>OY744611.1:40211870-40389370 GCA_963556255.1 Allolobophora icterica
AAACAGCGATGTCCACAGGGATCAATTCGTATAACAAATGAAGGTCGACCATTGCATTAGAAAGTAGTCCTCTACTAACACTTCAAAACAACCCTACCTGAAAACAACAGCCGATAGAGCGGTATAAACAACTCATAAGGAGCTTAATTACAGGCTTAAAACTGTCAGTGTTTAATGTAGTGTAAAATTTCTAAGGGGAGGATAGCTGAATGGTAACACTCTTGCTCGAAGAAGGTAAGATCATGAAAGACGCGGTTCGATATCCGTAACCCTATAGGTCGGCTCATTCTTCCATTCCCTAGAGGGCAGCTGTAAAATGAGTGCGCGCCTAACAGGCTGCCAAGACGTGTGTTCTATAAAGATCTTGATAATTGTACTGTTGTCTGTTTCGAAGCTACTTTAATACTGCGGTTTGCCAGTGAGCTCGTCAATAAATAAGAATATTATAATTATTACCTTACATAACGTTACAGCCAATATAGTAGCCTACAATGTGGTCCTTACGATAATCGGACGGTTGTTGTGTACGGTGATGCATGTGTAGGCTAAAGGGTCACACAAAGGTCACACAATCGGTTATTTCGATTTGCGAGAAAATAGATCAAAATCTGCAGGCGATTCCAGGGAGTTAGGCTATTCACGACTCGAAGTTAATGAAGAATGAGTTGCATGTCGACTAATCGTATAAGCTAGGCTACGTAGCGAAAGGATTGATAGGAAATGGTAGTCCTTTGGTGCAGAGGCGGATCCAAGGTGGGGCAAATCCGGTCATGGCCCCCTATTTGATATTTACACAGGACGTGCCCCCCCCATCACGAAGTAGACGATGTATGCAGATGCGGCGATCTTGTTTGACTGGTGGGGAGACACTTGTGAACTGTCTGGTCAGAAAGAGGTGAAAAATTTTTTCGTGCTCACGCGCTCACTTTTTTTTAAAGACTTTTTTGGGTCCACGAAAAATCATACGTATATATGTGCATATATGTATGTAATTATGTATGTATGCACCTATGTACGTATGCCTGTTTGGATGTATGCACGTATGTATGTATGTAATACATACATAAGACTTACTATGTATGTATTATTTTTGGCCCCCCTTGATAAACCTTCTGGATCCGCCCCTGCTTAGGTGGAATAGGCCCTATACCGTGATATGTGAGCCGAGAATGTTTCCTTCAAGAAACTTAACAGCAAGCTACTACAAACGAAGATTGGCAGACAGGAATGTGCGAACAAAAAGGCAAAGAGAGAAGCTATGCGAGAGGTTGGGAGTAGAGAATGCAGCTATGCGAAGGGTTACGAGTATAGGGAAGGCAGTGTAATCCCATACATCGATAAACGAAAACGTTAACGCCACTGATTGAGATTCACGTGTATTTAGGTTTACATTCACGCCTCTATAACCTACCCCCCATGCAGTCGTATATGCCTACCCTTAATGCTCGACCCTCACTTGATTTACCATGACCTTGCCTCGAACTTATATATACCAAATTACCAGTGACGTCGATGACGGCGAAAATAACAAGGAAGACGACATATACGACAGATACGTCGGACCTTCGGCGAATGTTTTTCACCATTTGCATGCAAACGATTGATTGACCGGACCGTCTTTAGAGAAGCGCCTTGCGGACAGTTCGCTAATGCATGCAATGCAACAACACATTCGTCACAATATTACACCCCGGCGGCCGTATCACCCGCGAAATTGCCAAAAAGTCTGTGTAATGCAGATAGAGCTGACAAAACCGATCGCATATAATCAGTGTGAGAATTACAGAAAAAAGACTGGGGTGCGGGGGAGGGGGATTAGACATTAATAATGATTTTGATCCACGCGGACCTGAAACTGAGAAAATTCAACAATGCAATAGAAAGCTTATAAGCTCCTTAAAGTGATCACATCACCAAATGTATTAGTATACAATTCACATGATCATAAATCTCACAATAAACCAGAACATTACTATTAGTAACCCACAAAGTGGATTGTGAAAGAAAATGCTAAAATATATGCACAATATAATCACACTATAGCACAACTGAGGTTGGGGTCAGAAACGACTCCCTGGGGTGTGTAATGAAGTCTTAACTGGGGTCCTAAGAAAGACTAGGGGGTCGAACCCCTCAACCTCCCGACAAATCTCACCATGCATATCATCACACATAGCTGTAACACACCGTCACAGGAATCCGTACGGTAGCTGCGCAAATGAACGGTTATATCAGACGGTTATCATATGAAAAACGACGTTATGACGCGAAATGCGGAGAAAGGTTCGCGGAACGAAATCTAACTCCGTCGTAACCCATGTACCGGCTAATCTCCGAGCTATATATACCCGCCCCACGTCCGATGGCAGTAAAGACTGCCCTACAGGAAGAGTGGATGTATCGTTAGATCAGACCCCGCGCGAGTGTTCACGAAGTTCGTTCGACAGCGCATTTACTGCAAGCTATGAGGCTAATCGATCAATTTGAGCAAGAATTAGTAGGGTCTACTTTCAAAATAGGTAATCAAATTGTGCCGACCCACATAGGTGCACCGAGAGCGTTAATGGTGGAATTTGGGGTTGGCAGCAGTGGTGGTCCTGCTCATATTTCCATGGGTATTAATATGGACTATCCGGGTCTCATATGGGAATATGGGTTCCATATAGGCTCCATGTCGGCATACTGGCGGAGGGGAGGGCATAAGTGAAATGTGGGCAGAAGTGAAATGTCCCGCGAAAACTTATCTTTGGTGGGAGACATGGGCAGGTACGGGATAAACAGGTCACACCCCCTCAACCGATTTCAAGGTTCAAGCCATGTGTTATTTTCGTACAATTCCTGTAAATTTTCAGGTTTGTCGCTGATGAAGTTTGATATCAAACTGCACGGTTATACACAGAGAGGTACGTTTGCAGAGTCCACTGAGAAGCTCAATTCCCATGGGTGGCGATCATGGGGGTGTCGAGGGGGACAAGACGCTCACCTTTAACAGTGGGGGGACACGCCATGCATCGGACCCCCTCACTTTGAAGAAACACCAAAAAAAGTCATCACATTTTTTGATGCGTGAGCACGAAAAATTTGTTTACCTTTTTTGATCAGATCAGTTCATGGCGATAAATTTTTTACCTCTTTTGACCAGATCAGTTCAAAACTCTTTTTTGACCAGATAAGTTCCAAAATGTCCCCCTCACCTGTCAAACAAGATCGCCGCCACTGTCAATTCCCAATATATTTTACTTCTACAGAACTGCAGTTTAATATCCAGAGGAATCAAAAAGTGTAGACATTATGTTAGAATGCACATTTAACCTAAATATAAAATATATAAGCTATATGTTTAATACATCTTGATACACTTATATCATATTCCTCAGATTCGTATTTCTGTGTGACCTTGCACACGTTAACATTTTTTGTAATAATAATAATAATAATAATAATAATAATAATAATAATAATAATAATAATAATAATAATTATAACAATAATAATAATAACAATACGAAGACGAGGCCTGACTCTCCAGACACTATCTCTGAATAACAATAATTTTTTCCAAATCCTGAGGGATCCTTGTTACCTCGGCCCTCGGGTAAAAAAATTATAATAATGTCACTGCTCTCTTGAGATGGATTTTATTAGCAATTTAACTGTAAATAACTGAAAAGTACTGGTATGAACTATTCAGATGAATAATTTACTGAATAAATTGCATTCGTTTACTTTTCGTATGTACAGTGTCTGAATTCATGAATTAAGGGCTAGGCTAAAACCAAACAGTCCAATCGAGTCTGTTACATCTCTGACTATTCTCTGTAGGAAGGTTCACATGCAACATATGTCAAGATAATGAAGATAAATGAGATAGACCAACGTGAGGGAGATGAATGTCTGACTGCCAGACTAGTCAGTCGACCAATATGAGCACGAAACTTGTCACCTAATTTGAAGATTGTTAGATTATAAGTGGCACTTCCCTGCGACCCATCCGAAGCTGTTGCTGCAACACAAAGAAACAGAGGATATCATCAGACTATGGGTTTCCAATATACATTGTAGTATAATACTGGTTGCATCAAACAATAATTGCATCAAGACAACTTAGACAAGGTTGTATCACACAGTACTGCACAGGTCACTTTACGTTCCATTAGCAGCCGGTATATGCAAAAACCCTGTATATCAGGTTTGAGTCATCATCGTAATCATTTCAAGCAACAGCAAATCACTAATGACGACGACGACGATGATAATAATAACCATGATGATAATAATATTTAATAATAATAATAATAATGATAATAACTTTGGTGCTAGGTTTGCCAGGGTCTGAGCCGTGCCAAACTGTCCTCAGTTAACTTCATAAATTAGTTGGAAACGACCCCATGGGCCCGGCATGGGGTGTGAAACGAAGACATATCTGTGGGGGATCCTAAGAAAGACAAGGGCGTTGAACCCCCAACAATTCTCACCCTGAGAAGAACAGTCCTTCAGCTAGCCAAAAGAAGTGTTAGTGCCTTCATTTTTCTTAGCCTCGGCATATGAGGGTGGATGGCCAGTCCTCTCCCTCGCTACCTGATCTTTTCACCGACAGTGTACAGTCACTGTACTCAATATAGCCGAGTTGGCTAGGGGGAGCAGGTGGAGCAGAAATCTCGAAACAAATTCTGCCCTGGCAGGGATTTGAAGTTTGAACCCCGCAACCTCTCGTTTGACAGTCCAGCAACCATGGGCGGCGATCATGGGGTCGAGGGGGACTAGTCCCCCCACCTTTAAGAGTGGGGGACACACCATACATTTGTCCCCCCTCCCACTTTTTGAAGAAACCCCCAAAAAAGGTAATCACATTTTTTCCCAAAAATGGTTTTAAAAAATTCGCACATGAGCGCAAAAAAAATTTTTGACCTCTTTTTTTGAGCAGATCAGTTCAAAACTCTTCACCAGACCAGTTCAACAGTGTCCCCCCACCTGTGAAACAAGATCGCCGCCAGTGCCAGCAACTGCAGAGCACTGTATCACTTCAGCTTGGCTCACCTATGACACACTGATCTAAGCTACAAGGTTAGACTAACTCACCTCTGAGTGTGATCGAGTAGAATGGCGATGCTGACAAGAGAGTTTCCAGAGTGTTGTACGCCACACTGAATATCACCCACGTAGCGTTCGTCACCCTCGTCCACTCCAAGGTCTGGTTGGCGCCACTCTCCGTGTTTGCAATCAACCACGTCATCGTCAGAGTCTTGGACGACTTGCAATTGGTGCAGGTGAAGTTCAGGTCAAGCATGGTGCTCGCTTGCTCGCTACAGGCCACGCAGCTAACAACTAGGTTCAGGGAGGCAGAACTTACCAGCTCCACACAAACCGGAGAAGAGGAATTTCGAAAACCACCCAGTTTGGCCATCACACGAAAACAGTACAGTTCTGGTAGACTGGAGTAAAGAAGACTCTTTGTAGGAAGATTGAGAACAGATGAGGTCTCTGCTAACTCAGCTCCACTGGCTACACATGGCTGGACCACGTCTTCAGAAAACAGTAAGTATGACGATGCCACAATTAACTTCATAGATTAGGTGGTTGCTCGACTCAAATTGCGCAATATATTGCAACACAATACACACAAATTACACAATGTATTACTCACAATAAAGAAATTATATCTATCACATGTCTTTACATGTCATCACAAGCATTGTGACATACACTGTTACACGAGCTGATGTTCACGTTGTTGTAAAAGATACTGCACAAGAAGAAGAGCCTAATCTTCATAACTACTGGTACAGATTTTTAATAACACTAGTTACTAGTATAACAACAGTTGCCATGCACGTTCTGCACAAATTATTTCACAGATTTCACACCATCAAACTTGTAACACAAATGAAGCTGGGATGAAGACACACTGTAAAATATTCAGTGTGATTCGTGCATACATTCATAATGTCGAGTTTATTCTTTGTCATGAGATGCTTCATATTAGAAATATCTAAGCCAAGACAACCACTCAGATACGAAAAACGTCTTCTTGATTTGCCATTCGTTAGCAGTTAATTTAAATTTTGAGCTATCAAGCTAATAGTAAACGTTTGCTCTTAACTACGTTACTCACCTGTGAGCGTAAGAGGATTTAAGATGGACCTGTTCCTTCCACACCACCAGACAAAGTTCTGTCCTTCTGCTGTACCCTTGTTCTGACGATCAGATCCAGAAAAAGTAGTACCTGCAGTCGCTTTCAGAACTACCGTTTCATGCAAATCTGCAAGTACCTTTATTCAGTCATTCTCCCAAATCCAGTTTTTTTTATTACCTTGCATGAAGTCCAAAAATAATCACAGTATGGCCAGAACATTTACAGAGAATTAATCTTTAATTACATTTTAATTTTCTGGAGCATATTTTTAATTCAATGGGATCATATCTGCCTTGGGCATAAAAATTGTAAAAAATGGCATTTTAATTAAATAAAATTATCAGTTTTGTAATTTACAATCAGAAATATACAGTATGGCCAGAAAATTTACAGAGAATAAAACTTTAATTACGTTTTACTTTTCTGGGGCATATTTTTAATTCAATGGGATCATATCTGCCTTGGGCATAGAAACTGTAAAAAATGGCATTTTAATTAATAAAATTATCAGTTTTGTGATTTACAATCAGACAATGAACATTTGATTATAAAACATCAATGACATCAATTATCAGCTATGGGAAGCAATACCTGTTCTTCACATCAATTTCCCCTCACAGTTTTCTATCCAATCCTTACAGTTGACAGGATATGAATACAATTTAAGCTGGTTGAGAACTTCTCTTGTAAGAAGAGCTTTACTGCTTAAAAAGTTCGAGTATCAATGCATCTCAAAGTATTTTAATATCATAACCTTGTAATTGTAATTGTAAAGTACAAGTTTCTAAAGCACTACTCTATAGCTAAGTGCAGGACACCAGATTTTGCTGAGTCATGTCAGAGGGGTTGTCCAGACAAGTCAAGTGAAGAGTCAGGTTGCCAGAGAGACCAGAGAGAAGGCAGAGCTGCAATTCTCACTCATCTTAGTGGCAGTGAACTGTAATGCACTTACAGTATTTCGTCTTAGATGAGAGCAGATGAACAAGGAATGGCGGTGGGACTATAGCAAGCCACAGCTCATCCGTGGACCTGTCAATTCGCTTCTTCCTGCTTCGATCAAATCTCTCCACCTAAAGATATCAGATTAAACATCATCTACTACAGACGAAAAGTGACATTAAACTATGAATTAATTATTAGTATTTTACTCCAAGCACCATAATATATCAGGAATAAAAACTAGTGCAAGAAAACAAAGAAGTAAATAATAATAATAATAATTTTCTTTATTAATTCACACTGACAAACGCAGTAAGATTACATTGAAACATGACAGCACAATCAAATCTTAACTAAACACACGTTTTGGCAGCCATGCAAGGCGCCACCCTAGAGGCGGGTTACGGGTATCGAACCACGAATCTATTGTTCTCCTGGCCATGAGTGTTACCATTACTTTATACCCCTACTTGTAAATTTGCACCACATTTTTCAGTATAATATATTTTATTTGTGACCAACATAATGTTTGTCATTACTAAAAAAATATTCTTGGTACGAACCTGAATCCGAAATAAATAAGTACCAAAATCCAAGCAATTTCTTGGCAAACGTAGAACAAAATCAGTCGCTGAAACATTTGGAAGTAATGCCAGGAAATCCTCCCCCACCGGTTTAGAATTTCTCGTCAGCAGGCGATTCGCAACCCAGCGAACCCTAAACGTGTTTCGTTCATGTCTGCTTATTGTGCATTCGGCTGGAATGGAAGCCGACAGAAAGACTTCTTGGTCTTTCTCAAACTTGGTGATGTAGTTTAGATTGGGACCTGCTCCCTTTGCCACAACTGTCAGCCCCCGACAGAGACGCTCCACACTGATATACTCCATTGCACCCAGGTATTCTGCGGCTGGACCTCCATTTACACTGCTTATATACACAGCCAACTGGTAAAGACCTGGACTATAGTTGTGTATGTCAGAAGCAATCATGCAGGATTGGTTATTGTCCTCCGTGCACAGTTTCAGTTTAAGATGTTTGGTTGCGGAAATATCGCCATAGTCGAGCGACACACGCAAGCTTGGATGTGCATTTTGAACCCAAACTTCAACATTTATGCTTCCGTTAATAACATCTGGATTATTGCCTTGCTCAGTGATGTTTAACCAGACGTTTCCAACTATCATTGCAAGCGGAGAGACAAGAATATTGATGGTAAAGTTACCAGTGCACAGTTCATAGCTTCGTGAATCTTTTGAAAGAGTGATTGTGATTTGATACTCTCCAATTTTTCCATATTCTTGTTGTTGAAGAACAGCGCAGCATGCTGTGTAATGATACTGAAGAATCAACTCTGGCAAAATTGACATCCAATTTGAAACTGTGTGCCTTTCCTCATTTCCCCAATCGATAATCGCTTTAGCATTGTCAGAGGCAGATCCATTGAAAAATACACCCACGGTAACTGTGTCATATGGAGCAAACTGTTCTCTTTTGTCGACAAGAACGGCAAAAATATCGCATGCAGGTTTAACTCCTGTCTGAGGGAAAATGTTATCAAAAATGGCAATAGGCTTGAAAAAAGAATCGTGGTTTCCCATGACTCTTATGACAATTTGGTAATTTCTCCAAGTCTCATACACGTGCACACAAGAGTCAGTAAATCCTGGCAGGTAATTTTTGGTCAAAAACTTGGTCCCATCTCCAAAATCTACTTCGACCACATTGGCTCTGTGTTCTCCAAGGTCCATTTTGAACTCAACTAGTCCACTGCAGCTAATATTGGCAAATAAATGGACTGAACCTTGTTGCAAATGTGAAAAATTTGAGCACTGAAATGGTTCCAGCAGCTCTGTAAAACCTAAAACATCACAGTAACTGTTTAACCATAATACAGAGTAACAACTGCCAAGTAATACAACTGCATTTGTTATGCAAAACTTTAGAGTAACAAAGGCTGCATAAAATTTGAGCACTGAAATGGTTCCACAAAACACAGTAACTGTTTAACCATAATACAGAGTAACAAGTGCCAAGCAACACAACTGCATTTAAGCAAAACTTTACAGTAACAAAGTCTCCATAAAATTGATCCAGTAGCAGTAATCCTTTGTAACAAAGTACAACATAAAATTAACAGCTCAACAAAACACTGTTAACCCTTTAACGATGTTTTCCATACATTTTTAGTACACGCTCATCGACGAGTCATCGTTGAAGTTGACAGACAAATAACTAATTACCACTGAAGCGTTCATGAAAACTGCAAACTATATATCAACACACTACATACTCCATATCCTTATCTGAATATTTACGCATATTAAATGCGTGCAATTAATTGATAGGCTTACTCAGAGTCAGAGTTACATTCTGCATTACAGTCAATATCTAAGTGCCATGAGAGTGCCTCTGATTTGTAGAGCACCTCTGATTTGTTTTGCTCTTTCTTCAGCACTATATAAATGTTCAATTAGTTGCATTTACAATTTAATTGCGTGTCATTTTCACAAAAAAGTAATAGTCTACCTTTGTTGGTTGATCCACGTATTTCAGTGACCACCAGTAAAACGATCAGCAAGAGCCAAACCATAATTCAAGGTAGGCCTAAACTTCTACCTGAAAATAATCAATTATTGTCCACACACAATTCTCCACCAAAAAATTAGACCTACCAAAATAATTTGTGATTACAGGGATCTGAGCAATGAGGAAAGGTTGAAAGGTCTGGCCTACCAATGCTGGAGTGGAAGAGCAAAGGAGATGTACAGGGATAATGGAAACATCTTATTTTATTATGGAAAGAAGGAAATGCAGTGGAAGAGGCTCTTTGCATTATCTAGCACCAAACAAGGCGGCTGGACAACATAAGTATAAAATATTCACGAAACAGAACTGAATTTCCGGGCAGAGGTTCCTCAGTGCAAGAGCTGTAGACTTTGAGAGTGGTTTGGAAGATAATACTGTCTCAGTGGCAGTGCATATTTTAAGAAATTTACACTACTGGGACAAAGCTGGGCGAATTGATCTTCCTACTGGGACAAATCTTAACACTCCCGCAACATTTGTCCCACTAGTTATACTTTAAACATACATTGCCCATACATTGCCTGGGACAAATCATATAACTACTGGGACAAATCATAAAACTACTGGGACATTTGTCCCACTAGTTATACAGTTAAAATATGCCCTGCTCAGTGGACACCGTCACAACCTTTAACAAGCTAGGAAGGCTCAGTTATTAAAAGTATGTATACTCTTTATTAGGCCTAATTCCAACTGCTTTACCGCGCCGTGCAGAACATGACATTAAGTAAGATATATTAGGCAATCCCGGTTAATTGGCACTGGTTCGAACACAGGTTGTGAACCGCCAACAGCCATAGCCATGCTACGCTAAAATAATACCACACTAACGGATTGTCAGAGATTGAGAAGGGGACGGGTTATTTTTACCACGATATTTTAGTAATGTTTTTGTTAATCCCTCTACAATTTGGAGTCTATTTCAAAGCTTCATGCCTGGATCAAAACTTGCCCCAATCGTAATCGCGAGATTTCTTAAGAAAACTGATCTGCGAGAACCAGCTTTTTCACAGGCGCCTAGTCAAAACAAAACCGGCTCGTTTCGAAGATGAGTTCCAAGCGTATATAATAACTTTCTCATTATGTCATATTACTTATGCCAGTCAGATATATTAGATAGTGCAGCAATTTTAATGTCGTAAAGTTATACTTAAGTTTCTATTAGTTGCTTTTAAAACTTCCAAATCCGTTGCGATAATAAATTCTTAAAGTCCGCTAAACTCTGATGTCATTAATTTTCAAGCAAGTCCTTTTAACATATCTGGCAAGCAAGTAAGTAAGTAACTAAGTACGAAAGAATGAAAGTCGAAGTAAATAAGTAAGTGGTATATGTAGATATAAATGTAAGCCACCACTCACCGAGAATGCTCATCTTGGCTTTCGAGTGGCGCTTTATGAGCGTGGAATGTACGATCTGGGACTAAGAGTGCAATCTTAATTTACAATTAGTATTTCCATCGACGTATAGTGGGTATTTTCGCATTTTGGATACAATTTTGTGAAACGGTTAGAACTTAAAAAACGATTTATAACTACTCTCTTCGTTATTATACAGCTTTTTGATACGTTAATTTCTTCTCCTGGATTTATTTGCTGATGAAGTATATTTTGTTCTATATCTAAGCTAAGGAATATATGCGTAGTATGCAAGTATTGTATTGTATATTCGTTTATTCAAATCGATAGTTGACAGAACGCAACTATTGACAATATTATGATTAAACGTACAATAATTAAAACATAAGAGGAATAAAATATAAATTTGAAATAATAGCAATAATAGTTCTCATTAAAATCAGTTAGTAAAATTAGGAGCTCGGAAAAGTAAGAATGATTTAACAGGAAACAGGAAATGAGGATTAACTAATGAGGGAAGAGGAGGTGAAGCACAGTATAACCAAATCAATAATTTAATATCTGTGGTATAACTGGGTGAAGTAATGTGTTAATATAGCGCCGTTATAACAGATAGACACTTATTCGCGAAATCGAAAGACTATCATCATACTATTACATATGTGACTTGCTCTGGCAAAAGGAGGCTGTTGTCCAAAAATTTAGTATTATATATTTTGGGCTTAAAATGATAAACGATAATTTCTGTTTAAAATGTTGAAAAAATTATTATTCTCTCTTTATTGGATCCAGAGATATGAATTTTAGAATGTATTGCTACTGGGTGGTACAATTTCGAGAAAAACGCAATCAAAGTTTATTATCTTAATACAAACTCAACATACATTGCAAAGTTTCAGTGTTTTTAACCTTAAACTTATGGAAATCACTATGGGAAACCGACCAATTGAGGCTGTTTTTAGCAAGCTGAATAGGTATTACACATGGTATTCCTAACAGATTGAAGGCCATAAAACACTCCTGAAACTGGTCCCCTCCCACAAATTTGAAATTCTCGGATATTTTTTTATCAATCACACAAATTTATTAAATTTGTCGTGAAATACGTGAAATTTTATTAAATCAATTTGTTTTTATATAATATAAGATCTTATTTACTGATATACCGAAAAAAATCATAATTGAAAAATTTACACCTGATTGGTGTTTTGGCTAATTTCTCTTGTTTTATCATTGGCGACTTCCGCCTCCTTTTGCCAGAGCAAGTCACATATGTGTACATATATTTACATATGACATTATATTAATCTTTTATTTCAACGACTAATGCCTTTGATCTGTAATCTCATCTTAATAGGCCCTTATTACGCATTCTAACGAATGCTATTTAGGCTAGCCGCTAACGTATTCGATTTTTTTAGTTCAGCGAAACTTAACCACGCCGGTTATTTATGCAATCATGCGCTGATTTCAAGTTCTTGTTGTTTTCCGTAATTATTTTGCACTCTGTGCTAAATTATATGGACTAATTAGAGATCTGTGAGAAAGTATAGAAATAGCTCCTTTTGAAAATATAAACCTTATCTCTTCTAATGCAATGACAAACTTACAAATGGTATACTTTTCGAAGTTTTAGACATTGTAAATTTGTAAATTTCGGCAAAATACAATAAGGCCTATTGTTTTGCAATTTAACAAACACTATAGATGTAATCTAATGAAACAACTCTGTGCATGGCTTTTGTTCTATGGTACTGCCCTCTGGGTTAGATTTGGCAAGGATCTTGTTCTTCAAGTTCTCTGCCTTTTTGAGCAGGTTCAAACGTCCAACGGCTCCTCTCGTCTCAATGCTGGGCTTCCTCCTTCAGCTTACTGCAGCCATCCACAAGCATCCAGTCCAGCAGCATCCATTTAGAATCTTCTACTCGTTCTCTTTTTCCCCCATTCTTTTCTCTGTGATAGTTCTCAGTAGGGAATACCTCCTCAAATTCCCCAATATGTGACCAGTTCTCTTCCTGTGTCTCTCTTGTACATTGTATATTAGTAATAAGAGATCTTTGCTCATCTGCCTTATGCAGCATATTTTCGTTTGTTTTATGCTGTTTTATGGCTAGGATCAGGGTTATTAATTTTTCGAATAATTGTAGGCATATTATCCAGATCTTGAGGTGGTTATCATACGGTACCTTCCTGCCCTTTCTTTGTCATATTTTAAATAAGTACAAGAAAACAATTTGATTCAGTCATGAATTTGAGCTGCTAGACTGTCTTTTCCAAACTTTCTATCACCATTTCTTCAAAGCATAATCACAGATTTGCAAAGGGTAAAAACTTTCAAATATCAGTTCAGTGGTCTCATATTACCAGATCGGTTACAGAGAAGTGTTTCCAGTTACACCGTGGCTGCTCTACCATGCACGCTCTAATATCATCTGTTGTGACATATCTGCATACTTGATAGTTCGTAGTTCATACTTTATAGTGGGTTTTTATATGGTTGTCTAGAACAATCTTTGGATTCACAATTAGGGTTTCATTATTCTTTGTCTTCAGTTTCCTATTGCATCCCCTCTTCCTTCAATAATTTTATTTTAACAGTTGCATTTCCTAATTCATGATAGGTTTGCAGTCACTTGGAAAAGCAGTAATAAATTTAACCTAGAAAGAAGTCCAATATTTGGGCTGTGTTCGAGATCTCCAGATGCAAGCAAGTAGCCATAACAAACAAAACACATACGTATGTGATTTTTGTAACAAAACGTGTACATGGAAGTCCAGTCTGAAAATCCATAAAAGAACCCATACTGGAGAAAAACCATACATGTGCAATTTATGTCACAGAGCATTTGCACATAAGACTCCCCTGGATTACCATAAAAGAACCCACACTGGAGAAAAACCATACATGTGCAATTTATGTGACAAATCATTTGTGCAGAAGAGTGTTCTAGACAACCATACAAAAACCCATACTGGAGAAAAACCATTCAAGTGCAATTTATGTCACAAAGAATATGCACAGAAGACTTCCCTGGAATACCATAAAAGAACTCACACTGGAGAAAAACCATACATGTGCAATTTATGTCACAGAGCATTTGTGCAGAAGAGTGTTCTAGACAACCATACAAAAACCCACACTGGAGAAAAACCATTCAAGTGCAATTTATGTCACAAAGCATTTGCACAGAAGAATCCCCTGGATTACCATAAAAGAACCCACACTGGAGAAAAGCCATACATGTGCAATTTATGTCACAGAGCATTTGCACATAAGACTCCCCTGGATTACCATAAAAGAACCCACACTGGAGAAAAACCATACATGTGCAATTTATGTGACAAATCATTTGCGCAGAAGGTTGTTCTAGACAACCATACAAAAACCCACACTGGAGAAAAACCATACAAGTGCAATTTATGTCACAAAGAATATGCACAGAAGACTCCCCTGGAATACCATAAAAGAACTCACACTGGAGAAAAACCATACATGTGCAATTTATGTCACAGAACATTTGCATGGAATACTACTCTGGAATGCCATAGAAAAACCCATACTGGCGAAAAACCATTCAAGTGCAATTTATGTCACAAAGAATTTGCAGAGAAGACTCATCTGGAGTACCATAAAAGAACCCACAGTGGAGAAAAACCATACATGTGCAGTTTATGTCACAAAGCATTCACATGGAAGAATGTTCTAGACTGCCATAGAAGAACCCACACTGGAGAAAAACCATACATGTGCAATTTATGTCTCAAAGGATTTGCATGGAAAACTAATCTGGAATACCATAAAAGAACCCACACTGGAGAAAGACCATACATATGCAATGTATGTGACAAAGTATTTGTATTGAAAAGTTCTCTACACCACCATACAAAAACCCACACCGGAGAAAAGCCATACATGTGCACTTTATGTCACAAAGCATTTGCAGAAAAGACTACGCTGGAATGCCATAAAAGAACCCACACTGGAGAAAAACCATTTATATGCAATTTATGTCACAAAGCATTTGGATGGAAGAGTGTTCTAGACCACCATAGCAAAACCCACACTGGAGAAAAGCCATACATGTGCAATTTATGTCTGAAAACATTTGCTAGGAATTCTACTCTGAAACGCCATAGAAGAACCCACACTGGGGAAAAACCATAAAAGTGTAATTTATGTCGCAAAGCATTTGCAAAGAAAATCATCAGGGACACCAAAAAAGAACCCACACTGGCGAAAATCGATAAAAAATGTTATTTCTGTCACAAAGCATATGCAAGAACACTCGTCTGGAATGCCATAAAAGCACCCACACTGGAGAAAAACCATAAAATGTAATTTATGTCACAAAGCATTTGCGGAGAACAGTCGTCTGGAATGCCATAAAAGCACCCACACTGGAGAAAATCATAAAAATATTATTTATGTCACAAAGCATTTGCAGAGAAAACACATCTGGAATGCCATACTAAGCAGAACTCACACTGGAGAAAAATCATGTATATGTAATTCATGTCACAAAATCTTTGCAAGGAATACTCTGGAATGCCACAGAAGAACCACAGTGGAGAGAAACCATTATGTGCAATTTCTATCATAAAGCATTTGCAGAGAAACCTCGTCTGGAACGCCATAGGAGAACCAACACTGGAGAAAACCATTTATATGCAATTTATGTCACAAAGCTGTTTCTGGGAAAACTTATCTGGAGCGCCTGAAAAGAACCCACACTAGTGAAAACCATACATTTGCAATTTATGTCACAAAGCGAAAGCCATGCCAAGTGTTGTTTATGTCACTAACGATTAGCCCACAGTGTGAAATGCTATAAGAAACTGAACTGGAGAAAACAAATATACACATTCAACTTATGTCAACAATCATTTCCACAGACGTGTCTTCAGAAACGTCATGCATTCACACACAACGGAGAAAAACCATACAACTGCACTTTATTTAACAAGGAATTTACTCGGAGTGACGCTCTCAAAATGCAGTCAAGAAGACAAACATGGGAACCGCAGAAGTGTAAATTATGTGATGTGGCACTGCACGGAGTGAGTGTCTCGTCTACCATGCAAGATCTCATGCTGGTAAAAAATTACTTTCAAGAGATATACCAAATGTGGCACAAATATGCCATACATATACTGACTATGAGAACTGTGTTGATGGAAACAGTTGTGAACTACAGAAATCTTGCAAGATCTTCCTAAGCAGACGAGAATCGTAGTCCATTCGAAAACGATTTTCTGGAGCTATTCTAGAGTAATGTCTGATGTTACTCATTTAATTTTGTTTAGACCATTTGGGTGTGGAATCTGCGACAAAATGTTTGAAATTGAGAATGATTTTATGGAACATTATTATTATGTTATCATCAGAACATTATCATTATGTTATTATCACTACTATGGTGCTCAAGTTTTATTGTTATATACATGTTTGATTCTCGTCTTGGTCATAATTTCATTAGTGTCTAGGCTTAATATACACCATATCAGCTATTACTTCCAGTCTTGTTGTCAAGACCTTAAACCTCAAGACCAAGACTTAGAACCTCAAGACCAAGACTTTGAACCCCAAGACCCAGACTTTGAACCTCAAGTTGAACCTCGAGACCAAGACCGAGACCAAGACCCAAAAAATCACATTCAGGTCAAGACTTGTTTTCCTTACAAAAAATTGTCAAGTACTAGGCCTACTCGCTATTTTAATGAAAACGTGAGTCTTATTTTATTCAAGTAAATTAACTTTAAATGCAGACTGCAGAGAATTCAGAATTCGTGTTTACAAAAGTCCTTCATGCAAAATGTTATTCCAAATGGCTTTTGTATTTTATAAAAAGCAATTCGCTCAGAATTTTCTGCCCAAGACGTGCCTTGTGGGGCCTCATAAAAATTTCGCCATGTGAAACAATACTTTCCACAGCTAGGTGCTGAAGTCGCTGGCACTGGATTTAAATGTACAAAACGTGAGCCTTTTTTAAAATCCTCCCATGGTTTATCAGACCGTCTGGCTCAGATACAGCATAAGTTAGTTGCTGCTGCTAATGGGTTTTCTTGACCAACAAGACTTGTATCCGTCCATAGGTATTTGTCGTAGACAATGATGCAAACAGGCTTGATAAATTTTTTAATTCTTGAGTTTTGCTGTATGACTTCATATTGACAGCCGGTCTTGGTCTTGGTCTTGGGAGACCAAGACCAAGACTTTTAACCTCAAGACCAAGACTTTGAACTTCAAGACCAAGACTTTTGGTCTCAAGACCAAGACTTTTAAAAACGAACTCGAGTGCATTCGAGACCAAGACCTTGGTCTCGAGGACAACAAGTCTGATTACTTCTGTCTGCCACCATTGACGTTGATATGGCCGCTTTACTGTTCAGTTATGATATTTTGACGTGTCTTCTGTAACTAGAAGGGTATGGTAACGTTGAGCCTGGAGTTTCATATGGTCACTCATAAGCGATGTCCGCAAATGGGACGAGAAGTCACCCAGATCCTGAATAGGGAACGCTAAGGTTATGCGATTGCTAACGTCCGCACCTAAATTTGGTACGTGGTTATTTCAGGGAGCATGTACATCAAACACCAATTTATATATAGTCGGACATCATACTGTCTACAGCGTTGAAGCTAATTAAAGACAATTTGCCCGGACGCGGCAATATCAACTTACCCAATGGAAATTAGTTCGACCTGGGCAGTCAAAGCTTGAGGTCATAAGCCCACATGTCGCCCATCCAAAAGTCGGATAGCCTATTGCAAATGTCAATTAATGCGCTTCCGACCTCATGCCCAGATGGGATCGACGTGGGCAACACTTATCGCCCATCCAAAAATCGGAGTTACGAGAGTGGGTTAATGGGCGTCTAATATCAAACCCCAGTGGGCTCGATATGGGCAGCCAAAAACCATGAGCCCACTTATCGCCAATCTTTAAGTCGGATATTGCAAATGTCGGTTGATGGGCTTTTGACCTCAAGTCTAGATTGGTTCGATGTAGGCAGCCCAAGCCCATGAGTCCACCCATTTATCACCCACATGCAATGTTAATCGGATAACGGGCTCGATCCTCCCCTCGCTTCCAGATGGGGGTGATATGGGCCTGCGCAAGGCCATGAGCCCACCTAATTTTTAGGAACGCTCTATATGGGCATGCTGGTGGGGTTATGATGTAAATCCTCGATATCAATCATAAGAAATACAAATAAGTTGATTCATTCACACGCATAGTGCCCTTTCAAGAGAGATACGTTCTCTGTCGAACTGAACTTTTGGTGTTGTAAACTTGTAAATTTGCTGCAAGTGCGATACTAACAAAGCGACATGCTCTAAAGTGACATCACTGATCATGTCTGTTCGTAGTACTATGGCCATACTAAATAATAATAGCATATAAAAAATTACAGAACAATCACATAATTCTCAAGATATTGTGCCGTAATCTTGAAACTTCTACCACTGGCGTAAACTTGTCAAAATATTGGGGGGGGGGTATTCATTCTACACTCGTTGAATTGGGTGTGCAGTCTCAATTATTGGGGGGACGTGCCTCGCCCCCAGTCTACGCCTAAGACTTCTACACTCTACAGCGCCCTAAAAAGCGAAGTTGCAGGAACCAGCTAATTCACACACGCTTAGTAAAAACAAAATTCATAGGTAGGGTCAAAATTGGTTCCAGCCTCACTTCCAGGTATTACTCGTGGCTACAAGCCATCCACTGACAACAAGCGTTTTTCGAATTTACCCGTGTCTACGGATGGCAAGGCAGAGTCGTGGGCGCGCCAAAACCACCATCGAATCACCTACAGACGCTCCCTCCTGTACTCATGACTCTCCGCCTTCCCCTCCTCCATCATCAATTTCTGCCTTCCAACCAGCATCAGAGGCTGAAGCCTCCCATATGTTACAATCTCTTCCAAACAAGCAGTGCGAACTCGATCCTATACCTACCTCCTTACTGAAAGACTGTGCATCTATCCTTGTACCCATCATCACGAAAATTATCAACCTCTCCTTATCTACTGGCAATTTTCCCCTCCTTTTCAAACACTCGAGATCTCTAGTCACTCCACTCCTCAAGAAACCGTCAGTGGATAAAGAAATCCTTTCCAGCTACCGACCTGTTTCCAACCTGTCATTCATCTCTAAGCTAACTGAACGCATAGTCCTATCTCGAATCAATGAGTACTTGACTTCCAACTCACTTCTCAACCCACACCAGTCCGGTTTTACCAAACGCCACTCTACTGACACGCTACTCACTTCCCTATACAATGAACTCGTTTCCGCCATCTTTCATCAACAGGTCTCTTGTCTCTGCCTTCTTGATATTTCTGCAGCCTTTGATACCATTGACCACAACAACATCTTACTCCAAAGACTGTCAACCTGGTTCGGTTTTACTGACACTGCTCTCCTCTGGATTGAGTCATACCTCTCTTCCCGCTCGTTCTCTGTAAAAACGGAAACCTTATCCCAATCATGCCTTCTCAGCTGTGGTGTTCCACAAGGTTCTGTCCTTGGGCCCCTTCTGTTCATCCTCTACACTACTCCTCTTAGCTCACTCATTAAAGCATCCTCAGTTGATCATCACATTTATGCTGATGACACACAGCTAGTCATCTCTTTCTCTCCAGACAGTTTCTCCCATTCCATAGATCATCTTCTCCATGTAGTTACCAAAATCTCTTCCTGGATGTCATCAAATCTCTTGTGTCTAAACCCAGCTGAAACGGAATTCATCCTCATAGGCCTGCGCGATCAACTCAAGAAATCCTAGATCCATCTATTACCCTCAACCTCGACTCTAGTCTCTACCTCCTCCAACACATTCACTGCAAACTCTCCTGTCCGCAACTTAGGCGTGATTTTTGACCAGCACCTCATCTTCTCCGACCATATCACCCATCTCTCCCGCTCTTGCTTCATGCACATCCGTGACCTTCGCAGAATTCGCCCAATGCTAGACTTCAAAACTGCATCCACAATCGCTTCTTCTATAGTCCACGCAAAATTAGATTACTGCACTCTTCTTAAACATCGACATCATTCAAATAAACCGCCTTCAAGCCATTAAAAATGCACTTGCTCGTGCTGTGACCAAAACCCCCAAGCACCACCACATCACCTCTGTCCTCAAATCTCTCCACTGGCTTAAAATACCCGAAAGAATTGAATATAAAGTCATATCACTTACCTACAATACACTCCAATCTTCCCAGCCCTCCTATCTCCGACAGCTGTTCACGGTCCAACCACTCCGCTCAATCCGCTCCTCTTCTGCCCTAACACTGCTCCGCCCTTCTGTCACCTCATCACTAAAATTTGAAAATCGCTCCATAGCCATAGCTGTCCCACCCCTCTGGAACAAACTCCCACCAGTACTGCGAGAACTTTCAGATCCATCCTACGAACTCACCAAAACCTCACCACTTGCTATATCTCCACAGGTCTTTCACTCAAAACTGAAAACACTGCTCTTTCACAATCCTATCTCGAATCCTCCTCCTCTGTCTACCTCACCGTCTAAACCCTAAACACCACCCACCTTAGCCGTCAGTTGTCTTCCTTTGGATCTTGACCTGGAACCGATTCGACCCCCCCCCCCGCCTATCGATTTTGATTTGTCTGAGCGCCTGTGAATAAGCTGGTTCCCGCGACTTCGCTTTTTTGGGCGCTGTAGAAATCCGGAGATTACGATTACGATTACGATTAAGTCCTAACATTGCAAAACGAGTCTACCGCATTAACGGAACGCAGCATTTTCAGGAAGGCCTTCCACTGGTAATCAACGCGATAAAGAAAGATGGCCGATAGCAGTTCGGACGAAGGCTCGAAAGATCAGGATTCGTGGGTGTTTTATCGAAACAGAGAAGAATGGAAGGACGTCGTCCCAATACCTCAAGACGATGGTCCATTTCCCGTAGTCAAAATTGCCTATTCGGAGAAATTCCAAGATGTCTACGACTATTTTAGAGCCGTCGTAAGAACCGACGAGCGAAGCGAAAGGGCGCTGGCCTTGACGGCAGATGCCATATCGCTGAATTCGGCAAACTACACAGTCTGGAACTATCGTCGAATTCTGCTCAAGGATCTGAAGAAGGACCTTGAAAAGGAACTGGTTTACGTGACGGAAGTTATAGAAGATCACCCGAAGAACTACCAGGTAGTCCGCATGATCGAATCTTTTGTATCTCAAGCTAAGCGCCAGTTTATCAACACAAATCCGCGAAACATGTATAAATATATGAGACTTGCTCAGTTAAAAATTAAGGGATACGTACTTTTTATGGGTCAATTTATGTGTCTTATCACCAGAACTTTTCCAATATTAAGCAATCATAGTACCGCATCTACAACTGTTTTATAAGCCTTAATTAGCATTAACTAAAATAGTTGTGGTAAACGTTTGCATTTGTATTTATAATCGTAAGAGATCTCAGAAAGGAACTAAGACTATTTATTTTTCTTGTTGGGCTTCTGGCTGTTTTCTATGGAAAGAATAATAAAAACTCCACATACTGGTGTAGAATTTCAATGCTGCATCTGTGAACCTAAACACAGTACATGTTATTTAATGATAATGTATCCCTACTAATCATGGGCATCCACAGGAATTTTTCTAGGGAGACAATAATTTCTGGGGGGGAGAAAAATTTTCTAGGGAGCAAAATTTTTGTAGGGGGCAGCAAAATGACGTTTTTCTATAGAATAGCAGACTTACCCAAATAATTGTTTTAGCATTGAAAATCGTGTTGGGACTCTTGGAATATTCATAATAATGAAAAGATTTTATTTTTCTAGAATATTTTCAGAATCCAAGGGGTAAATGCCCCTTGCCCCCCCCTCCGAACGCCCATGCTACTGCAATAATTTATTTATTTAGTTACTAATGTGCGAGTTTGTGTTGGTTAGTTAATTTCTTGGATACTTTTCTGCTTACATGTTAAGCTATATTGCGTATGGGTTCAGTGTGCAATTTTTACAGTCAGAGGAGTATTGTCACTGGTTTCATGGAAATCACTGGGTGAATCGAGAATGAAAAAATACCAAACGTACTGTGACCAGACACGCTACTGTAGAAACCACAATGACTCTGTAGCTTAGGCCATAGCTGATGCTTAGTTGGGCACTAGACAAACTAAGTTTGTTAGTAACACTCTGTGTTTGCATTTATTTATCAGATATAACTTAAGGGTGCAGCTGTTTTGATTGACAGGTATGGCACCACCGGAGGGTGATTGTTGAATGGTTGCGCGAGCCATCACGAGAACTGGAGTTTACTGAACGCATACTTGTCACCGATGCCAAGAACTATCATGCATGGCAGCATCGCCAATGGGTCATCAGAGAATTCGGTCTTTACGACAAAGAACTGGATTACATCAAAACACTTATTGCGGAGGATGTTCGAAATAATTCGGCTTGGAATCAACGTTACTTTGTGATAAGTAGCACGACCAAGTACTCGAAAGAGGTACTGGCAAAGGAGTTCAAGTACACGACCGAACTGATCAACACAACACCACACAACGAGAGCGCCTGGAACTACCTTCGAGGGATTCTGCTCGACTGTGACAAGCACACCTATCCAGGGCTTCTTGAGTTTTGTGAGGAACTGTACAGCCAGAGCGTTCGATCTCCGTATCTTCTAGGTTTCATGGTTGAAACCTATGAGGATATGCTACAGTCTAAGTGTGACAACAAAGCTGAGGTTCTTGAAAAAGCTGTGAAACTTTGCGAAAGCCTTGCAGAGGAGCATGACACAATTCGATGCGAATACTGGAAATATAGCTCTCGCACCTTGTTGATTAAGTATGGCGAAGCAGTCTGAAAACCTGTTAAAACGAAATTTAAAGTAGATATGTGTAACATGCCAACTTAAGCGTACTATATGGTCAGAATGTGAATAGGTAATTGCCTGACAAGCCATAAAACACTTGTGATTGGTTGTCGTGATAGATTCCAAGATAGGTTCGGCATTAGTGACGTTTCTTTTATCTGTGGTCATTTCATTCCAGCCTCTTCTCATTCTTCTCCCTCTGCATTTGTGTGTGCTTCTTTCAATGTGTGCATAGCTTTGAATGTAAGTACTTTTTGCAAGACATTGATCAAGTCGGGAAAGTCATGGCTGAAAATCATTACTTAAGTCTTGCATTTGCATAGTCCCACTATCTAATAACTGGTGGGGTAAGCAATTTTCCATAAAGGACTCGTTCATCATTGTTTCTAGACAGTACAGTCACCTGGCAGGCAGAAACTCTTCACACTAAATGTGCTCAAATTGTTTATGCGCACCATCATGAATGTAGCTTGCCTGTTAGTTTTGGCTTAACATCTGTGTGTGTAAACATTACAGTCTGCATTTGTTTTTCATGTATGCTGAATAATGCACCCTGAAACTAAGTAATTGCTTACACAATGACATTTTCCAGAATTTAAATCTTGGATCTGAATTCTGCCTAAATGTATATGGTGATTTTGAAGGATGCAGCTTTTAAAATAGAGGTCATTACATGTATTTCATTATTTCAACTTCTACTTTCATTGGTCTATGACACAAGACTGAAATTATTCACAACAAAATTATAAAACGTGTCTGGCAGGTTGTATAATTTTGGTTATATTGGGCTTTGACCTTTACTTGGAAACCTTTTTTCAAGTTACCAAGAAGCTTCAATTTTGGCAAATGATAGGCCTACAACACTTTCCTGCATTCAACCATTTACCAGCATTCATGTAACACTCATAATGTGCTTGTACGACTTATTACCGGTACAAGTCACTGAAAATAAATGTATAGTTAGTTGACTCGCGTACTTACAAGAGAAGTCGTTAAGGTATGCTACGAAATGAAATTCGTAATGATGTGTAAAGAAGACAGTTTTACTCACAGTTCAGTAACAATGCAATTTAGAGTCATGAAACTAAGCTGTCATAAAAACCAAAAACATTGATAGATTTTCACAAACTGGAATTTGTCATGCAAACTTGATTGCAATGCAACGTGTACTAGATAAGTAGATATCACATATTCATTTAGTTCATGGGTTTGCTAACACAGCCTGCAACACACGGTAAATGTCATTTCAAGATTTGGTACGTGATCTATATACATTTCACTTAACAACGCCGTATCAGATACAGAATAGCTGAAACATGTCCAAACTCCATAGCAACAAAAGTAAAAAATGCCCCAGTTCAGCACATCATCAAGCCAACTGACGTAGAGAAGTGCACTTTTGGTTTCATGACCAGTCTGTCGATGAGGAAGATTTGAGGTTTAGCTATGGACTAGTCGAGTTGAACATGTTGAAAATTGGCCTTGATTGACCTCTTAGACTTGAACCAAGAGATCCGATTATAAATTTCTATGCCAAGATGAACCCGGAGAGCGAAGGAATATCTTACACGTTTTAAATGCAACACGACTGAATCGCAACAGATCAGATTAACAGACCTGCTATTCAACAGGATTTGTGACTAGGCTTTTGTATTCCATCAACTAAGCACATAGGTTTCATGTATAGCAACTGTAAACTATGTATTTCTTCAGTTCCTAAATTCCCCAGTCATGAGAACCAGATTTTTACACAGTACACAAAATCGATGAGGCAGGTAGGACTGTGTTCAATTCCAAAATCACAATCCATATACAATGTACATCACAAGATTTTATCAGATTAGATAGATCAGAATCATTCTATGATTCGATCAGAATCATTCTATGATTCGATCAGAATCATTCTATGATTCTTCTTACACATCAACGGAAAAACCTTGAGAGAAATCTCAAAAACAAGATCAATTGGAAACTTGTAGAAATTTGACAAAACAACCTTACGTAAATATATACATCAGGAAGTCAGATGATTTCTACAGAGATTAAATTCAACATTTGACTGAAAAAATAATGTAATAACAATATAAAGTAAAAATCAGTTTCTGTAACTGTACTGTACACGTAGCAGTTCAACAATATATACTAATTAATTACTTGTTCTGTCATCATCACATAACTGCAAATTTACAGCAATTTTGTCAACCTTCTCATCACCTCTAAAAAAATTGACACCAAGCTCAACACTCAATTTCACCATTCACCTAATCACTATTTATTTACTATCTTTACAGAAAATCAATCAAGAGGTAAGATAAACTGCAAAAACAACATTTCAAAGCCAGAGCTCTGCACGTTAGAGAGAGATTCATAAAAGTGCCCTAAATGTGCTATGCAATACTTGTAGAGGCGTTATAGTCCATGATTATGATTACATACAATTACAATTATGAGACATGCACATACATATTCATACGCATACATGCGTAGTTGCGTACACACACTGTATGCTGTAGTTCTTCAAATCCAAATTCAATACTATGCTCCGATTAAAACGCATATTATGGTCAAAGGATCTCGTAGACAACCGTTGGCAGTGGGTCTGGACACGGCAATGCTCCAGCAATCGTCAAAAAGGCTTAATCGATTAACTGAATTATTAATCATTGTGCCTCGTCTACGAGGCAAATTTCTTAATAAAATACAGGTAACATCCGCTTCTTGGCAAACAGAATTTTTCCACTGTTGCTGCATTCAGGTCCATTCCTAACTGTCAATTTCCATAATGTACAACAGAAATGCAGTCCCCTCCACAAACTGGAGTGGAAAAAAGTTTACCACACAGTTACATCACTTCAGAACTGTTCATTTCTCTTTTAACGCTTGATGTACTTTAATATACTGGTCGATCAACAAGCCGAGGTCTTCAGCCTAAAATGTACAAAGCTAACGCACTTACACAACAGAAAGTGAAAACTTAAAATTCGTTATCCCACTACATCAGCTACATGTACCTCAATATCTTAAACTGTCAGTAATTGCACCACCTGCGCTATTGGTTGATGCCTATGCCATCGGTTGATGCCTGTGCCATCGGTTGATACCTTGTGCATTAGGCATTGGCATTACAGAAGTGGTTGACATGCAGGACTGTCAACAGAGAGGTCGGGGTTCAAACCCTTACCAGGGCAGAAATGATGTCAAGAGTTCTGCTTCACCTGCACCCCATAGCCAACTCAAATATAATGGGTACATTGACTGCACACTGTTAGTGGGAAGATGAGATGGTAAGGGAAAGGACTGGCCACCCGCCCTCATATGCCAAGGCTAAGAAAATGAAGTCGCTAACACTTCTTACCCATGGCTGTCCCAGGCCTAGCTTTAATAAGGGACTGTTAAAAATACTGTCATTGGTTCATGCCTGCACCATCGCTTGTTGCCTAGTGCATTAGACACCGGCATTGGAAAACATCTGGCGTAGAGTGCGAGAGGTACAAGGATCGAGTCCCATAGGCGGACATGCTTTGTAGGCTGCAATTTGCGCCGTGTATTGCAGGCTGTCTGTTCTGTTAGTAGTTAACTAGTTAAGATTTATCGCATAACATGTACATGTACAGCGCAGTGCGTTTGCAGGCGCTTAATTAAAGAATAAATATTATTATTATTATTAATAAACAATAATCAGTTTTCTTATCTAATTCTGTCAGTAATCTCAGCCATCTCCTTACCTTAATCACTCTTTATCTTGCTCTTTCATACAATCAATACTAATCATTACCTTGCTCACTGGAGTTATCAGTTCCTTCCCTTGATCTCTCATACTAACAGCGTTCTTGTAATCATAAATTATCTCAACTTAGCACTTCCATCATTATCTCACCTTATCCGTCTGCAGTGCAAGAACTTTGTGTTGCATTAGACTCCCACACTTGATGTCGAGGAACTTCGTGCCAGACCTCTGCATTCGCTGTCTCGCAGACAACAGCTCTCGGTAAGGAAAGAACATCAGCGTTTCCTGAAAAGTAAAGAAGACGCGAAGTCACCGCATGCCACCTATGCAACAAAATGCAGTTGCCTCCTCTTGCTTTTTTAGATTTCAAAAACTTTTCGTCCCCTGTACTACACCTGGATGTCTCCCGGAGTTGCCTCCTCTTGAATTTAAGTCTGGCTACATCCTTGCATACATGATGACACATGCACACATATGCATACAAACATGCATACAACCATGTACACAAACACACAATATATAGTATATACGTATGTGCATACATAGATACACACAATGCAATGCACTCCACTGAAGACATAATGTATGATTTTGACTAACATTGGTCTTCGTTGAGCAGAAGTGAAGTCCCTGGCTGTTAGCGGCCAACAGACAAGATCCTCCGCGCATGCTGTCATCCGATACGGACTATAAAAAAGCAAACAGCTTTTATTCATCTGTAATCAATAGGAGAATCTATCAATTCAATGATTTATTATTAAACAACACATGCCAGAAACATGGTATGTTACAACAGAATTTCTCATTGAGGTAATCGATGGTGCTGAGAATTTGCGAGCGAACGACTTGCTCAAGGTCCCTAAGCAGTAGCCATCTCAGAGGAAGATCGAACCCATACCCTCCTCATTACAAGGCAAGCACTCACACCAATCAGCACTGCATCATACAACGTAGAAGGTCCAAGGATTTGACAAAGAAGCAAATGAGATCGCGTATGAAATCGTAACGTATTTGATTTATTATTAAACATCAAAGTATCACGTGTGGGGATTTTAAATGCATAAGCAATGACAACATACAAGAATCAAACCAAGAAAGCTAAGCCCTACTCCTTTTTCCATCATCTCCCTTGTTTCAATAATGACAGAACATCCACCATATTTAATTGCTTTAGTGACAGAACATCCACCATATTTAATTGCTTTAATGACAGAACATCCACCATATTTAATTGCTTACATGAAAAATAATAGTGCAAGGGCTGCCAAAAAATCATTGATGGTACACTATTAGAGAAATACTTGCAACAGAAAATCAATCAACCTGTTGTGTACGTACCTTAATTGGGAAGAAGGTTGATCCAAATTTCGGCCAACGTGACAAGATTTCTATAAAACAGGATATAAATTACTACGGTATATGAAAAATATTAAGCATGCAGATCTCCAACAAATTTGAAACAAACTTTGACTGGGAAGGCCAATAAAATCGTTGAGATCAAGCATGTGCAGTCAATCCATAAAAGTTGATCTGTCCTGGCTTATTGCGAGAACCTAGGTTTGGGACCATTGTAGGATTTAGTCATTTCAGCTGCCATGTTCCTCGTATTTGGAATCATGGTCGGTGATTGTTGCGTCTGCTGGCTGTGGAGATATGCAGGTGCCGTGCTTCTGCACTTCAACTCAAGCCCGTCATCCTCCTGCAACAGTCTTCCATAACATTTATGCTCAGTTTCATTCACTGTTTAGATCAGTCAGATAGCCACATGTGCAGCACTTTGTGAGGTACCCAAAAGGTGCTATATAAAGTGTCTTGATATACATCTACATGTAACACATAAAGCCAGACTTGTTACCACCACCTAAATCACACTACAGTGTAGTCAAGCTGCACCATTTTACTCTTGCGTTTCGCACAACTCTGTCTTGGCGCCTAGAGAACATACGTCTGATTAACTGAAAATGTAATAAATCCTTTCAATAAATAAATAAATAAATAAAGTAATATAACGTAACAGGCTCTAGAAATACCTAGATATTTGATTTGGCATTCGTGTGGAGTCAACCGTCGAACGTTCTTTAGGTATTCGTGCACGAGGTTTGTCCACTGTGACAGCGAAATGTTGGACACGTGCTGTGCATTAAGCGGAATAAATATCTCCATGTCTTTTCTATGACAGAACAAGAACATTTTCACACACAGCTGTCATCCTTTAAGCAGTTATCACCTAGTGAAAAAGATTAAATGACGTCACTAGTCCGAATCTAGTCGTGTACTACGTCTAGCAGGGACATAGTAGTTGGTACTTGTACTTGTTGTATGACTTCCCAGCGATCCATTCATGTGTAGCAGGAATGCACTGTACTACTTGGTACTTCTACTTGTCATCTAGGGAAATGCATGTACAGCATGTAGTATCTGACATCCATACTCGAGTACTACCTGAATACAGTTTCTGTGTACTTGTACTTGGATTATAAGTATTTATATATCATAACAGAGTACTTGTGTATGTTCTTGCACTCTGAGTACTTGAAGCACAGCTGATTATGTAGTATAATCAATTAATTCAGTTAATTTGCATAAATAAAATAACACAATTAGTTAAGAGTCAGCGATGAATGACAAATGTGGATCTTGCAATCTCAAAGATATCAAGACCTCGTTCGAAGCATCAGTTCGGTAAAAAGAAAATAATTACTAAAACTGCCAAATTATAGATTATCAGGGACAATTGTGCTAGAAAAATGTGTTAAATTTTACAGCAAATACTGAAAAAAGAAATGAATTCTCTACTACTTACTGTTGTGGAATTGTCTGCATGTCAGCTGCTTGAATTTGTAACGCAGCAAGCAGAGCAATGTCTTCCTACAGACAAAAACAGATTTCAAGTTGCAATGATTTATTAATTATTAGGCTACTTATCATTTAAAAAGTGCAACACAATGCAATAAACGCAATACAATTAACCTGCCTATTGGAGGCTTGATTTGATTTAGTACCTGTGAATAACCTGGTTTCTCTGATACAACGTTTCTATGGCACTGAGAAATTTATGAGATTCAAACTTGCATTTTTATTGCATCAACTTTACCTACAGGTTACATGGCTTGCCAATTGTACACGACACCCGGATTTGAACCCAAAAGCAGACTTGCAGAAAACACATTGGCAAACAATACATTAGCAAAAAACACACTGGCAAACAATACACTTGTAAAAGACACACTGGCAAACAATACACTTGCAAGAGACACACTGGCAAAACACCAGTGCAATTCTTTCCAAAAAACGGCTACTTAAATTTGTTTAGCTATCCAAACAGGCTGTGTGGTTAACCCATTTCTCAGACCTTGGCATGGTTAGGTAAGTTCTTGGAAGGTATTGCCAACAGGTAACCATCCAGGTAATCGGGGCGGTTCTGTTGATACATAAGGTTGATGTAGGAAAGGTTGCCGTCTAGGTGCAGAGGGAAAATCCAAGTGGTTCGTTGACACAGGAAGAAGAAGTCCTTCTTCCGACTTCGTAAATTTGTCATTACGTCCATTAGATAAGCCTTCTCCTGCAGCTGAGCATAATCGTCTGCAACAAAAGCATAGAGACTTTTATCATCACAAAATTGGTCACATAATCATACCCCACTGATTATCACAACTAAACTCCAAGCAGCATAGTGGTAAAATGCGGTAACTGTATATTCTGCGAGTAAGCCACCGGGGTGTGTAGTCTTTTGTATCCCAAGCTGGAGGTAAGGAAGCTGCTCATTCACACCCCACACCTAATCTACGTACAGCCTCACTCTTTGTAAACACCTTGATCCAGTTCTACTCGTAGTACTGTAAAATTGATAACTGACCTGGACCAATGATGCTGTACATGGTAAATTCCAGGTTTTCCAGGGAGGTCTTCAGCTGTAGAGTATCACAGACTTGCTTGACTGCATCCAGAATAACCTGTTTAGGTAAGAGAAATTGTATACTCCTTGCAATTTCATTACTTGTATTGCTCATCCTAAGTTATGCCAATTAAGGCAAACTAAGGCTCCAAATGACTTGGTCATTGCTTTGTCATTATTCTAACTACCGTCTAAGACTGCTAGGCTACATCACCTTCTCCTCCACGCACTACTCTGGCCTTCAAAAAAGTTACTCGCAGAATTTGATGTGAACTCTGCACAGGCACTAGTGCACAAAAGAACATGGCCACATTGACATGTATTATGGTGCATTAGTAGTAATAAGGGCAGGTAAAATAAGGCATCAATTCATACAGCTTCCTAAAAAATACCGTGCATGGGTGTCCGGATGGTGGCAAGGGGGCATTTGCCCCCACTGGATTTTGCGCATATTTAAAAAAATAAAATCTTGTGATTATTATGATTATTACTGCTCAAAGTAACAGAACTGAGCCATCCAGAAAGTTTGTTCATTCCATAGCTTGCAACCAAGGTTAAAGGTCAAGCTAAAGTCCAGAAAATTAACAGACCCAGGAATCTCGCTAAACTAGGTATAAGCTTTCATGAGGTTTAGAAGTTAGACAAAACTGGAAAGTGAAGACGATTATGGGGATAAGTTTGAAAGTCATCATACGCACCGTGCTCGACTTGACGGTGATTCTAGCTGGAACACCACCTGGCAGCATACATAGCAACTGGTTGGCAAGCCTACCAGACTGAAAAATAAAAATATCCATACCTGAAATCGTCGGTCAAAGGCAATATAACATGTAGGACTTTGGACATACCGTACCATGTGTGCAATCATCACATAAGCAAACCATAAAATATGCAGACATAAAGATGAAAAGCAAAATGCATCAGCATCTGCCACCATGACATAGCTCAGCTCAGAACTAACCACAGCTGTCAAACCATCCCACATACCACTGAATCAAGCATTATGTACATGCATGTGTGTAGCTCAACATACCTTACCTCTCTGTGCTGGTCCTTCATTCAAACCAAAAACATGCCTCTCAGTGTTACGGACTGATCTTCTGGATAGACCTGATTACGGCTTGGTTTTGATGTGCCATCGGTTGATGCCATGTGCTATAGACACCGGCGCAATAGAAGTTATTAAAATTACACGTCTTGGCAGCCTGTTAGGCGCCCACTCATTTTACAGCTGCCCCCTCGGGAGTGGAAGGCTGAGTCGACCTATAGGGAGCTTACTGGTATCAAACCGCGTCTTTCAAGATCTTATGTTCTTTGAGCAAGAGTGTCACCATTCATCTATTTCCCTTCCCCATATAGTATAAGTATAGACAAGTATAGCTTTGGCATATCTGGCATACAGTAAATCCATACCATGATGGTACTAAGTTCCGACTTGCTTGGCATGCACTTGCGGCCACCGTACTTCAACGTCTGCTGAAGATTTTGCAAACATTGTGCTGCAACGGCTGAAGAAAGAAGATTTAAAAAATCTAAATTTAAATGCAGCTGAAATTCCAATACGTAAGTCTAAACAACACTTCACATTTGTATTTCAAACAAACAAATGGAGAAACTGTAATGTACAAGTGATGCTGGCAGATAGAATGGCAATGACAATTAAAATGCTCCTAGATATAAATTTCCTGGCAATACAGGTCACTCCTTTGGCCATTTTTTCAAACTTTATTTTTAAGAATAATAACTTCACACTATTTCCTGGCACACTTTACCTCACCAGCCATTGACGAGTTCAATCTGTTCCTGAACTTTTTTATTCTCATGAGATTTTTTAAGTTCTGAGGGATCATTTCTACTTTACCATATCTGCTAAAAACTACAATTATTTTATAGAAATAATTATTATTATTTCTTATTATTATGCATTTATTAAGTTTTGACTATCTAATGACCAAGCATCAATCGATGGCGTTGAGCAACTGTGAGTGAAGGACTTGCTCAATGTCCCTACACAGTAAACTTCTCAAGAGAGGCTTGAACCTATACACTCCACATTGATAGAAAATAAACAAGTGCCTGAACTACATTCATTAGTGTTTGAGGTATTGTTATTAAAAAAAAATGTTTAACACGTGAAAGGTCACACAAAATGTGAATCGAAGGCACGTTTAGTCAGTCGCCAGGTGAAGAGCTGTTAGAAATCCCTTTGAATCCAATGAGAAATATTCAGTTTTGAGGCATTTCTTAAAGGAAGAAAAAAAGTTTGACGTTTTGACAAAATCGAGTAAATCAAAGGAAGCTGACGTACCATGGTGTGGCTGCTGGGTGTTGTTGGCATTTCGCTCTAGGTATTTCCTGAGATGAGGCAGAAGATGATCACTACATCTGTAGTAGGACAAGAAGAGACTGAGCAGGCGCCAGCCGAGCAAGCAGCTCTCCCTGTTGCCAACATCAAGATAACAACACTGCAGATAAACTTAAGATGGCAATATAACCTGAACAGAATCAGGATCTAATTTTATTCTAAGCAAAGCTCAAAAGTAATAATTACTCACTAATTACCTGTTATTACCTTATACATAATTTCAAACTATAATAATAAAAATAATAATATTCGTGTTTATTGACAAGCTCACTGACAAACCGCAGCAAGTAACATTGAAACGTATGACAGTACAATTATCAAGATCTTATACAACACACGTCTTGGTAGCCTGATAGCCACCCACTCATTTTACCGCTGCCCCCTAGGGAGTGGAAGGCTGAGTTGACATATAGGGAGCTTACGGGTATGGAACCGCATCTTTCAAGATCTTATGTTCTTCAAGCAAGAGTGTTACCATTCACCTATCTAACTAGCACAAGTTCTGCGATGCGCTGTTCTTGTATTCATGACTTTGGGTTTCATCCATTGCTGAAAAGTGCCAGTCCACACGGGACATTGCAACTTCAACATACTTACTTACTTAAAAGGACTACCGGTAGGTCATAACCTAGCTTGCAGAACAGCATAAATTCAGTTATTACGTACGGTTTACTGCTTCTGTTGTTCGTGATCTGCTTCATGAGCTGGCAGAATATTTCGTCTGCCAATTCAGGATGCGCCTGACAGGTTGTCAGAAGGAACAGCGAGCAGTCGGTCGGTTGCATTCCCTTCGTCAGTGGACAATCATTCATGTACCGCATTATGTCTAAACATCAATCAATCAATCAGTGATGCAATCATCAAAGTCATACACACAATCAGCAAAAATGCAAAAAAATCAAAATCAAACAATCACATAATGTGGCATGTGCAGTTTTAAGCCTACACTTGAGACATTAACAGTAGACGCCATGAACAAGTCCTTCATGCTAAGTACCTTCAATATGTGCTTAGTCATTAGTGCTTAGTCATTAGATTGTGGATCTGCCTATACTGACAAAATTTAAAATTTATCAAGCACTAATTAAAAGTGCTTTAATTAGCTTTTAATTAGTACATGATAAATTTTTTAGCTTAAGATTACAGTTACTCACTGTGTTTTACAGTGAAGTACACTACAATATCATACTATTCGACTCAATTCTGACGTGCAGACGCATAAAGACGTTGAAGCACAGTAAAAGTCAGTAATCACAAATGCAAAGCAATGACACACAATGAATTTACGAATTTACAGCTAAATTTACCAGCAAATTTCTTTACACTGACATGTTTACACTTGTAGAAAGTAGGTGCAACTGTTGCAATGCTACAGTTTGTGTTTAATTTACATGATCCTTTATCCTCATCCAACAGGAAACAGACTCAGAAAATTACCATTCTTTATGAAGACATCTAATTAATGAGCAACTACCTCACCTTAATTGAACCAGTGATGATCTTAATTAAAAGCAATGAGTCTTTGCTGTAACTCACTGATAAAACAGTCAAGTGATAACTGGTTGAGAGTTGGTGAATCAAATTTCAGCAGTGAAGCCTCAATTGGATTCTATAAACAAAACAGACAACCTCGTATTAATCTCAGAAGTAGAACTATGCTCTGCTGCCAGTGGAGATTTACAGGTTCCTCACTTCTGCACATCGAGAATTCGAGTGACCTTCCCTCTGAAACAATCTTCCTTTAAGCAACAGACTGTTTTAATTGACTCAGATCAACACACACTCTCTGGTTACCTAAAGTCACGCTTGTGTTCACCAGTTAGATAGCCATACAAAGGCGCTACATAAATGTTTTTACATTACATAAGTAAGTAAGTAAGTATATTCTTTATTAACCAATTGCTAATCGCACTTTGGTGTACAGACATCTAATAAACACAGTTAGAAAGTATATAACATCCTAACAATAAATATTTTGCTCACAAGGCTGTCGGCTGTGGGGTATTACGCGGTCATGGGCATGGAGATGGAGGGAGTAGTAGGTGGGTTTGGTCGGAGGTAGCAGCAACATCATCGGCAAAATTTTATCACTATACCCAGCATTATGATGATGATGATAATGACAGAGGTGATGATAATGACAGTTACACAATTATACTCAATTAGATTATGGTTTTACCACAATATACCTAACGACTCGAATTTGATAACTTTTAAAAACTTAATTAATTGACCCATGATTCCTAACAACACTACACAATGTCATATAGTCATACTTGATTAAATCTCATAAAATGATTGTAACTGAGTAAAATTCAATTCCAAACCTATTACAGGTGGTTAAATAAATTTAATAAACACATCTTTATACATGAGCATTAATTATATGCCTCGTTCATTATATGCTGATACCTAATTAATTATCAGATGATATTACCTGTGTCCATTTTATCATGTTCACTTGTTCTCTCCACGTCCACTCCTCCTGACGACCTAAAAAGCCCCAAGTTTCTTTCAAACACCAGATTACAGTCGAGATATTAAGACAAGTCTTTACATGACATATATGGGCAGATATTTTTCACTATCATTTCAGTATATTTGAGACAGACTTAATAAGGTACTATGTAAAGCACTATACTACATATATTATATATACATATATGTATATATGTAACAAATGTCCATTCACATGTATTGACATATAGTTAGAAAAAGAGTTCTCAGAGAAGAGAGAGAGACAAACCGTTGTTGATGTGCATTTTCTGATGATTGCCTGGTCTTGACATATCCATCTCTTCCGATTGCGACATTTCATACCTTACAGTATTAAAGAACAAACGTAAAAAGCAGGATCGTAAAGATGCAGACACACAGTAAAAGCCAGTAATCACAAATGCAAAGCACATGCCACAAATTTACAAAGTTACGAATTTACAAATTCATAAATTGCATGTCTTACAGCTACATTTACCAGCAAAGTTCTTGGTGTCCACGAAAATACAAGCTTTATGATAAGGTATGATGAAATAAGGTAAGTTAGGTATGATAAGGAAGGATAACATTTCCCTCAGAAGAAAGCAGGAAGGATGGAAAAGGCCTTTAAAAAAGTTGCTGTTACATGAAGAATTCTCACCTGTAAGGAGCCTCACGGAAATACAGCATAGCAAAGTCTAACATGCAGTATTTGTTAGTCGCATCTGCAAAGCTCTTTTTCAACGTATCTTGTCTGCCATCAGTTCCATGATTAAGAAAACCAACAGTTCCCTGATTAAGAAAACCAAATCAGTTCTCTGATTACGAAAACCAAATCAGTTCTCTAATTAAGAAAACCAACCCATGCAAATACAGAATGTTCTCCTGCTTACAGTCATTACATTCGTCGTGATCACTGTGAAAATTATTTCTACCCTATTATTTAGGATTTTAGGGTGAATTTTAAAACATTGGCAGAAAATAAACAGCAACACCCACTGGATGCTTTTTTTACCCCAGACCACAGTAGCACATGTTCGACGGGCTTATTTCTATGGCTTACTCCTAAGGCTAACTTCTATGGCTTATTTCTATGGCTTACTTCTATGGATTACTCCTATGGCTAACTTCCATGACTTACTTCTATGGCTTATTCCTATAGCTAACTTCTGTGGCTAACTTCTATGGCTTATTTCTATGGCTTACTTCTATAGCTTATTTCTATGACTTACTCCTATGGCTATTGGCTAACTTCTATGGCTTATTTCTATGGCTTACTTGTATGTCCTACTTCTATGGCTTATTCCGATGGCTAACTTCTATGGCTAACTCTATGGCTAACTTCTAATACGGGTAAGTCAGTTGACACTCACTGAGACATCACATAATTTGGACATCATGTTTCATTCAGAGCGTCTTTCTCTTTAAAATTCTGATTTTACACAGCACACTTAGATTTAAACCTATAATATATGCAAATGGCCAGAATTGCCTAGAATAAAACATTCTTTAGTATCAGACTAAGAAATGGAAGTCAGACACCAAATTGGAAAATTACCGAAGACTGGCCCAAACTCCTGCCAGCATAATCTACTGATTTCAGACGACCTGGAATGGGAATCACATGATCAGCTGGAAAGGACCCGGATCTGCCATGAGCCAAGCCTTGCAGCCAACCTATAACAAAATAACATATTGTCTGTAAAACAAACTAGCAGCAATACAATACCAATCAATCAATCAATCATGGAATTTATATAGCGCCTCTTCAAGGGCTCTACTCAGAGGCACTCCCAAGCCAGGCCTGATCAAAGAGAAAAGTCTTCAATAGAGTGTAAAAAGAAGACGGGTGAGTACGAGGAGATAGGCGAAGGAAAGATGGTAATACAATACAACTGTATTTTGATATTGCCCTCCTTCCAAAGTTCAGAAGTGCACACGACCATACGACAGAACATCGATGGCACTGGGTTGCACCGCAGTGGCCAGAAGTAGATTCGAATCTGTGACCCTTCGGTTACAAGGCAGACAACATACCGCTACACCACTATGTCCCTCTGTGGGGTGGTACAGGCACGAGTGAGTGGAGGACTACTGCGTACACAACCCACAACCCAAATTCTGTCACTCAATCACTGCATGCACAGCGCTGTTCTAACTGTAGTTAAGTTGAGGAACAAAGATTTGCAATCTTGGAATTTAAAGACTTGTAGTAACCCCTGTGATTAATTACTTGGTTGTTAGGCGCCATTGTACCGGCAAGGCTATGTTACAGTGCCACATAAATCGTTGTTATTATTACTGCTATTATTAATCAGTATTAACAATAATAATTAACCACAGTTACTAAACGTCTTTGAACGGACAACTTTTTTTGTAATAATACCAAGTAAGTAGCAAGCTGCTTCTAGTGTGTTTGACAATGCCAATTGTCAGCAACCATATGGCTGAAAAAAGTGAGCACAGTATTTGAATACCATGACACCCACCTGTCCACGAAATTCACAGAATTTTAGTATTTGGAAGGAAATTAATAATCATGAATGACAACCAACCTCTGTCAGTGGTAGCACCCATGTTTGAAAGCTGTATTATGTCGCCTTTCTTGAAGTTCAGTTGACCTGGTATTCGTGTTAAGTGGTCTCTAGTGGCTTTGACATAAGAAGGCATCTATCAAAGAAAATCAACAACCATTAAACCTCAAGACAGAAAGAACCGGTAACAATTGGCAACAATTGTCACCAAATCAAATTGCTTGTACTTAATGACATGTTTAAACTTGTACAGGACACAGAAGTTAATTGCGACCTATGATTCCACTTCTAGCACTTTGTTTACAGTTAGTCACAAACAGCAACAATGTGTAGTCGTTATTTCATATTGTCTGCTTACCCACAACACATACTAGAAGTCAAGTCAATGCCAACTCCACACAAACGCCACATAGCGGATTACTGTACCACATTTCCCATTAATACTGAATGTTAAAGAAGAAAAACCTTAACACTTTAACGATGAGCTGTACTGGCTTCCCAGTCGCTTTCAGTACGCGCTCATCATTAAAGTGTTAAAAACTACTTAAAGATTTACTGCTGTCTAACCTTCAAGTAACAACGTTAAACATATAATATGTTACGATATATGTTATTACATCAGCCTCTGTCTACAGCAACTGGAACTGAAAGCATGCTTTATCATGCAAGATTAAAAGAAAAGTCATCTCGATATTCAAGATCTCTTCCACAAAAAACTGCAGAAACCATGTCATTCAAGAATAATACTATTGTTCATGCAGACAACTGCAGATATAATAGCAATAGAAGAACAATAACTTACCTAACCTTGCTGGGCATGGTAGACTACTGGTTACAGCGTTCGCCACCTTGTTACACAGAGAGTACAGGTTTGAGCCTTCTAAGAGATAGTTACTGTGTAGGGTCATTGAGCAAGTCCTTCACTCACAATTGCTCAGCACCACTGATTGATGTTTGGTCATTAAATAGTGGCACTTAATAAATGCATTATAATCACAATAATTAGTGGCAAACTGTTACAAACCTCTCGCTCAGCTTCCGCACAGAATGCATCAATCAGTTTCTTAATCTGATTAGCCTACAAGAAAATAATAATAACAGAAGTTCAATAAATTTATTCTTTGTAATAATTATTAATTACACTATTTAAATATCCCTGCAACTGAGGCTGCACATTGTTGAAAATTAAGTCACAATAAGGCTGACCTCTTGATACTCACAACTATAGAATGCTCTGAGCTGTGTAACAAAAATAATAATCTAAAAACGATATTTAGTTTTATTAACTAAAAAATGCAGGAAAGAATGAACGGAGAGGTTGAAGGGACAGAATAAGAGACTGGATGTTGGTCAATGGATACAGTAAACTGCAGGAGGAGTCCAGCATCGAGAGGAGTGGCGCCATTGGACGTATGAACCTGCCCAAGGGCAGTGAATTCGAAGAACTCAAAGAAGAACTAAAAGAATAATAAGAAACGGGGTAGTCGTACCCTGAAGGTGTAGAGAAAGACATATCTGTTTGCATAGTGTATCTGTAGCGTCTTTGCCTTTGGAACACTGACACCAGCGATGTCTTCAAACCTAACAGCAGCAAACAAAGCTAGACGGGAATTTCTAAATTTGATAAAACTTAACAATCCCAACCGGGAATTGTTTAAACCACACAAAACTAACCAAACACGAGAGTTGTTATAAAACCTTAATTCCAATACAGACACCTAGACTACGATCTGGACTCTTGAAGCATTAATATTTGATCCAAGGTGATTGTTGATTAGGTAGTCATGGGCCAATCGTAGAAGTGCATTTCAAGCTGATTGTGATTTTGATTTGGGTTCGGGCGATGCCAATTGAAAAATTTTAAAACTGTTCTTTTCTGCTGAGGTTTGGCCGGGATTGCCTCTGATTAGTTATCTTGGGAGAGGCGCTTCATGAAAGCTCTGAATGAAGGAGTTGTGATCGATCAACCGGAAAACTTCTGCTTACAGACTCACTGACTCGACTGCACAGACAGTTCAGTAATGCTGGCCAATACAGACGGTGGTTTTAAGAGGTACTTAGTAGGTGATATGTAAATGGTCTCAATACATGCGCATATCATTCTTCAAGGTTTAATCTGCTGTTCTTCTACCTGATGGTCTCAACAATGCTGAGAACATCGTCTGTCGGAGTTTTCTGCCGACTCAGCAGACGAATTCCAGAATGACTGATCCCTAATAGCTGAACGGAAGGAAGACGTTTTCCTCCCTGATTCAAACATAAACACAAAAAATTTAGCTACAGTTACAACAAAAGAGAAAAGTTGTCCTGCTGCTGTCAGGATTATCATTCAACCAGGACTACATTAACATGGATTTTTTATTTAATCTCTAAAGAACTACATCTATTTGTATACTATGTAGCACCTTTTAAATACTCCTAAATATATCCTACCCTTATTAGCCTAAAAGACATCAAAGCCCAAGATGAACAAAAGTTTGCAAGAAGCTAATTTCGCGTTTGAGTTGATACCGTGAAGAAACATTCTACAAATCTTGTATCATAATAAGTTACAATACAATTATGTACATTTCACATGCCATAACTGTAGGCTGAATCAAGGTTGCAGAAATTAAATAACTCAGTTATGGCATGAGAAATCAACATAATCTCATGGTAAGCCACAGGGCACCCATTATTTAAGGCTCATGATTTGCCAAACACAAAGAATGGACACTCGGACTGATGTTCTATATCAAAGCGCTCAGCTAGTTTGAGGATGTTGCTAGTATGGCTGAGTTTTTGTTCAAGTGAACACGAATTCCTGCCATACATACTGAGACGGCAAAGATCCGACTGAAGTAGAAAGGCCAATTCTTTGCAGTTTCAATAACAGACATCTTGCCCGACTCATTCTCAGCGTTGTTTTGGAAACGACTATTGTTCCTTTCAAAGTCATCTGTGTAATGAAAAAGAAATGTGAAACTGTTAAAACCAACTGCATAATGGAAAGTTTGCACCTAAATCTGATGATTACAAATTCAATGTAAAATAGCATTGCAGATAGCAAAGACGTATCTGTTTGCGTAGTGTACCTGGAGGTGCAGAGTCTCTGAGACAAGTTGCGTCGACAGAGTTGACAGATATAATATATCATCGGCCCAATATGGGATAAGTGTATCAGTATTCACTCACTGTTAAGTCAAGTGCAGCTGTACTGCATCAATCTGCAGAAAGAGAAGAGGCACTGTGAAAGAGATAATTTCAGTGTTCCTTTTACTGTCATATTATGCCTCTTTCTCACTGTTTTTCATGCATTGTTGTTTGTCTTGTGCTAATAAAATTTACTACACTGACTTATTACTTACTTACTGACTTATTACTAAACACTGATTACTTACTTACTCACTCACTCACTCACTTACTTACTTCCTCATTAACTTACTTACTTATGCATCACTTTACATTTTCATACTGCTAAAGTTTTACCAAGCACAGCTCTCATGGCAGCTTTATCGTCTCTGGTGATGCGTATGCATGCATCACTGTAGACATCATCTGCAATCTGCCGGAAGATGAGGTTGATTAGCAGTGGATGGAGAGTCCGCTCCATTGGCGTAAAGACCTGAAATGAAAAACAATAACAGAAGAGTTGAAGAGGATCTGGAACAACATGGTTTTGGGTTTGAACACTGACTAACACTGAAGGCATAGCGACACATCATGCACAAGGCTACACTGGTCCGAGAGTTCCCCACAGGTGGATAGACAGTTAGCCAATTTTTCTTTCATCACGGACTTAAATCCACTACAAGGAATAATAAGTTAAATGAGGATGATGATGATGATGATGATGATGATGATGATGATGATGATAAAGATTTCTATCACGACCCATTGGATTTGGTCAGCTGTACTTGTACAGTGCTTGCCTTTGTTATGCAGAGTACGGGTTCAAGCCTCCCCCCCCAAGATGGTTACTGTGTACGGACCTTGGCAAATTGTTCACTCACAGTTGCTCAGCACCATCGATTTATGCACTGGCTCTTCATAAATGCATACTACTACTACTACTACTACTACTACTACTACTACTACTACTACTACTACTACTACTACTACTACTACTACTACCACTACCACTACCACTACCACTACCACTACCACTACCACTAATAATAATAATAATAATAGTTGAAGGAGATGTAACCATTCCATATGCACATTTTTGTGTCACCAGAAAATTTCTAATTACCTTAGGAATCAAATCTACCTCGGGTAAAATAATAATAATAACAGTTCCAATATGCAAACACGTGTACTACCAAATGACGTCCCATTCATTCATTCATTTACCTTGCTGATTGGTATTCGATTAGAAAAGGAAGGTTCTATGTACTCACTTCTTTTCGAACGCAAACAGTCCAGCTGTCTGTGTTGTAGGTCAGGAATGAACCTGTGCTGTGAGGATGGAGAACAGTCCGGTCAGACTGCTCTGGGTCCACAGACCGAATGTCAAATGCTTTCCTCGTCTCTTTGAAATGACCTGCGTCAACTGTATCAACTGAAAGAGAAGGGAAACAAATCTACACTCGGCACATAGTTGCACAACATACTCTTTGGAATGAGCTTCCTCCGTTCGTTCGTTCTTCTATTCTCTCAGGTAACGTCTCTTCCTCTTACCTTTCTTAAAACTTGCTTTTCTCTCGGGGTCTCTCGCACTGGCAGCGCTTCTGAATGGCCCTCCCGCTAGAAGCGCTTTATAAATATCCGAATACAATACAATACAATACAATAACTCTACATTTCAAATGTCGTTATCTAATCTCACTACATTTCTAATGTCGTTATCTATTCTTTAATATCTGATTTTGCATACCGTTATCTAATCTAGCCAACACATTTAAAGTAAGCAAGTAGTAGATTAGGATGCCCTCCGTTAAGCAATTAAACAACAAAACAATAAATTATTAACCTAATCCATTACACTGTGCAAATATAAACCACAACGATTAAAGTACTTCAAAATATAAAGCAGAACAGGAAGCCAAACTTAACAGACGAAGATCATTGGATATGTTTACGTATGAACAGAACCAAGCATACAGGCAAATATACGTATAAGTAGGATAGGTTTGCATGGTAAAGCAAGTAATAGTAACCTGGAATGTTTGCTGGAGGATGCGGTTTAACAATTATTGATGGACTGAGAGGAAGAGTCTGGACTGCCACTCCTACCCTCGCCTTCTGAGTCGGAATCGGAGTTGGAATCAGAGTTGGAATCGGAGTCGGAATCGGGGTAGTCGTCTGAACTGCTTCGTCCGCTGTTGTCGGAATGTGCAACATCGGTTGCCGTGGTGTGCTTTCAAACTGCAGCCGTAGCTCCTCTTGTCGTTTCCGTACGTCGACCGCTAGTTTGTTTGCGTTCTCAACTGCTCTTGAGATGGCAGGTTGTTTCGCACGGTCAGGCAGAGGAACAGGAGGCTGGACAGGGAGACAACACAGCACATGGTTCACATTATGTGATAACTAGAAGGAGGAGGAGGAGTAGAAGAAGAATAAGAAGGAAAGAAGAATGATGACGAGGATGAGGAGAAGAAGGAGGAGGAACAGGAGAAGGAGAAGGAGAGAGAGAAGGAGGAGTAGGAGGAGAAGGGGGAGGAGGAGGAGAAGGAGGAAGAGGAGTTAGAGAAGGAAAAGAAGAAGGAAAATGAGAAGGAGAAGAAGAGGAAGGAGGAAGAGGAGTTGGAGAAGAAGAAAGAAGAAAAAGGAGAACAGCAGTCTCTTAAGTTAATCTCAAGAGGCAGTCATAGGTTTTAAGTGCTAACAACTTAATTTTCTTAGCCTCAGCAGACGACAGAAAGTGGTCAGTCCTCTCCTTCACTGTCTGACCAAACCATCAACAGCATATGTTCAGCGTACTCATTTATAGCTCCGTTTGCTAAGGGGAGCATATGGAGCAGAAGTCTCAAAAACGTCTCCCTTCAACCCTATTTTGATGTTCACATGACACCACTGAACCCAAAAATTCGAACCCCAACATAGGGTTGACTATTGACTAACCCTTAGACCATGACACATCAAATTTACACAGCGCCACTTCCAGAGAAACTCGCCAGAGGGACTCTCGACCTAACAAGATGAAACCACACGTTGAGGTCTCTCCTTAAACATGTTTCAGTGGCAGACTATGGGCTCTTCACTTCGCAGGTGATGACACTACCAACGAGCTAGGCATGAAACGCATATTATTATTATTAATTAGTAACTTCATTGCGCCGGTGTCTAATGCACAAGGCATCAACCGATGGCACACCAAAACCAAGCCGTAATCAGGTCAAAATCCGGAAGGTCAGTCCGTAAGACAAAGAGGCAGCCTATGGTGGATAAGCAATTTGAAAGAGGTAAGTTTCAAGTTCAGAACGAAATGACAAAAGCGACTGAGCAGAGCGGACAGACACAGGAAGAGAGTTCCAAAAAGTAGGTCCAGCAACTGAAACAGCTCGTTCACCAACAACAGTTCTAGATTTAGGTATAACCAGACAAAGATAATCAGATGACCTTGTTGAATAATGATGAGTCTGGGGAGTAAGAACTGATTTTAAGTATTGTGGCTGGCCAGAATTCAAAGTTTTATAAACGATGAGCCCCAATTTGAAAATGATTCTCTGCTGAACAGGAAGCCAATGCAAGGATTTAAGAACAGGGGTAATATGTTGATATTTTGATGTATTAGTTATGGCTCTAGCCAAAGAGTTCTGCACTCTCTGCAGCTTCAGGATGTTTGCCTCATTGATACCAGTGAGAAGCGAATTACAGTAATCTAAGCGACTGGAAACCAATGCATTTGCCAGAGATAACCTTGCAGACATGGGCACATAACATCTAATTCTGCGAATATCACGAATGAACATATATGATGCCTTACAAATACTGTTAACATGGCTGGTGAGAGACATGGTAGAATTGAAAATGACGCCTAAATTACGAGCAGTATCAGCCAGCTCAACAATTGAGTCACCAAGTTTCAATGACTTAAGCTGACCTAAGCATATGGTAGAAGACCAATTCCAGTATGACAGGGTTGAATGTAATTTAGAAGTTACCATCTCAACTGCAAACCTTTTTCGGATATTCTCTGTTTACAAAAGGCTTTGGAGTCGTTTTCGCGACTTGCTGAGCAGCAGTCTGCTCAGCAGCCATCTGCTGAGCAGCAAGTATTCGCTCACTGATCCTTTGTCGGATTTCTTCGGTCGACCTTTTTGGAATGCTTGGATCGTCCATCTTTTCCTCGATCAGTAGTCGACCCACTTCGATCTCCTGTTTCTTGACCTCTTCCTGCGGCGGGGGCCACTGGATCTTGCCAACCCTGACAGGTCGTTCGACTCCGCGGCGATCGCGTATCGTCACTGGGTGGATTCCTGGTTTGAGATTTCGTATCGATGGCGGAAGAGGAGGTGGAGGAGGTGGAATCGGAATGTAGGGAGCTGCGGCGGAGCTCGACGTAGTTGGCAACATTGAAGTGTAGTTGAGATATTGTGTAGACGTACTGTCGGAACTCACCTCTGGCCTCAGTGGCAAGTGATTTTTTAAAGATTGTCCATCGTTTGCAGGCTGGTCTGAGTGGTCAATTACTTTTGTCTCAAACCTTACCCTCCCACCATCGTGCCCGATTTCTGAATCATTCACAAATCTTGAACTAGTATCTGCAGGTTCGGAAATGTTTGGCCAAATAACAGAATACTGATGATCTGGCTTGGGAGAGATGGCTGCCTCCGCAGCTGGCAGCGGAGACGCAACCCGGACGTTATTGCCGTTCTGTGTAAGGGGACTGGCAGAAGACGATGTTGGGGAGAAACGGTCGCTGTCCGATGTTGGCGCGTTCTCCTGGTGCTTCCGCAGTTCAGCTTGAAGGTTTGCTTGGAGTATCTTGTTTTGCAACTGTTGCGCTTGAAACTGCGCCTGCATTGAACTGTTCTCTGTCTGGAGATCCTTCAGTTTAGAAAAGACAACTGTTGCTTGCACATACTCTTATCAACATCAAACAGATCACCATTTGGGTGTACATGTTGGTGCGCATTTGGGTGTGCATTCTGGTGTGCATTTGGGTGTGCATTGAGTGTCAGTTTGGGTGTGCATGTGGGTGTGCATGCGAGTGTGCATGTTGGTATGCATTTGGGTGTGCATGTGGGTGTGCATTTGGGTGTGCATGTGGGTATGCATTTGGGTGTGCATGTGGGTGTGCATTTGGGTGTGCATGTGGGAGTGCATGTGGGAGTGCATGTGGGTGTCCTGTGTGATAATGAAAACTGATTATGATATGAAAAATTTGTTCTGCAGCTGTAGTGTAATATTTGTACATCCACCGGAAGACCTAACATCCCAGGGCTATGATCAAGTAAATTCAACGCAATTCAGTTTGATTATTTGAATAAATGCATATACTGCATTACATAAAATAGTTGCATAGTTGCTCACAGAAATGTTTGCATAAATTCAAATGAAACTGGTTAATAAACAGAATAAATAAAATGTAAATAAAATTACTTTATAACTACAATAAATTTTATTTTGAATATTTGATGACATGCAGTATAGACAATGAGAAAAGTGAAAAATGGACGATAACTTCATGCCTCATTAAGCAAAATTAGTGTAATTCGATGACGATGAGTGCAGGATGGTAAATCTGAGTCTGAAGCATTTATGAAGCGTGTGTAAACAACCTGTCTAGGGTCAGTATAGGCACATTGCTCAGAATATGTCAACCCTAATCAACCCAAATCATTGTATAATAGATCAATGCACTGCCAAACACACTGCTCTGCTGCACAAGGCATTGCCTATTCTAGCCTATTCTATTCAGCTCTGGTTGACTGAGTAATTCAGATAACTTGAAAACCTATTGAACTTTAACCTTACCTCGTTTCCTTCATCTTTGACGCCTCCTCGAATCTTATTAGTAAGCGAAGAATCGTCTTCCAGGTCATCCACTGTTCCGTCAAGTGCCTGCTCGAACACGCTCTCCAACCACCGATCCATATCCGATATCTGATTGTCCGACACATCTACCCTGTGTCCGCTCTTTCTCTGTCGCTCAATCACCTCCTTGGAATTGTGATTCCCAGGCGAAGAATTCTGCGACGGGCCAGGGCCAGAATGTCGGACGAATCTGTTTTGTGGTGCCTGCACCGCGTTGTGTCTCTGTTGCGCATCGGGAGGTTCAAAGTGTTGTGCCTCAGCGCCGTTGCTTCTCTGCGCGAACAAGTGAGTATCGAAAGCGGTCAGTGGTGTATCAGTATCCACATCGTAACCTGTCCGTGACATGTATCGTACGTTCATGACGCTCACCGGTGACAGTCCGTTTTGGGCGGCGACGTCGACGCGACGGTTGAGGATGTTGTTTGGAGAGGCAAAGTCGCTGTATGTCACATAGGTGCGACTGTTGCTTGGACTAGTTGTTTCTTGTATGAAGGCATCTGGTGAATCAAAGTGGATGGGCTCAGACAGTTCGCTCACGTCCAAAGGAATTATCCGGGACCGGTCCGGATCGTGTGCTCTAAATTCAAAAAGTGAGTAAGGTCAGTTTACATGGTACAGAAAAATGAGATGACAAGACAAATAATAATTGGTCTCTTTTTACAACCTGTGGTGATTTGTACTGTGGGACATTTGCAAAGATTGGGGAAGAGGGTCATAAAAATGTGATCAAATGCAGATATACACAATGCAGAAGTCCACATCTAACTTATGCGCATGCAGCTTTTTCAGTACATCCTGTGCCTTAAACAACAATTGCAGTCAGATAGACAATCTGTACTGAGTTGGACTTAATTAAGGTACCAAACTGCATAGGAGTTAGCCTTGCATGATGAAAATGGAAGCCTCATCTACTCCTTAGTATTCCACTGGTGTGCAGACGTTTGCAAAGGGGTCTAGCAATTACCAAATGTGGATAAAGACAAGGGAAAGGCTCAGAGTAAATCAGTTTTTGGTAAACGTTAATTCATAACATGCAGTATTGACCTACTGAACTATTATTGTGCTATCAAGATGCATTCTACATTTAATGGAAAAACTGCAAATTATAGCAAATTAAAAACTTCCATCTAACAGTATAGCAGAAAATGTCATACATGTCCTTGACATGATTCCTTCGTCCGGTTCTCGTTTTATCCGAATAGACAAGATGGTGACTTCTTCCAAATGGAAATCCTGGCGGAATTTCCATCTCGCTGATAAGGTCCAAGACAAAATCATATCCTGCACACTCATAACGATCTGCTCCTTCCCGAAGCAGAACGGTCCAGCCACGAGAATCTTGACTAGAGATGTTACTAAACAACAAAGGACATGGCAAACATAAAGTACTACGACAAATATCTGATCCATCCTACGAACTCACCAAAACCTCACTTCTTGCTATCTCTCCACAGGTCTTTCACTCAAAACTGAAAGCACTGCTCTTCCACAAATCCTATCTCAAGTCCTCCTCTTCCCCTTAGCTCCCTCACTGTTTCAACTCTAAACACCACCCACCTTAGCCGTCTGACTGTCTGCCTGCCTGACCTCTTTGGATCTTGACCTGGAATGGATTTTACCCCCACCCTGCCTATCGATTATGATTTGACTAAGCGCCTGTGAATAAGCTGGTTCCCACGACTTCACTTTTTTGGGTGCTGTAGAAATGTTGAGATTACGACAACGATTGTACAGTAAGTTTAACAGAGGAGATTAATGCTTATGAAAGTGGGACAACAAAGTAGAAGGTACACAGTACACACTACTTTTCAAGAGCCTGTCATAATGAGTGCTCTACAGAATAAGCTACATCCTCTTACAGTTCACCCAGAGTGACTGTTTCTGTTGAAACTGTTTTTGGAATTTTTAAAAATTACATAATTGATAAATAAGAAGCAAGACAACAAGCCTTTAATAAACTGATATGCAGATTTATAGCAGCAAACACAGCACTTATGATTCATTTTTTATGGCACATTCTCCAATTGATTACAGGTTTAAGGCCTTTTACACTGCACTGCAATGCTCATTATCATAAACTACAAATTTCTAAAGCATCAACTAAAAGCTAAGTGCAGGGCACTAACTTATTCACGAGCTATGTGCCATGTCAGAGTGGTTTACAGAGATGTCAAACAGAGATCCAACTCCGGCTGCCAGAGGGATCAGAGAGAGGAGGCAGAGGAGCTGCTAAGGTGGGTTTTATTCAGGTCAAGGAAGATTGGAAAGTGGAAGATCAGAAGGACCAGAGTTGAGTTATTTAGGATGATTACCGTCTTTCAAGTAGATTCGATGCAAACTCTTCTCCAGTTGTCCAGGAGTCCACTTCTCCATGCATTCGACAACCTGGAAAGGATTGCAAGAAGACAGTTCAGAACATCTTAAATATATGTAACGATACAATTATGGCACCTAAGCAATGGTCTCCCTTCATACTGGAATAGGCTGCCACGCAATATGCGGCATATGCCTGCATTCCTTTCTACCTGGTCATGTACTGTCAGGATGCAAGCACATCTTGGCAGTTCCCTCCAGAGGTGTTACATAAATAAGAATTCATGATTATGATGTGTAACACTACAGCCGATCGTAAGCAGTGCTCTAGAGAACAAGTAACCATGTTACAACAATATTTACTTAATCAGTCCAGTAACAAGACTTATTCCCTATCAGCCTTTTGAAAAAACATTTCAATGTTGAATAAGACGGAGAATCTTATAACGCTCTACCATACAAACCCCACCTCACCCTGTCCTAGAACTCAACCCTCACAGCCCTACCTTACCAAGCCCTACAACTGACCAACTCAGCCTTATCCTATTCTCTTTCAGTACCGGTAGCCAGAAACTGAACCTTGATACATACACGTACATGTACAAGATTCTGTTGACACTTATCACACAGCAGGCCATGTTAGTAGTTTCCAAATTGCATACCATGTTGTAACAACAGATCATGGTGTATAACAGTAACCATGTCACAACAATATTTATTTATATACAGCATCTGTTATGCATGCAAAGACATTACCGTAAGTCTCGATCCGAGGCACAGATGGGAGTCAAGTAACAAACAGCTAGATCAAAATAATGGGTCTTGGCAAGTGATTTAAGTGATGACAGTGACTTGACAAGTCGGGCCTTTTGTGGTAGACAATTTGATACATTGCAGCAGATAACATTATAAAAGGAGGGGCGTGGTGGCTCAGTGGTAAGTTCGGCGCCTTGTGACCGGAGGGTTGCAGGTTCGAATCCCACTCTAGCCGCTGCGTACGGACCTTGGGCAAGTCCTTCACTCGCGATTGCTCGTGGCGCTTCGGCGTGAAAACTCTGACACAGTATCAAATGCTGTAGTCGGGAGCGCCTCTGAGTAGTAGTTGACTTCGAGAGGCGCTATAGAAATATCCGAAATAAATAAATAAATAGGAGACCATGTTATAACAGTATTATCAAATTATGGTTGTACAGTATTGTGCAATGGTAGACCATCGTATCATATCGTATCTAACCAATAATTTGTTAACAGACCATCAGAGAAGATAGCGTGAAGAGCCATTCTCTTTCTCTCCTCTGTTGCTACCAGCTCCAGGATGGACGGTGGATAGACACGGTTGACCTTGCCCTCCACCATCTCACTCTCAAGCATCTTGTGCTGGCACAGTGCACGGTAGCCATCGTATGCATTGTCCGACACATACCTGACCAAACAATTACACGTACAAGTAATCTGACATGAATATACTTTGCTTTGCTTATGGTAACTAAACAGAAGATAGCCTGTGAGAAATTAAACATCCAAACAAGCTTCAAGAGCTGCTCCAGATTTTTAAAGAATAAAAATAACAATAACAAGATGATTTATATAGCACCATAGCCCAGCCGAGGCCGAAGAAAAGGGCACTGCATGTGAGTAAAATATCAGTTAAAGGCATATGATAGTTTTAAAATGCAGGCCTTGAGCTGTGATTTGAATGTATCCAGAGATGGCGAATTCTTCACTTGGTCGGGAAGACTGTTCCACGCAGTGGGTCCAGCAACAGAGAAGGAACAGTTAATAATAATATAGGATGATTTGTATAGCACCATAGAACAGCCGACGCCAAAGGAAAGGGCGCTGTACACGAGTTAAAAAATCAGTGACAGCCAAATGATACTCTAAAAAGATAGATCTTGAGCTGTGATATGAATGTCTCCAGAGATGGCGAATTCTTCACATGGTCGGGAAGACTGTTCTACACAGTTGGTCCAACAACAGAGAAGGAACAGTTGCCAAACCTTGTAGAAGACCGTGGGACTTAAAGTTGATTTTTCTATAAGGATCATAGCCGACATCCGTTTCAGTTGTTAAAGCCAAGTCCGTAGAAGTAATACTAGTGCAAATGTGATATGAGCAATGAGCAACCTTGGCGAGAATGCCACCGAGAAGAGGAGTACTAACTTGAGAAGATAGTTAGCTAAGGCTTCGCTTGGTCGGAAGCAGCTGAGGCAGTGGGTCATCAACACCCAGGCCTTTCGCAAATGGTTGACATTGTTGTTTACCAGCGTCTGGCTACAGATCTGCAGAAAGATCTCGTCCCGCAGATAGCCGTGCTCGAGTCCCTTCTGGACAATGTACCGAGCAATCATCAGGTCCTGGTCTCTTGTGACACTCGTCTCCGTCAGATGACGAATAATCTTTGAAAGAAACAGAAAACAATCAAATTCATGACATCACCATTCGGATCGTCATCATGATAATCGTTGATAATGTGGGATGTGGTAGCTGATTGGCTGGAATGCTCCCCTTGTAACACAGAGAGCACATGTTCCAGGCCTCCCCAATTTCAGATCACAGTGAATAAATGCATAATAATAATAATAATAATTATAATAATAATAATAATAATAACAATAATGATAATTATGATAATGATAAAGATAAAGATCTTGATAATGATGATGATAATAATAATAATAATAATAATAACAATAATAATAGAAAGAATAATAATAATAATAGAAAGAAAGAAGAAAATAATAATAATAATAATAATAATAATAATAATAATAATAATCTCACTGTGATCAATCGCCATTGTGGCAATCAAATCATAATTATTGTCATCAACAGTAAGACAGAGATTCATCCATCCACCAGCAAAAAGGCAGCATAACTATACCATTCATGAATATGAATATTACCAGTTTAAAGATTGACAAAGATGTCCGAACTTCTTGATCATCAGACTTAGGAAGAAATGGTTTCTTTATCGGTGAATTATGTCGAACTGTCAGGATATCCTGAAATAAACAAATATAACATAATATAATGGATGAGCCAGGATTCCTGCGCCTACAGCCTCATCAAGTAACACTTGAAAACTGTTATTTTCTGCTTGGGTTGGGCTGAGAGCGCCTCTGAGTAGTTATCTTGGAGAGGCGCTTTATAAATAAACACGGGGACAAGCTATTGATCCTTTGCGTAGCTTTGGCACAATGTAGACCATGGCGTGCACTGTTGATGTCTGTAAGCAAACATATCTCAGTGGCAGACTACTGGCTCTTCACTTCGCTGCAGATGATGTTTGCAATTGGCCAGACAAGAACTGTGTACTCTTATAGAAATGGGAAAATTGATTAGATACAAAATTATCAATGAGGGGTCACGGGGGGGCCGTAGAGTAATAGATAACACACTGGCGTGAAGAGCAGTAGGTACCCAGATTGAACCCAGTACACCCGGTAAGGTTTATTCAGCCTTCCACTCGTTAGGTGGCGGCGGTGGTTAAACGAATAGTAGGCCGTGATTGGCGCCTTGTAGCTGCCGTTTAAACAGTTGTGTTCGACTCCTGTAAAACTGTTATCATGTGCTTCTACTGTATACATGTATGTAAGGCGCCCTGTGTGGCTGCCGTTTCTACTATATGTATGTTCACTGTACAGCGCAGTACGGTTAGCAGGCGCTTAAATAAAGAAAAGATTATTATTATTATTATTATTATTATACTTTAGCCACTCAATTAAAGTTAAGCTGGTGCCATGAGCATAGCCTTAGAGTAGTGCTATAGAAATTCAGAGTTTACGATTACTATTTACGATATAACAGCAACAGACCCCGAACATGTGATCCTGAGGTCTAGCCTCATAGATAAACAAATAAAGGCAGTCCAAGAACTGACCAAAATTTCTTTATACACAACACACAGACAGGCTTGATAGAAACTGTGAATCTCATATGCTAACAACTTTTCTTACAAATCACACAGGCTCAACAGTCGAGGCAAACCCAGTATAATCCTGACAGATTTCTGAATTAGCCACATCGCTTGAAATTGAAGTTATGATCAAGTTGAAAAAGATCAGCCGACTATAAAGAACACTGTTTGTTATGACATTTTTTTATCAGCTGGTAGTATTTCCGAGATGATATTAGGACAAGTACCTTGCAGTATGAGTTGGCATATTTTGATAATGTGTAGGAGTTGATATCTGAAGGAAGAGTGAGGATACGGTTTCTAGCAGCTACGTCATCAACACTCCGAATGTCTTTTTCAGTATGCATGGGCGCCCAACCTGTCAACAACAGGCCATAACTTGACACATAGTTTACTACAGACAGCAAGATATACAGCTGAGATGGCGGAGTTCTGTCAACAAGGCTGCATTTTTTAACGCTTTTTATATCTGATGAAATTCAGACATGTGTTGCCACAAAACACAGCCAAATAGATTGATTAGAAGTTGTTGTTTTGGGAAATCCCATAAATTTTGACTCAATTTAGTCACGCCTTCTTTTTTTAACTGCTTTTCTGTCATTCGACAGAAGGTTTCTCGTCCTCTTCCAGGTCCAGAAGAAGAATTTTGAGCCCCCTGTGTAATAATTTTAAAATCAGAAGAGTCACACAATTGGAGCATCAGCTACAAACATCTCAGACCAGTTGAAATCAGCAACTTGTGGTCAATCTGAGAAAAGCTAGATTGTTGGCTCTGCACTTGTGCAAAAATCTGTAAATTCCAATATCATAATTATGAATACCAGTATATAGGAGGACTTATCTGTGATGAATTTCTATAAAAATGACAAATTACACACAGCACACTGATCTTCTGGAAGTTGGTTTTGGTGCTCCATCGGTTGATGCCTTGTGCATTATACACTGGTACAACAGAAGTTACTAATTAATATTAAGTAATAATGGCTTTGTCTAACTTCCCACTCCATCCAGTGGCTTAAAACCATCAGTATGTTCTGTGCTTTTTAACCGGAGGGTCACAGGTTCGAATCTACCTCAAGCCACTGCATAGCAACCTTGAAGAAGTTGCTCACCCGCAATTATTGTCTGTGAGGAAGTCAAGGGGAATCCAATTCACTCATCTCACCTCCAGGTGGCATAAGGCCAATAAGGCCTTCGGGCAAAGAACTCATCATCATACTGCTATTACAGCAAGAAATCCCAAAATGTAACACATCTGCATAACGTACCGTCCATCTTGCTGAAGATGAACGCCAATTCTGCCGGGATTTCCATGGCATCCTCAGGCTGATAGACATAGCAACCCTGCAACACAATTGGAATAACTTAACAAATATAAGACTACTTCGTTGTTACCTGTGTTCATGTAAAATAGGCCTACTGCTGAATTTAAGATTGTGTAGTAGCAGCAACACACTATTACTGATACCAACAAACATTAAACTCTAATACTCTTAAAATCTTACGCTGGTAATGTTCTCCAAGTGCATGGGCACTGTAGCTGAATGAATACAGCACTCTAGCCTAGGGGATAACCGATTTTTTTCTGATTCCGGATACCGGATAGTACAGGCCATGATTAGTAATAAATCTATGCACTAAGGCCTAATTCCAAGTTAGTCATCATTGGCTAATTGCTTGTGGTCAGTTACAGGCAGTAAGCTGGAACAGTCACCCCCTTTCCCTATACCCCAATACATTTCTTCACTGACTCACAGGCCTAACGGTCGGGGCTACGGCGGCCTGTAGCAGATACAGGGTAGGTTTCGGGAAATGATTTTATTAAGGGCCCGAGTGCGACCCTTGGCAACTTAGAATTACAAATGAGTGGCCTATAAATTGCCTGGTTATTCTGGGGCCCGTTCACAGCCCTAATAAGTAGTACCAATAAAAATTATAATTATATGCGAGCGGCCTATAAATTGTTATTAGTCCATAGAGAAACCATCAAAAAAGACTGTTATTAATCGGCGGGTTAGAGATTCTGGATAATTCCGGATAGTCCAAAATCAGCAAAATCGGTTTACCAATCCGGATTTCGGTTATAATAATAATAATCTTCGTTTAATATCTTCAAACTGACAATAACGCAGTATGATTACAAATCAGTATGAACGGATGATCACAAGTTATTACAGGAGTCGAATTTAACTGTACACGGCAGCCATGCAAGGCGCCCATCACGTCCTACATCTCATTTTAACAACGCGCCATCTCGCGAATGAAAGGCTGAGTGGACCTAAATTTGGGGAGGTTGCGGGAAGCGATCCCGCTACCTCTTGCTCTTCACGCCAGTGATGTTACCAATACTCTATGGACCCCCCAGGTTATGCCCTACAGCGCTCAGTCTGTAAAGAAGAGAGCATCAGTTCAAGTCTCAACTCAGGCGTTCAATGTGTAAGGACCTCCAGTAAGTCTTTCACGAACAACTGCTCACTGCCATCGATGTTCTGTCGTATGATCGCGTGTGCAGTTATGAATTATGGAAGGAGGCCAATATCAAATACAACTGTACTGTAGGCCCTACTCATGTAAAATTCATGCAGCTTTCAACATCAATAAGTGTTGTTTCACCAATACAGCAGTGCCCTACATTCAGCTTTTGAGCAGTGCTTTAGAAATCTGTAGTTGACGATTATGATCATCAGTAGGTAATCGCTCCACTACATGTATGAGACAATTAGGAATCATGGCAACTTGAATGCATTCTCAGTACGTGACTCTGAAAAACACTCAAACTTCTCTTCAACAATGGCTGGCTACAAAGCACAATAACTGTGGCTTAAACAAAGGGCTGCACTGGCTTCCCAGTCGCTTTTAGTACACTCTCATCATTAAAGTGTTAAACAAAACTACTTTGTTTACGTTTTTAGTGCACGATAGTTTAGTGGTTAGCATGCAAGACTGTCAACTCGGCAAAAATTTCTTCCGGAATTTCTGCACCAGCTGTACCCCTAACCAACTCAACCACAACGAGTACAAGGACTAGACGCTATCGGTGGGAAGAGGAGACGGCAAGGGGTCGGACTGGCTGCTTGCTCTCATATGCCGAGGCTAAGAAAATGAAGTCACTGACACTTCATACCCATGGCTGCCTGATCCTGTCTCTCAGGATAGCTAAAGAGACTGCTCTTCTGTTGTTCTTATAAAAATTAGGCACAAGTATTTAACTGTGATTCCAGATAGACTTTACTACAGAAGAATCTTACCACTGGATACGGAGCTTGTTGTACATCTGTAGCCGAATAGTGGTCAAAAACAGACGCCCGATTACCTATCCGAGGAATCGGGGCCCAGTAGAACAGTCTAGTTTCCCTAGAAGCATCAAGAGACTCTGCGGATCTATACCTCAGAGGTCGTGACCCTTCTGCTCTCAACGGTTCTTTACGCAATCGAAAATTGTCGTCGCTGGCTGGGCCCTTGCGCAAATTAAATCTGTCAGCAGTCAGGGGTTCCTTGCGCAAATAAAAATTCCCACCATAATCCGAAAGAGGGATGTTGTCGCGGTTTCCGAAGAATTTCTTATTATCCGGTCTTTTATGATTATCGTACTGTGATTTCATTTCCAATGACAGCGTGATACGGTACAAAGAAGAATCGAATTTAACATAAGTGAGATGATTTCACTTGGATTTGTCAAATCAATGTCAAGTCTGTCTTGCTAACAATCACATAGAAGTATGGCTCCAGCCACAAGGTTTATCAGTTCTACGTCGAAGATCTTTACTACATTACGCTGAGATACACCAATCGCCAGCGCTCTCAGTCTAAGTGTTTCTAGTTCCATGGAATACTGTCTCCTAATCATTCAGAATCTTTCTTAACTAATACCGTCAGGATCTTCATAGACGTCCAAAGCATCATGCGAACACTGATATAGTTCAGTTCACACTTAAACTGAATTTCGCACCAACATTGACATATCATGTAAATTCTGAAGCTGGCTTAGCACATATCCTGTCTCTTTGAAACTGTGCCAACATAAGTGGACTGCATACTTTGTTACTGGAACAATTCGGAAGCACTTAACATTTATACAGTAATGTTATTAGCCATAACACTGTACAAAAATCAACTGCGGTAAAACGAGTATATAATACAACTTCAAGAACAGAACTTCAACAGTTTCCACCAAATACGTTGTCTCAAGGCTACAGTCAACAGCCGATCAGCCATGTAAGCTCATCACTCTGGCTACTGTGTTTATATTCCAGATACTATGATCACAGTCTCAACAGACTCAAGACTTAATGACTCATGTAATGACTCAAAGCCAATTCATTATATCCGCCGCACATGGTTTGTGTTGTCACAAGTATAATCCTGCATTATCCGCAACACAACTTAACAGCCACAACTCATCACATAACGCCCGTACTTAACTTGTACGCTCAAACATATTATCCAGCAACAGAACTTAATTCAACATCAACTCAATTCGATTGTCTAACTCTAATCGGAACATTAACTCTGTACATCTAACTCGCATCCCAGATGCTCGCTCATTCAACTCGCACAACCTACACCTGCGTAGCGACCAGAAAAACTCCACAATCGTGCACGCAGAAATTTTGTTTGCGTAATCGACGACAATGGACTGTCTAGGCAGACTGCTTGCTATCGGCTTTGCATCGTCATCCAGGTGCCCTAGTTACGCAGCAGACCAAAAAACTTAATCAATACTGCAGCTGTCCAACGGAAGATGAATGAACACATGGGACCCATGGTAAACACAATTAAGAGGGCAACAGGTGATGCTCGCTGAAATCCTCCGAGTCAGGAATCACGACCAAACATTTCAACTGTAGAACTTAATAATAGAAAAGGTGGTAAACATGGTTGTAAATCTCTGGATTAAGCAACAGTGAGAAATATCCGAAAGTCACTTCTTTGAAAAATGTCATCACCATCATCCTCCGCAACCATTATCAATACTAACACCACCAGCTCCTCATAATCATCTGCCTCAATTCATCATCATCATCATCATCATCATCATCATCATCATCATCATCATCATCATCATCATCATCATCATCATCATCATCATCATCATCATCATCATCATCATCATCATCATCATCATCATCATCATCATCATTGTCGCGGTCGACTCCTTCGATCGCAACGACGAACCAACGAAGGAACTATTAAAAGATCTTTATTTAAAAATAAAGTCGATTAAGTGTAGAGTAAGTCAACTCGTCTATCAAATATCACAATCGTAGACAGCACACAGGTTGGCTGGTCTCGATTGAACGTCATACGATCAATGTTTCAACGTTTACAAATCTTCGTCAAAAGGCCCCCAATGTACATCAGGTCTATCTTATATAGAGTTCTCCCGGATTCCAGAACGTTCTGTGACGTCACTGTACTTTTCCCTGGAAAGTCCTACTGAACACGTATATCCTTGTTGCATGCACCGAATTAATGTTGACAGCTTGCTGCAGAATTTTCCGTGCGTTGTAAACAAGCTTGTTGACGCGTCGGTTTTCTTCCCTTGATGCATGCACCCGCGTAGACCGCGACATTCCCTCCGCCCTCAGATGATGACACGTCTTCAGCACCATCTCGAACGGGTCATCACGATCAAGCCGGGCCTCCAGACTCCATCTCGACACAGCATATACAACCAAAACAAAACACATCAGTTAGTCAACTTATCCACACAATTTGCGGGCTCGATCCTTGTGTGTCGGGCCATTTCCCCCCTTCACCATCCGAGTCACAACCGAGAGAGGAAATCAGCCACCGTGTTCTGACGTCCAGGACGATATCGAAAGTCCACGTTAAACTCTTGCAATGCTAACGCCCAACGAGTCAGTTTCGCACTCTTAGGGCTTGCATCTGTGAGATAAGACAAAGGATTATGATCTGAATAAATGATTATCTTTGATAAGAATATCCATGACTTGAATCGTTTAAGTGCCCAAATTACTGCGAAAGCCTCTCTCTCAATTGTAGACCAATGCATCTGTGTATCTGTAAGTTTAAGACTAGCAAAAGCAATTGGTTTTTCTTGACCTTCTTCGGTCCACTGAAACAAGCAACACCCGACCGCGGTGGCACTTGCGTCAACACTTAAACCAAATTCCTTAGTGAAATCAATGGTATGCAACTGTGTAGCTTTACTGAGATCATCCTTTAACTTATCTAGTGCTTCTTGATGCTTTTGCTCCCAAGGCACCTTCGTAGGTATGTTATCTCGTGTCAAATCAGTTATTATCCGTGCTTTTTCAGCTAAAGCAGGTATAAAATTTCGAAAGTAACTGAAAAAACCCATAACCTTTCTAACTTCTTTCTTTGTTGTTGGAGGATGGATATCATTGATCGTAGCGATCTTACCTGGATCAGGTTCAATACAACCTGACCCTACTATATGGCCAACAAACTTTATTTTGTTTTGTGCAAAATTACATTTTCTTAAATTCAAAGTGAGTCCTGCTTCCTCAATAGTTTGCAAGAATTTTTCTAGATGTTCTAAATGGTCATTCCAATTCATTGAAACCACTGCCATATCATCGACGAATGGTTCGGTAAAACTTCGCACTGGATGTAAAACTTGGGTCATAGCACGAATAAAGGTATTGCTAGCGGACTTGAGTCCAAACGGCATTCTTGTGAACTCAAAAAGTCCTGGATCACATACGAATGCCGTAAGCCATCGATGTTCTTTCCGAACTGGAATTTGCCAATACCCCGATTTCGCGTCGAAAACACTAATAAACTTTACCCGTCCCACCTTTTGTAAGACGTCAGCAATGTCTGGGGTCGGGTAACAATCACCTAGAGAATATTTGTTAACATGGCGATAATCAATTGCCAATCGAACGCCATTTTGACCTTTGGGTCCCTTTAAAACGCAAACTACCGGACTGGCCATTTCACTTTTCGATGGTCGAATGATGTCTAATGCCAACATTTCTTCTATCTGGCGTTGTACTTCAGGTTTAAGTAGCTCAGGTACTTTATATGCCCTTAAACGCTTAGGAGTGAAATCATGAGTTATCTTAATTTCATGTTCTAATACTGGACAATACCCAGGTTTATCCACAAATACTGCCGTGTGCCGATCCAAAACTTCAAAAAGTTGCTTCTGTTCCTCTTGCGAAAGATGCGCTATAATCAGAGGATCAATTCGCTTACTCGGGCTTATTTGTTCACGTTCTTCCTGATCTACAACCTCTACTATGCCAAATTCTTCATCTTGATCAACAATTACTGAACAGCTATTGATCATCGCTTGTTCGAGTCGTTCATGGTATCGCTTGATCTTATTTGCGTGTAAATGTCTTTGTTTTCCCTCTATTTCTACTATATAAGAATATGGGGATTTAACCTTGACTACGGTAGCAGGTCCTTGCCATCGACTATAAAATTTAGAACTACCAAAATCTGGTGCTAATACTGCTACATTATCTCCAACTTCGTATTTTCTGTCAGTACTACGCAAGTTATAATAATCTGCATACCGCTTTGTTTCTATATCACTATAGTAATCTGCATAAACTTTCGCGAATTCGAGGTTTTCCTTCAGTGATTGGAGATACTCTTCGGGTGATTTACCTAAGTTAAGAGGTACTTTTCGTTCGCCAGCCCACGATTCCTTCAACACACTAAGTGGACCCCGAGGAAGAGTTCCATAAACCATAGTGAATGGCGAAATATGAGTCGTGCCTGAAGGTTTTTCTCTAAGGCTCCACAGAACAAACGGTAACAATTGGTGCCATCCACGAGGATCAGATTGAGCAAGCTTAAAGATCATGGTTTTCAAGCTTTGGTTGCATCTTTCAACCAATCCAGCTGCCTCAGGATGTCCAGGGGTATTAAATCTGGGACTACAACCCATTCGCCGCAAGAATTCTTTCGTCAAACGACTGGTAAAGTTGGTACCACAATCAGAACTGATGATCCTTGGAATAGAAAAAGTTGTAAAAACTTGCAACAGCGCTTCACAAACTCCCTTTGCATTCAGCGATCTAAGAGGATACGCCATCGGCCAACGAGAAAATTTGTCCACCAGAACCAAAGCATAATTGTACTGGGGTTTCGATTTGTTGGATTCTTCAGTCACTACCATAGGGCCAATACAATCCATATTTAGATGGTTAAAACAGAGTTCATCCGCCCTCGGAATAGGAGTGATCGGGACTCGATCTGCCACTTTAACTGGAGTTCTTAGTTGACAAATTTGACAAGACGCACAATATTCGCGAATCCTCTCATCCATTCTTGGAAACCAAAAGTTTAATTTGATCCTGGCTCTCGTTGCCTTAAAAGCCATGTGCCCAGCACATGGGGCATCGTGTGCTACTCGCAAGACAACCTCGATTCTATCTTCCGGTAAACATAATTGATTAACCTTATGTCCCATAATTTCCCCTTTGTGGTACAGGAGGTTATTATCTATAAAGAAATTATTTTTATTCTGTCTCGCTTGTTGCCAGCAAGATATAAGATTGTGACAATTCTGTTGCTCACGCAATAAAGTATCATTATTCGCTACTCCCTCATCAGACTTGAACTCTGTTGACTCAACATCAAGAAAATTATCTGACTCATCAACTAGTTGCTCCTGAGAATATTCATTCACTTCTGACGGCAAGGATTCGTTGCTGTTACTTTTCTCGATATTAACTCCTAAGTTATCTTCTTCTGCCCCTTTATTTATTTGTACACATCGATCTACGCCAGCTACCATCACTACATATTGCGAACTATCCCTTAATAGGTCCACAACATGGGGTGTCAGAATAACCCGTTCATTTAGTTCAGGGACTGCAGCGAACATGACGCACAAAGATGGCGCAATGTTTGTCGTTCCTTCCATTGAATTAGCTAATTTCATTTGTAGGTATACTACATCTGCCTTACATCCTTCTCCATGAAAACCAATTATATTAATCCGTTTAATCACGGGTAAGTTTAGTGACTCAATTAATTTCTTATCAATACAACAAATTTCTGCTCCTGAATCAGATAATGCTGGCTGAGAAGGGAGATCTTCAATCTGTACATTGATATACGACCTCTCGTGTAATCCATCAATACTATTCTCGTATACCCTTACAGCAGTTTCCAACCCTATTGGTTTAGAATTATCCAATAAATTCCCTTGCTTTACCTGTTCAGGTATCTCATGCAACACGTTGACCTTCTCAACACATGAGTCGATCACTTCTTCAGTTGGGTTCCCAAATATACAAGTACTCACCTTTTTAGAACTTGGTTTGGTCTGGCACTCCCTTGCCATATGACCCTTCTGATGACATAGGAAACAGAGACCCTTTACCTTGGCCTCCTCCTGAGACACCCTCGCACCTATCTTGGCTTCACCCCTTATTTCCGGTTTGGGAGACTTGGGTTGAGCTGTCTGGTTATTGACTTGAACATGTGGTTGACCTCTCATCCAACTGTTATACTTCGGTGTCGGATGACTACGGCATACTAAGTCATTCCCACCATCATGCGACGCTACATAAATGTCAGCCGCATTAGCTATGTCTTCACAGCTCAACCACTCCTCTTTTTCTTGGGCCAAGATATAATCTAAACAAGCCTTCGACAAGGACTCCTTAAGCCGATCCGCAACCAATAAACTTACAAGTTTATCAAACTCATCAGTTATCTTTCTACTTTTCAAATAATACATAAGAGCCACACGCAATTTGGATGAATAGATCGTAAATGATTCGTCCGATGCTTTGTGCAACGACCAAAATCGGGCTCTAAGATTTGAAGGGCTTATCTTAAACTCCCTTAGCAAAAACTCCTTCAGGAATTTGTAGTCATGGAGCTGTGCCTCAGTAAGGCGCATGGTTAATGCCTTAGCTCTTTCACTTAAAATGGCTAGCAATAATTTTGCTCTAACATCTTCATCCACCTCATACACATTAAACAAACCATCCAAGTGATCAAAGAAACCTGGAATTTCTATAGGGTCGGAAGGAAATTTCCAAAGAATATTCTTAAGGGCATCACTATAACGCTTAGTACGACTTGCTAAAGAATCTCTAACATTTCGTTCTTCCTGCTTTTCCTTCCTCTCCCTTTCTTCTTTCTCTTTCCGTTCCTTCTTTTCTCTTTCTTCTTTCTCTTTCCGTTCCTTCTTTTCTTCCTCTCTCCTCTTTTCCTCCCTTTCTTCCTTCTCCTTCCGTTCCTCCCTTTCTCTTTCTTCCTTCTCCTTCCGTTCCTCCCTTTCTCTTTCTTCCTTCTCCTTCCGTTCCTCCCTTTCTCTTTCTTCCTTCTCCCTTTGTTCTTTCTTTTCTTCCTCTCTCCTCTTTTCCTCCCTTTCTTCCTTCTCCTTCCGTTCCTCCCTTTCTCTTTCTTCCTTCTCCTTCCGTTCCTCCCTTTCTCTTTCTTCCTTCTCCCTCTGTTCTTCATATTTACGGATTTCGAACTCCAGACGGCGCTTCTGCAGCTCGTAATCCACTCCTGTTGGAGATATTGGACTACCCTTAAATTCCTCTTCCTCTTTTCCAATCTCCATGGCCCATTCTTCCATTAATTGATTTCGATCCCATGACATAACATCATCTTCGTCCCTTCCTGCCCTCATAAGATACACCCTAAGGCGCTCAGACGACATTTTGCGAATATTCGCTTGCATCTCTGTTGTCAACGCTTCCATTTTTACAAACAGTCAGTCAACAACAATCAACAAAAAAAAACAGACACCACGCGGCAAACCCGCCACACAAAAGGAAAATTCCACAACCCAAAGTGCAACTATGCAGTATCCAAAGAAGTACACTCGCCAAGTACGCAAAAACTATACAAGCTCACGCAAGTCTGGCCTCGATCACAACAATGGATCAAATTTCAAAGAAATAATCAGCAGATATTGAAAGAGAAATAATGGCTGCCTCCCACTCGGCTGCAACTCCACTCTCTTTTCTCCTTCTCAGCCACGACAACACCTAGGATCTTACCCGTATGTTGACTGCTGTCTTCTGCTGTCTCAGCCGAACGACGCACTTCGTCCGTCCGACTGTCGTATGCCGATTCACCCGTCTCCCACGGTAGAAAGGCGTCTCGATCCGCTCGCTGTCTGGAACAGACCGTCTCTTGATCCTCCGGGTTGACTCCTTCCTCCGCCGGCTCGCGTCTTCTTCACCGGATCCAACACCGATGATCCCACCGCTGCCACCAATAATGTCGCGGTCGACTCCTTCGATCGCAACGACGAACCAACGAAGGAACTATTAAAAGATCTTTATTTAAAAATAAAGTCGATTAAGTGTAGAGTAAGTCAACTCGTCTATCAAATATCACAATCGTAGACAGCACACAGGTTGGCTGGTCTCGATTGAACGTCATACGATCAATGTTTCAACGTTTACAAATCTTCGTCAAAAGGCCCCCAATGTACATCAGGTCTATCTTATATAGAGTTCTCCCGGATTCCAGAACGTTCTGTGACGTCACTGTACTTTTCCCTGGAAAGTCCTACTGAACACGTATATCCTTGTTGCATGCACCGAATTAATGTTGACAGCTTGCTGCAGAATTTTCCGTGCGTTGTAAACAAGCTTGTTGACGCGTCGGTTTTCTTCCCTTGATGCATGCACCCGCGTAGACCGCGACAATCATCATCATCATCATCATAATCATCATCATCATCATCATCATCATCATCATCATCAGCAGCAGCAGCAGCAGCAGCAGTAGATACCATCATGTACAGATGATAATGTACAGGTGATAAAATTCCATCTTAACATATCATTATAAAATACTTTAATCTGATGATAATATATGCAATAATATTATAATGAAACATCTATCAACTCCTTATATGAGAAATTCAACAATCTGCAGCAAAACTTAACTGCCACAAGTCAACTGTTTTCCTGGATTCAAATTCATCAGTTCTACACACATTTTCTCTGTAATCAGTTCCATGTACTCATTAGAATGAATTATAGAATGATTATGTAAATATCCATATCACCTCAAACAGAAATTCTGAGAGGCGTTTCCTTAATTAAATTCCCAAGTAAACTTGGATGAGAAAAACAAAGGTAGGGGCAAACAAAAGCAATAAGAGATCATTTATCACACATCCAACAAATCTCAGAATATTTGTTTTCATCCAATCGCATTGATTCGGCTTAAAACAAGCTTGACCTTCAGTCCGACATTATTTATGAGAACTACTATACCTCCTCAGTGAAGTAAATTGTATTATATTGTATTTCCCACAGTACAATCTAATCAGAGGCTGGAGGTGCCCCCAATGTGAAGAGCCAGCGAGAAAAGAAAAGTTTAAGACAACGAGAGGAAATGGCAATGCCTCCAGTCAAGATCACAGAACGAGTCAAGGAAGGAAATTACTTACAGTACACCCACTATAACTCTAGTCATGCCCCAAACCAGAACAGTGCCAATAGATAACAATTTTTACAACAGTTTAACTTAACCCCTTTAGCGTGGATCCCGAGTATACTCGGGCTGAGGAATCCGTTCCCATAGCGTGGATCCCGAGTATACTCGGGCTGAGGAATCCGTTCCCATAGCGTGGATCCCGAGTTAACTCGGGCAAGGATAGAACTCACCACCTAGTAGGCGTGGAGCCCGTATAAACTCGGGATAACGTTAGAAAGTCATGTCTGTTGTGTAGAGGGTGTCTTAGTACATGCTGTGGCAGCCCTGGGGTAACCTTGGCCTAGTCACGTGGTCACTGGCGACTACTAGCCGGCCGTCGTCGTCGTCCGTATTTTAGGTCAAAATGGCAGGTCGCAAACGTGATACAGGTGCAGACAGTGTGGTGAAGTTGGACTGTGCCCTGCCCCATGCTTTGAATTGTATCACACCAAATTCAAATACTGATCTGTAGCGGTCACTTTCATAACTATGATAACTCTTTGTTTTTTGTGGTACTGACCACAAATTTTGACATGTTGCATGACCGGTGTTCTTCTGTGTTGTACTTTTGCCGAGAATGTGCAGAAAACTTATTTTCAAGTGAATAAAAGAATTCTTGGGTGACGGTATAATGCAAAAAAACTTATAGGATTACGTCCAGAACAATCATAGTATCATTATAACAACAATATCTGAAGAAAAAATTTTGCAAAAAAAATTCCCTCCTGGCCGAGAGTTAACAAAAATTTTATTCCACGCTAAAGGGGTTAAGGCAGCCATCGATTGACCTTAAGCATCATGACATCGTTGTATCCGAGAATGTGCCAGATTAGATTAGACTAAGTAAGAACTTTTCCTATTCCACCTGTGTTTGTTCTGATATCAACCAGGTCCAGACTTGTCCACACGAAACCCTGCTTCTCTATTCTCGTCTATTATGTGCAAAGGAAGAGAGGGAATGCAGGGAGGAAGGAAGAGAAGGAACTGAGGGAGGAAGAGAGAGAACTGAGGGAGGGAGGAAGAGAGTGAATGGAAAGAGGAAGGGAGTGAATGGAAAGAGGAAGGGAGTGAATGGAAAGAGGAAGGGAGTGAATGGAAAGAGGAAGGGAGTGAATGGAAAGAGGAAGGGAGTGAATGGAAAGAGGAAGGGAGTGAATGGAAAGAGGAAGGGAGTGAATGGAAAGAGGAAGGGAGTGAATGGAAAGAGGAAGGGAGTGAATGGAAAGAGGAAGGGAGTGAATGGAAAGAGGAAGGGAGTGAATGGAAAGAGGAAGGAAGGGAGTGAACGGAGGGTTGAAGGAAGAGAGTGGACGGAGGGTTGAAGGAAGAGAGTGAACCGAGGGTTGAAGGAAGAGAGTGGACGGAGGGTTGAAGGAAGAGAGTGGACGGAGGGTTGAAGGAAGAGAGGGAATGGAGGTTGGGACGAAGGGGGAACAGAGGGATAGGATAGGGTAGGTTGATAAATGTTTACTGCTTTCATAGTCAACTCTTTGTTACAACAAACACTGTATATAAGGCAAACTGGGCAACATTTCAGTTGACAATAACAGGACTTTTTTGGCATTTTGGAATTGTAAGGTAGGCAAGCTGGAAAGAATATTCCAGATAACGTCAGGTAAGAATTTACTATTTCTGGAAATCTTTCATTCAGACGTTTCTATTAATTATCATTACTTGTTAAGGTACGGTAAAGTGAAGCCGACAATGTAACACAGGAACATTCATTCATTCATTCATTCATTCATTCATTCATTCATTCATTCATTCATAGATTTATATAGTGCCACATCATGATAACTACTCAGAGGTGCATACTACACTCATGAAGCTCTAAACAGTCTCCATTTTTGCAGATTTCAGCCAAGGTCCCACAATTCCACGAATATTGAAGGCCAACCGTTACATCGTTGGATAAGGCAAGAAATTATATTGCCATAAAATTAGGTTTGACAAGATTTGAAATGATAAGAAGCAAAACTCACCAGTCCATTTTGATCTCTTTTCTCTGCTTCATCATGGGCTCTTTGCAGATTCTCTTTACGTCGTAATTCTTCCTCTCTCGCTCTGGCAATTTCCTCATTTCTTCTGGCAATTTCCACTTCTTTCTGTCGCTTTCTTTCCTCTAATTCGCGATTCCTCTGCTGGCGTTGTTCTTCCAACTCCTGGTTCTTTTTCTCAATCTTCAACTGCGGTCACAAAGAATACATCATCTATTATGCTCAGCACAAAATCATAAAACTCCACCACTGCTCGTACTCTGACAGTGTCAGTCCCAAGCCTGGGACTGAGAAAGGAGGAGGGCGACGCTAATCATCTTTGTAATGACACAGTGTCGTTAAACAGTAACTAACCAAAAAACCAATTAAATCATAAAATAAATTCTGTGATGCCATCAAAGTTTTGCTTAGCATTAGAAACAGACTAATATTTTGAGTTTAAATAAAAAACCTCAATTCAATTAATTCAATTACAATCAATTCAGTGAGATCAGAATGCAGCACATTCTTTATATTTCCAAAAAAACTAATTCTAATCAAATCTAATCTTAGAACTCCTGTAGCTTAGGCACTATAGAATAATATTGGACTTAGATTTCTTAATAGCTGACACCAACCTTCTCGAAGGCTCTTCTCTGAAACATCATGCGTGCATGAGACTGAACCAGAACAACTGCTTTCTGAAATTCAGCGAATCGTTTCCTGCAATAATATCAGCATCGTAATCATAATCGCAATCTCCAAACTTCTAAAGCACCACTCAGAGGCGCTCTCAACGTGGAAGCCCCGGTGGGAAAAGAAATGCTTTCAAGGAGCGGACAGGCAGGGAAGAGACCCCAGACAAAATCTTGGATCATATTGAGGGGGAGGCAGAAGTTTCCAGATTAGATTAGATGTTCTAGTAATTATCAGCTAAAATCACAGACTCAGAACAAGTGGTTATCCAGAGACAAACCGTTGTCTCCAGGCACGCAACTCGATCTGCAGGAACCGGACAGCATTGATCATTCTCTGGTATTTCTTCTGACTTATGTAGCCCCGGAAGTGTTTCTGTAGGGTGACCAACGCATCTGATTTCCGTTTGTCCACTTCTCGGTCCAGGTGGCTTGACAGCGACTCTTTTAGAAAGAGCTACAAAAATCAGCAATCTGATAATATTGCATGAGAAATATTGTTATTGCAGTGCCCAGTAACTTGTTTCACCCTGCTGCTATGGTCTATTGTTTAAGCACAATCAATCAATCAATCAATCAATCAATCAATCAATCAATCAATCAATCAATCAATCAATCAGTCAATCATCAATCAATCAATCAATCAATATTCATTCATTCAGAAAGGAAATAGGGTTCACACAGACACAACACTTTACATTTTATAAGCTAGATGAAATAGTTATTAATGAGGTGGAGGGGAGAGGGGCTCCCATATAATTGAGAGGAGACTATCAGAATATATTCTTATAGAGGATTCGAGAGATAAAGTTACAGTTACCTTATAGGGGGAGGGTGCACCCATGGGGTAGGGGTCGTAGATCATAGTTGCTAAGCCATGGGGCTGGGAACAGATTCCGAAGCACATGATGGGGGCTGGTGTGGATGGCCTGGCACTAATGGGGGCTTTCTTTCACTGAGAGTGGGCTGAGAATGGTTCAATGAAGATGTGCTTAACAAATTTACTAATTGAATGAATGAACAAATCTATTCTAATCAAATCTCTGGTCACTCTCTGGCAACTGGAATCAGATCTGCACTTGACATCTCAGAACAACCCCTCTGATAAGACGCAGCACTCATGAAAAGCCAGTGCCCTGCGCTTAGACTTCGAGCACTGCTTTAGAAATCTGAAGTTTACGATTACAACACAGTTTGGTTATGAATTTATACCTTAGTTACTCCAATCTGCCAGCAGTGTACCCAGGTCGGTGGTAGCCTGTGCAGTATCTCCTCACAGAGCTTCTTGTAATCATCCTCTGTTGGATGGTCCTCACCAATTCTGTCATTGCCATTCATTGTAAGACCATTGCAGTTGCTGCTCCCTCCTGGTTTATTCAGAAGCTGGGAATACCTACCAATTAATCATTTTCATCACTAAACACTTGTGCTTAAACAATAGACCATAGCAGCAGGGTGAAACAAGTTTGCTGGCTTAGCCCTCTGCACTCACTGCTGCAATAACAATATTTCTCATACAACATATCTGATTGCTGCTTTTTTTAGCTCTTTCTAAATGAGTCGCTGTTGTTATAATTAATTATTTCAAGCATTTGCAAATTGCGCAGTTTTGCTTTACGATGCCATTAAGAAGAGAGTTACAGATATCAATGACAAGTAAAAACTAAGGTGTTAGCTTGTGAACCAAGACATTCTGAGGTACACAATTATCATTATGTTTATTATTATGCATTTATTAGGTGCCGCTATCAAGCATCAATCGATGGCGCTGAGCAATTGCAAGTGAAGGACTTGCTCATGGTCTCACACAGTAACCATCTCAAAGAAGGCTCGACCCGAACGACTCGCATTACAAGGCGAACACTCAAACAAATTGATTGTATCCAACACAACGTTTTATTCTACAGATATTTAATTAATGACAGAGAAGATTTGCAAATCGCTTAGTTATGTTCTGAGAAGGCAACACACTGGAACCAATTTATATTATTCCCAGATTATGTGATGACCTTGCAACAAGCAAATCACCCAAGTAAATTTTTCATTATTCACTTGTCTCCAGAAGCATGTCATTTGAACATGTGCAACTGCTGACTGGGCCCAAATGAAGGAATTGTATCTTGCAACATCCCAAATCTCTGTCCTTGAATAAAAGATTGAATAGATAGCTTCCACATGGCGCACATTACAAATGACAACCATTGTCCACCTATGCTTTGCCACCATTTGTTTCAATTCATTACTTACAATGGCTTAATTATAACCAATTTGCCTGAACCATGATTAATGACTGTGGTGGTTTTACCTGAAGTCACAACCAACTGCTAGCTTTACAGTAATTAGATAATTATTCCTGCCCTGTGTCTACCTTTGTGCAAATGTTCTGAATCTGTGTCGAATGGGAAAACCCATTTTTCGGATTTTCACAGTCTCCAGCATTCCAGTATAGCGCAGTTGCTTTACGACAATTTTCGGTTCAAACACCATCGCTGCTTTTAAATCGTTTGGCTTGATGCATCGTATAAACCAAGGATTACATCTGAAGAAGAAGAAGAAAAGAACAGATACTGCTGTAATTTTTTACAGTTAAAATTTACAGTTTTCATTATTTAAATCATTTACGCATTTTTGCAGTGCTGAAAAAAAAGAGCCAGCTTATCGTTTTCAATGCTAAGTAAAAAAAATAGCCAGCTACCTGTAACTGCTGCAATGCTTACGAACCATAACCATAAAACCCACCCACAACATCCATACCCATAAGAACCATAACCATACGAACCAAAACCACAAGACCCATCCATAACCAAAATAACATTACTACAAAAAAACCATAACCAACAATACCATAACTACCAAAACCATAACCATTCGAACCATAACCATATGAACCATAACCATAAGCACCGAAACCACAAGAACCATAACCAAAAACATAACTACAAAAACCATAACCATATGAACCATAACCATATGAACCATAAAGATTTGAACCACAACCATAAGAACCATAACATAAGAACCATAACCATTAGAACCATGAACAAAACCGTAGAAACTAGTGAAGCCGCAAAAACTAAGAAAACCAAAAGGAGAAACCCAATCTAGCTGGTCACTGTTACAATGAGAGGTCACTGAAACCACAATGACTAAGAAAGGAAAGTGGATCACATACTTGGTCATAGTTACAATGAGACTTTGTAGTTCCTCGTTGAAACTTGCAGCCACAGTCGACGTCCTTGACTTAACAGCAGAGTAAACAGCGGTCGTTTTGACAAGCAGTTTGCTGATGATGGCATCGTACAGTTCCTGGAACATCCGTGAGATGAGGATGTTGGTGCTCTGGATCAGCAGCTGAACAAGGTCAGCGCGAAGTGTGTCACGGTTCTTGTCAAGAAAGTGTGTTGCCTGCAAGTTCATGTCACCAGTTGAAACAATTTTTTAATCTAACCAAAAGTTCCTACATTCAATACAACTCCACAATCATAATTGTAACCATAATCTCCAAACTTCGAAAGCGCCACTCGAAGGCCAAGCGCTCAAAATGTCCAATATTTTATGAATTCCCTATTTGTTCTCCGAGAACAAGCATTATGTAACAGTGTCTTTCGGAGGTCCTCATTCTCTTGTGAAACTTTACTACATAAATGAACAGATAAGTATAAAATGAATAAAATGTATAAAAGTGGTCACTATAACGCCAAGTAACTGATCATTTCAGTCTTGCGTAACAAAGAACAATGACAATTACGGCAGCAGCCTTGACGATGACAATAAAATATAACGACAACTATTACATGACTAAAATTAATAAAATTACATGACTAAAATTACTAACGCAAAAGCTTACATTGTAGGTGACGTCGCCTGCATAGTGCTTAATGCAGAATCCCATTCCAGACATCCGAGGTTTAATGTAGAATGGATCCGAAGAATGGATCTGATGGCATTTCTCGAGGAAAGACTTATCGGTTGCCTGTGATAGAAATAATCACCCAGAATATAACGAGTTTCAACTCTTGTAAAATAACTAAAATATAATAAATATAAATACAATAATAAAATAAATATGAAATGTTTGATGGTAGATCTGTATGAAAACAGCTGCCAGATACCAATATGCCATTTAATTTAACTAAGAATGGAGCTTAAGGGTTCATCAACACAAAACAAACAACTACAAACCTCTCCTACTACTACTACTACTACTACTACTACTACTACTACTACTACCACTACTACCACTACTACCACTACTACTACTACTACTACTACTACTACTTATACAGTATACACTGGCGTTATAGAAGTTGCTGATTAATAATTATTAGTAGTAGTATTTAGTTGTACATACAGATAAGCCAGTATAAAGTAAGTAAGTAAGTAAGTATGGACTTTAATGCTCCGCCTGCAAACGCACTGCGGCTAACAAACGGGTTAATACAAGTGTAAGAAACTGAACAAATCAAGCACAGGCACAAGCAACCTAAATAAAAGGAAAAGAACAAATTAATTTAAATCCAATTAATGTTCAAATTCCTAAGTAGAGCATTCTAATGATAAAATGTTTTCTAGACAGTGTATCAGCCCTAGGGACCTAGTCACAAGTCACACTAATCTGAATTACAATACTATCATTATTCTCATTATTATTTTTGTTAATGCTCGAGGTAAAAATAATCCCTCAGGCTCTAAGAAACTATTCAAAGAGCTTGGCCGTTCTGGAGTTAACGGTCGTCTTATTATTATTATTATTATTATTATTATTATTATTATTATTATTATATGAATAGTCATAAAGTACAAGTTAATATATCTACAAATACACCGCAAATGTGCCAAAACACTGCACATGCGCTTCAACAAGATACTGTGACGTTCGTCGCTCGAGATCAACTAACCCTTCATCAGACGTGGTACCAATTTGTGTCGGTCTTACCCGAGACGCTGCTTCGTCGTCGGGCTGGGTTCGGCTCCGGCCAACTGACCTTCTGGAGTCGCCCGGGTCACTATCCTGTCTACTTCTGCTGTAGACGAGCGGTTCCCTGTCTCCGCTCTCAGTGCCCATTTCTCCAAGAGGAGGTCCCGAGGGTATCGCTTGTTTGCGAACAGTGTCGCTGTCAAGCTCCATCTCACTTTCGGACTCTGCCACTGCCGCGGTCGCCGGGTGGGCAACGTCCTCGTCCTCAGGATGGCCGTCCTTTAGAACAGGGTTCGCTCTCTTGCCGGCAGGAGTCCTCAGCTTCCTGTGAGATCTCTTAGTCAAAGGCTTCCTCTTTTTCTCCACCTTAACCGAACCCTCACGTACCATTCTGCATCTCATGACTCTCGAGTTATCGTCAATAGGGGAAATCACTGAACGTTCTCCTGTCCGAGAGGACAAGGTGTACATCTGACGAGTCGTCACGTCGTGCCGTCTCAAACACGCGAACATCTTGCGATAATATATACACGTGCAATATTAACGCGGTGTACCGGTCTCACGACACTCTCTTCTGATAGGACAGGTTCTAGGTCTAAAACCTCCCTAACCGCACGCAGAACTGGGTTCCGACCGGCGCACGAGGTGGGCCCTACTTCGCACTTCGGTCAGTTCTCGGAACTACGTGTTTCGATCACCAAGTTATTTGCTCTGAATAACGACTGGTTTGAATACAAGATTTTCCTGACTCTATCGTTTTTCCTGGTCTTACCGCACTGTAATCAGTTGTCGGGCGGTCTTTTCCCGTACTGCGGTCTTTCGGTGACAGTGGTCTTTCCCAGTAACTATTTTTAGTTACCGGGCGATGGAGCCCCTCCAACGCTCCACCGGCGTGTCAGCCATCCAAGTGTCACAATCCAAATGTAACGCCGACCCCGTAAGGTTACCAGAATGTCCTGAATTTTGTTCCCCAGAATTTCCGAATTTTGGTTCCCTATCGAAGGTCACGCTTACTCCTACAGGTAACCGGACAAGCTCCGATCGCGGAGTTCTTCAAAACCCAAGAGGGAATTTCCTGCCTGTCGCCAAATTTACCTTTATTATCGTTTTTGTACTAAATTGGTTTTTCCAGGTATCCCGACGGTCACTTCACCGAGTGCCGAAGTCGCGTAAAACTCTCCCAGCCGGCGACGCCGAAGTCGCGTAAAATTCTCCCGGCCGAGTACGCCGAAAGCGCGTAGAACTTCCCCTGTGTCGAGTACGCCGAAATCGCGTAAAACTCGTCTCAGTGTATAAAACCAAACACTGTCGGATCTTGGAGTTCTTCGAACTCCAAGAGGGATTTCCTTGCCCGACGCCAAATTTACTCTTGGTTTCAAGGATTTCAGAATTCCAGAAAATGGCTACTTTAAGACGGTCACCTCTACTCCCATGGGTTACCGGACAAGCTCCGATCGCGGAGTTCTTCAAAACCCAGGAGGGACTTTCCTGCCCGTCGCCAAATTCACCCTGGTTTTCGATCTCACACTGAATTGGTTTTCCTGTGTATCAACGGTATCCTTCCCCGAGTATTACTCAGCCGTAGATTTCCCACGATCGCGATCTAGACCGCTTCGCGATCAACGGAGGGATCCAACCCGCCGGATCGGCGCTGTCGGCCCGTCTCCCAACAGTGAACTTCTTTAGCTGTACTCGGGATCGCCTGATTATATTATTCGGACGCCCCTTTCGTCCGTAAATATATTTGTACTAACCGGAAACTCGAACTCTGACTCTGTCGTAACCAAAATCACTCGCCTACCACACTGAGTGCAGTATATTTGAATCGGTAACTGAATCGCTAACCAACAACGCTGTTTAACAGTATTGCTATGTATGAAGAGTCGAACCAACTCTTCACGTATAAAGCAGCGCACCGTGAGGCAGGCTCTATGCATCCCTAATGAGCGCGTCTGCTCGCTATGCGCTGGCTTCAGACCGTCGATCGGGCTTCCCTGCCACGGTCGTTGCCGGCCAGTTGCCTATTGAAATTAAATAAAAATTAAATGATCGATGCTGGGTCTTCGCATGTAAAATTAAGAGAAACGATGCGGTTCCCTTCGCATGTAAACTGAAAGAAAACGATGCTATTCGCATAAAATAAATCTTCCCACATACGCACTGTGGTCTTGACCGCCACACTCTCCCCACCTTACTTAGATGCGGAGCATCTCTGCCAAAATCGGGGACCTTAATCAAACGTGACAGGAACATCCCCAACCCAGATCCACTTAGAGAGCAAGGAACCAAATGCACCTTTGGTTATAGGGCGGTCTATCAACAATCTCGGCACCCCGCACGTACGCCAAACACGATGAGAACCGTGATAGCGACAGCCTTTTTAATGATGCTTTCGATCCGATCTCGGCACCCTGCACGTACGCCAAACACGATGAGAACCGTGATAGCGACAGCCTTTTTAATGATGCTTTCGATCCGAACCACCACCCTACTGGCAACCTGTCGTACCTGACAAATCGCCAACCTTAACAGGCCCTCTATCATGAACCTGGGCTCTACCGGACCCCAAGGGCCAGGAGAACTAAAGGAGAGAAAAGTCGCCCACTGTCTCCCGATCTGGTAACCATTGTCGATCAGTCACACCCGGTACCACTTCCAAATCGTGAAAGCAAAATAAAAGTACAAGTTATCATATTGTAGAACCAACGCAATGAAGCGTCCTAGTACTGGAATCTTTACTCGTTTCAGTACTAACCACTAAGCCAATGTTTAACCGAAAACATATCATCAAAAGGAAACTTACACAGTCATTCACTGACAATCTGTAAAACCAACGCAATTAAGCGTTGCTGGTAGCACAGGTACTGTATGCTCCCAGATACCGCTCAAAAGAAATACTCTCATCAAAAGGGCAACTGAAACATGGGTCTCGAATAGACAATGAAACTAACGCAATTAAGCGTTCATCTAGTTGGTCCTAGATACACGTCTGCTTCAGAAGGTCACTAACAAGGACTTCTACAGTCGTAGTCATCCATCCAAGCGAGGTCTTCGTCTCGTCCGTCGTCCAGGTGGCAATTCTGGATCAGCGGTCTCGTCTGGATTCTCTGAAGGTTCCTCTGGTTCATGTTCTGCATTAGGATCTTGAGCCAGGACTGACCAGTCTACTGTAGGTAACTCAAGATTTCTGTCCCTCTCCGGTAACCAGGTACTCGGAGGTTTACCGTAAAACGGCTTCAATTTATCCACGTGCACAACCATTAGCGCGGATTTCGGACTCTTCTGGTTCACCGACCACAGGAGTCTGCATGTAACCCTGTCTTGGAGGTTTCTCCCTTCGATAACGAGCACAGCGATCGCACCTTTGGCAGAACCGTCTAACATCGTCCTTCCAACTCGGCCAATACGCCCGACGTTGCAACTGAGATAAACTTTTCCGAATCCCGAAATGTCCTCCGGCAAAGCTTGCGTGTGTTAACTGAAGCATCTCTTGCCGTAGAGATAAGGGCACAACTAACTGAGATCGCTCAGCTTTTCCTGTGTTACCCTGAATCCAGCCTCTGTGTAACACTCCTTGCAGGACTTCCAGCTGATTCCAGTTTCTCACCAACACTTTCACCTCTCCGTTAGCAGGTGATAGTTCTGCCTGTGTTGGATGATGCTTCGACTCCTTCCAATCAAGGACCGTACCAATATTGCAATCGCTCTGCTGTTCTCTTCGAAGAAACTCCTTTGTCCAACGGATTTCCTGGCCTGTATCGATCTCGTGTTGGATCACCGAAGTGAATCCGTTATCACTTTCGTTAAGGGAAAACGTTGCGCTGTACGTTAGCACAAGTTTTCGTAACCTGATTCGCTCTTCTTCCGAAATGTCTGCTGGCACTTCTTCCCATAGTCGTTTTAGGGTCTGTTCGGCAAGTGGGTTGAGCGTCTGCTCCGCCACACTGGCCGTTGTACTAATCTTCGATCCAAACCGGTCAATCGTACTTTGCTGCTTTCCTCGGCGTTCCTCCGGATAACCTGGGCCCATAGGCTTCTCCGGATTTTCGCTTCGGTAAGGCTCATCATACGATTCCGTTCTGGCTCGATTAACTGTCACATCGACTACGTTCACTCGCTCCAGCGGACATTCAGTCCGTTTCTTGACTAGCGAATCTCTGTCTCCAACATTCAACATCCTGATCCACACTTCCGTGTCTCTTCCTGTCACCAACGTACGTCCGATTATCAAATCTTTTGATAATTCCATTGGAATGGTCGTCCAATCTTCGTTATCTTTTTGGAAATGCGGGTATACGACCCAAGCTGGAACGTCAACTTCGCTCCTTGGAGGAACTATTATGTCCTCTTGCACAATAACCCTCCGGCACATGGACTCGGTAACGACCTCTTTCAGAGGGATCTTCTCGCTCCCAAGGAAAACGCATCGACTTGCGAAGTCCCATCTTGCCTGATTGGCTTCCAGCCAAGATAACCCCAAGATCACTTCTGTCACTTGGTCTGTAACTAGACAGGGTACAGGGTACACCTGCTTTCCGATCCGAATCTTAAGGTTAGTTTCACCATCCACCTTAATCTGACTTCCATTAGCGGCTAGGAGTCGCTGTTCTGACGGTACTAGCACAGCGTCTAGCACGAAACGTCGTGGCACAAGTGACATTTCACTTCCAGAATCAAGTAGACAGTGTATACGTTTTCCTGCCAGTCTCGCAACCACGTAGGCCACCCTACTGCCTTTGACCAGTCGGTTTTGGGTTTCCTCTTGTATCGGTTCAGCCTTTGTAGGTTCACTGGTACCGGTTGCACCATTCGTCTCAGCGTTTCTCTGAGGACAAAATCGCTTCATGTGTCCTTTTCGTTTGCACAAGTAGCATTCGATATCCGGGTTACGCAACCGTGTGGGCGGATAAATCCGTCGCCATCCCACATTCGGTTCGGTTGTCCTCTGATCTCCCACAGCTAGATCAGAACTGTTCTCCCTTTCATGAGGTTTTCTCGGAACGATGCCCAAATTCTGATTTATTGTCACTCGATCAAGTTCTCTTGAAAGATTTTTAATCTTTCGCTCGAGATCTTCTAGACGACGAGACTGTTGCCCCTCAGTGCTCGAGTCTTTTCGGTCTTCCATGGTAACTTTAACTCTCGCGTGTCTCCGGTCTAAATCACCACCTTGTGTCGAAGATCGACCATAGGCATCCAACCTCACCGCATGTTTATACGCCGCTTCGAGGTTAACTGGTTCTCGCTCGCGCACCTTCTGCCCCAAATCTTGGTTTGCCAGTGCATCAATGAAAGCGTCACAAGCGACCGTCTCGACGATATCACTTGTTGGTCCTGGGTATGCCAAAGCCATTAGCCTCCTTACTTCCTGCACTACACTACTCAGCGTTTCTCCGTGAGCCTGCCGGTAAGTGCGAAGTTTCATCCGATATAGGCTAGTTTGGTCATCAGACCCGTACCGGGCCTTAAGCCGCTCAACAAGTTCTCGCCAAGACACGTCCCTCTGTGCACCCATGTCCCACAACAGCTGCGAAGCGGGACCCGTTAGGGCACACATTAACTGGTCTGCTTTTTCCTGATCACTCCACCGGTTGCACCGTGCACAAACTTCGAACTTTGCTAGAAAGGCTGCGATCGCTGACTTGCCGTCGTACTTCTCTAGCTTGATTCGTATACCGCGATCCGATCGGTCTTCGCCTCTTGTCCGCGTAACAAGTGATCTTCCGACACTCTTCTTGGGATTTCCTCTCCGGTTGTCCTCATCGTTACTCCTGGAATCGTTTTCCTCGTCTGTCCTCACCACTGACGGGTGCCGACTCTGTCCCCTCAGAGTACCCAACGTCTTCCCTGGACGCCACTTAGAATACATCGTAGTCATCTCTCGGTCGCCTGACGTTGCACTGTCTTCATCAGAGATGTACTCAGCCTGTCTCTGACCTTTTCTACGAGGCTCACCACCTGCGTAGTCTTTGGACTCCGATCGTTTATATTTATTGCGAGAGCTCTGAGAGTTTCCGTTGACGAACGTAACTCTTCTGTCTTCTTCGCGAATATCTCTTTTTCCTGACTCTGGCGGTCTGTCAGATTCGTCGTACCTAAGACCATTACGACTTCTCGAATCTGGGTTGTGCCCTTTAGAGTACCGCTCGTGGGTCTCATCCCAGGCCAAATGATCTCTGTCTCTTCCCATGTTCGATTCTCTCTCGGTTTCTCTATCAAGTGCCTGTTTTAAACCGCGTCTCTCGTACTCTGGTAGACGTTCCTTACCATACGTCTCCCTTTCAGTTTTCTCATAACTCTCGTGTCTTCCTCGTTGGCGGAGGTTTTTTCCTGTCAAAGACTCCGGTTCTCATGGCCTCTTTTGGACCAACACTATCGGTGTCTGAATCCGAAGAACTCACTGACGAACGTAATTTCGCCTCAACTCTTCCTCTTGTCAACAGACGTTGTCGACTCGATTGCCTTGCCGTTTTTCCGTGTGACTCTCTCCCGCTGTCCTCGGGAAGATAGCGGCTACGTAACTTTTCCGAAGTTTCCGAAAGCGAAACTTCCTCGCGTGTCTCTGTGTTTCCTCGGCTCCGTGCCGGCTCTTCGATCTGCAGCTTCCCTCGGCGATCCATCTGGTAACCTGGGCCCGTAGGTTTCCCCGATGTCTCGCGTCGGTAAGACTTCGCATGCTGAGCAGCAGGAACAGACAGTTCTTCAAGTTTCGAACTCATCATTGCCACACTCTGTCGCAGGTAAGACATCTCCGCTTGCCAATCTACCTCATCGGTCACAGGTCTTGGGCGACCTTCTTCCATGTTGGTAAACGGTACTCGATTACCTTCGTTTCGCTGATGCGCCACGATGTCACCACTCGTTTTCTGCACTACGGCGTCACCCCGCGGTTTCAGGCCTGTCTCAATGTCTCTTGGCCTATCACAAGCCTGTCTCGACTGTACAGGTTGCCTGCCCCGTACGATACTAGGTACTTGAACCTGCACAAGGTTCCCCGATCTATTGTCGACGAGTGGTTTGGACCTGTCAAACCTACTCTCACCAACGGTCTCTCGCCAGTGTGTGAATGTCTCGTTATTCACATCGTTCTGTACTACCTCAGTAGTCTTTGGAACGGTTATCAACCATCCGTTATCCTCATGGAAACCTCTTTCACGCCCACTGCGGGTTCCAGCTTCCGTTTCAAATGCACTGGTTTCGTCAGGTGCACCCGTTTCATCGAGCAACCTTCGTTTGCTTTTCCGTTTACGTAACTTTGGACGCGCGCCTCCGTGCTCACTATGGGGCACTTCATCCGACTCGTCCTCGGTATCTTCCTGACCTTGCCTGGTTCTGTGACAAGAAAACGTTGGTACCCCACTTCTGGTACCAGTTTGTGACGTTCGTCGCTCGAGATCAACTAACCCTTCATCAGACGTGGTACCAATTTGTGTCGGTCTTACCCGAGACGCTGCTTCGTCGTCGGGCTGGGTTCGGCTCCGGCCAACTGACCTTCTGGAGTCGCCCGGGTCACTATCCTGTCTACTTCTGCTGTAGACGAGCGGTTCCCTGTCTCCGCTCTCAGTGCCCATTTCTCCAAGAGGAGGTCCCGAGGGTATCGCTTGTTTGCGAACAGTGTCGCTGTCAAGCTCCATCTCACTTTCGGACTCTGCCACTGCCGCGGTCGCCGGGTGGGCAACGTCCTCGTCCTCAGGATGGCCGTCCTTTAGAACAGGGTTCGCTCTCTTGCCGGCAGGAGTCCTCAGCTTCCTGTGAGATCTCTTAGTCAAAGGCTTCCTCTTTTTCTCCACCTTAACCGAACCCTCACGTACCATTCTGCATCTCATGACTCTCGAGTTATCGTCAATAGGGGAAATCACTGAACGTTCTCCTGTCCGAGAGGACAAGGTGTACATCTGACGAGTCGTCACGTCGTGCCGTCTCAAACACGCGAACATCTTGCGATAATATATACACGTGCAATATTAACGCGGTGTACCGGTCTCACGACACTCTCTTCTGATAGGACAGGTTCTAGGTCTAAAACCTCCCTAACCGCACGCAGAACTGGGTTCCGACCGGCGCACGAGGTGGGCCCTACTTCGCACTTCGGTCAGTTCTCGGAACTACGTGTTTCGATCACCAAGTTATTTGCTCTGAATAACGACTGGTTTGAATACAAGATTTTCCTGACTCTATCGTTTTTCCTGGTCTTACCGCACTGTAATCAGTTGTCGGGCGGTCTTTTCCCGTACTGCGGTCTTTCGGTGACAGTGGTCTTTCCCAGTAACTATTTTTAGTTACCGGGCGATGGAGCCCCTCCAACGCTCCACCGGCGTGTCAGCCATCCAAGTGTCACAATCCAAATGTAACGCCGACCCCGTAAGGTTACCAGAATGTCCTGAATTTTGTTCCCCAGAATTTCCGAATTTTGGTTCCCTATCGAAGGTCACGCTTACTCCTACAGGTAACCGGACAAGCTCCGATCGCGGAGTTCTTCAAAACCCAAGAGGGAATTTCCTGCCTGTCGCCAAATTTACCTTTATTATCGTTTTTGTACTAAATTGGTTTTTCCAGGTATCCCGACGGTCACTTCACCGAGTGCCGAAGTCGCGTAAAACTCTCCCAGCCGGCGACGCCGAAGTCGCGTAAAATTCTCCCGGCCGAGTACGCCGAAAGCGCGTAGAACTTCCCCTGTGTCGAGTACGCCGAAATCGCGTAAAACTCGTCTCAGTGTATAAAACCAAACACTGTCGGATCTTGGAGTTCTTCGAACTCCAAGAGGGATTTCCTTGCCCGACGCCAAATTTACTCTTGGTTTCAAGGATTTCAGAATTCCAGAAAATGGCTACTTTAAGACGGTCACCTCTACTCCCATGGGTTACCGGACAAGCTCCGATCGCGGAGTTCTTCAAAACCCAGGAGGGACTTTCCTGCCCGTCGCCAAATTCACCCTGGTTTTCGATCTCACACTGAATTGGTTTTCCTGTGTATCAACGGTATCCTTCCCCGAGTATTACTCAGCCGTAGATTTCCCACGATCGCGATCTAGACCGCTTCGCGATCAACGGAGGGATCCAACCCGCCGGATCGGCGCTGTCGGCCCGTCTCCCAACAGTGAACTTCTTTAGCTGTACTCGGGATCGCCTGATTATATTATTCGGACGCCCCTTTCGTCCGTAAATATATTTGTACTAACCGGAAACTCGAACTCTGACTCTGTCGTAACCAAAATCACTCGCCTACCACACTGAGTGCAGTATATTTGAATCGGTAACTGAATCGCTAACCAACAACGCTGTTTAACAGTATTGCTATGTATGAAGAGTCGAACCAACTCTTCACGTATAAAGCAGCGCACCGTGAGGCAGGCTCTATGCATCCCTAATGAGCGCGTCTGCTCGCTATGCGCTGGCTTCAGACCGTCGATCGGGCTTCCCTGCCACGGTCGTTGCCGGCCAGTTGCCTATTGAAATTAAATAAAAATTAAATGATCGATGCTGGGTCTTCGCATGTAAAATTAAGAGAAACGATGCGGTTCCCTTCGCATGTAAACTGAAAGAAAACGATGCTATTCGCATAAAATAAATCTTCCCACATACGCACTGTGGTCTTGACCGCCACAATACCTTCAGAGATGGTCTATCATCGGACCACTGTGGTCATGTTTGCACCTCACTTCACAAATCCTTGACACTTTCATCCAGTGGACTACAAAGGCACGTTCAGAAGTGCGCAACTTTTACCTTTTTTACCTTTACCAAACGGTAACATCATAAGACCTACACTAGGAAAGCTGCTTTCATCATCGAGGATTTGCAAGATTCCATTCGGCTTCCTTGAGATGACATCAGCCACGGGTCGGTTATCATGGAATTCGATCATCACCCAGGTCACCTGCTCCTTCTCATATTCAGCCTGCTCGATGTGAAAGATGTGCTCGTTAAAGTAGTACTGCAGTGACTCGTTTGCATAATTTATGCACAGCTGCTCGAAGCTGTTCTCTCGAAAGTCCTGATAGCAAAAACAAAACCTCAGTGTAAGTTTTCAATGATGAAACTGTCAAATTAGTGCAATATTCCTTATAGAATCTTTTATCAGAATAACACTGATCCACAAAGGCAAAGATAGATTTAAACTTAATATGGTAATGGTGATGGTAATTGCAAATTTATATAGCGCCACTACGAGAGAGATTCATCAGAAGTGCTCCCGACCTAACACACAGAAACCACGATTGAACGACATAGTCTTCATGACCGTGGTCTAAATTGTTTATCAGATGCTGGCAGGCCATGAGTTAAACATTATCAAGCCAGGTTAGTACTGGGAATGTATGACCATCTATGTAATACCATCGGGCTCCTATGCAGTTCTCCATAGTTTATTGGTTAGTATACGAAACTCAAGTTCAGAAGTTCAAAAGTCAATGAACTCTTAATGCTAAGTATGTGCCTCAGTTGACTGATCCCTTTGATCCAAGGACTGAGTTTCTTAGGAGATTCTGTGCACGTATGAAAAGAAAATTGGACCTCACCTCAAAGCCAAATATATCAAGTATTGCAATCGATGTGAGGTCTCGTCGCAGGTTCTCACACTTGACGACATCATTGACCCTTTGCACGAGCCATGTGAACAGACGCTGATACAAGGCTTTTGACAAAGCATCCCTGAACAGCAAAGACACCATCACTCAGACAAAGACATGTGGCACAATTGTGAGAAACTTGGTAAGTTATGCTAAGTTAAAGAAAGGTAGACCCACTCCTTTCTACTTGCATAGACACAAAAAATATAGGATGGCACAAATTAGTAAAAGATGTGAAGAATATGAGAAACCTATTTAGAATTATTCAAACTATTATTGACCTTGAACTTTAACCTCACCTAGTGTCAAGGGCCTGGTCAGTGCCGAGCGGAGTGATCAGTCGTTCATTTCGCGCTTCCTACAAGATAAAACGCCACAAACTGGTGTTAAAGATTACAAAACAGCATACAGCAGCAATTCTAGGAGGTATGATATTTCTGAATTGGCATGAATTGAACATTTACCAATTATGCCATGCAGCAAGGAGGCATGTAAGTTATTCTTTGCAGTGACCCATAAGCCAACTTTCATGTTGTAATGTAATGTAACGTAAATCTCCTAAATTTCTCGGTGCTACACAAAAGCCATGGCATGAAGACCAGCTTATTCACTGGCACTTTGCCAATTCAAGTCTGCAACAGCCAGGTTGTTTGGTGTGTTCTGGTGCGAGAATTCGAGAAGGTCAAGCTGAGGAGACAGCGTGGTGCTATGGTTGGGATTTGGTGTGCCATCGGTTGATGGCACACCTCAGGCAATGTACATCACATCAGTACAGATGTAGATTGAACTAGAGCATTGCATTTATTGCAACATTGTACATTAGATACCGGCACGATAGTTCTAAGTTACTAATTAATAACAATGATAATAGCTGTATCATCGGTTGAAGGTATTACACACAGAAGATATCAGATTAGCCTAACCATAACCTAACCGTACTATGGGTTTGTGCTAGCACTTAGTATTATTTTGGCACTACATAAATTCTTGGACTGTAAAATGTGTTGTACTGACGGTGACTCTTGTTGTCAGTGCCTCTCGAAGTCCTTCCACTGGTAATTCCAGAAGTCGACAGATCTTCAGAAGCAGATCATCATTTTCTATTTTGACTCCTTCGTTCTGGTAAGTATTCTGCAAGTTCACCGCACAAAGTAGCACTTGATAGTGAAACCAAAAATTGTTTATCAAACAGTAGGCCTACTCTTCAAACATTACACTAACCCGTCTGTAGAGTTTGGTAACGTTCTCAAGTTGTCTCTGTCTCTCTCCATTTCGCTCTCCCTCCCTCTCTGTCTGTTCCTCTGTCTCTTTCTTTCTGTCTGTCAGCCCGCCAGCCAGCCTGCCTGACTACCAGTCTGTCTGTCTGTCTGTCTGTCTGTCAGTCTGTCTGTTAGTCTGTCTCTATTTCTCTCTCTCAATCAAATGTTCAAATAGCAGGTAGTCATTCATTCGCTGCTATCTTTTTCTAAGCCATTCTTTAAATATATGGTCTTTGCGACAAACAATCAAATAATTTAATAACCTAGTCACAGCAGCCAAAGAGTCTTTCTACGTGGTTTTTTATGATCTAACAATGAACGGCAAATTCGCACATTACATTTGGAGTCAAAGATTACAGCGGCAAACCAGTTTTTCTCACCGGAACTTTCCTGAAGGTGATGTTGCCAAGGTGCAGTATGCAGGACATGATCTTATAGATCGTAGAACAGTCTTCGGAGGCAAAGCCGAGAAGATCCAATGCCGACAGAACGTCCTGGAAATCATGGCTATCGTTCCTTGTCGAAGTTACTGTGTTCTCACTCTGGCAACAAATTTTAAAATAAAAGTGCAATATATAGTGCAATATATAGCCATGTTGTGAATGCAAAGACTGCACATAAGTAAGTACATATGTAGTTGAACATTTACATATCTTCAGTGAACATTTACATATCTTCAGTGAACATTTACATATCTTCAGTGAACATTTACATATCTTCAGTGAACATTTACATAGCTTCAGTTGAACATTTACATATCTTCAGTGAACATTTACATATCTTCAGTGAACATTTACATAGCTTCAGTTGAACATTTACATATCTTCAGCTGAGCATTTACATATCTTCAGTTGAACATTTACATATTTTCAGTTGAACATTTATGTATCTTCAGTTGAACAGTTACATATCTTCAGTCGAACACTTAAATATCTTCATTTGAACACTTACATATTTTAAGAACCTCAAAAATCATAATAGTAATCTCCAAACTTCTAAAGTGCCACTCGAAGGCCAAGCGCATGGCACTAGCCTATTCACAAGCACATTCGCATTCACAAAGGCATTCTTTTGCTAACTGATCACTCAATCTTGCACAAACAAACTCGTAGTTCTTAGTAAACTCTAACAACAGATTAGAGAACACCACTGCTACTTTTAAAAGGTACTTTAATGTCCTATAAAGGTTTCACACACACCCACACACATGGGTGCAAATATATACTCTTCGTGACTTTCACACTCATTAAAGTCAAAGGAGCAAGCTTATTAAAAGCCGCAGGGTGAAAAAAGATCATAAACGCAACGAAGCAGACCAGGAAGCAGGATGGAAACAGAATAGAAAGCTTTGTCTCTTTTGATTGAATGGTAACTTAAGAAGTTCTTGCAACTTCCCTTTTCAGATTTGGACCAATGGAAAGTAAAGGTTAGGTAAATAGTACACAATTGTGCCACGCTCCATCTGAGGATTATGTCATGCATGGCAGGGTAAGGAAAAATGAGGAAAGGTAAGGCAAGGTAAGACAAGATGAGGCAAGGTAAAACAAGGTGAGGCAAGGTAAGACAAAATAAGACAAGATGAGGCAAGGTAGAAACAAGAGGAGGCAAGGTCAAGCAAGGCAAGGATGAGGCAAGGCTGAGGAACAGTGAGGCAAGGTAAGGCACTGCACACTTTGACAAAGTCAGAACAGACGTTGGGTGAATTAATGTAAATTGTGTTATGCAGGGTAACTTACGATAAAACAAGGTACAGACAGGATACAAACAGTAAGGTAAGATAAGGTAAAGTAAGGTAGGATAACACAAGGCAAAGTAGTAGGTAAGGTGTGGTAATGTAACGTGTGATAAGGAAAGGCAGGGTAAGAGTGCAATATTATTTATTTATTAACACCTCTACTAACTAAAGGCAGTAGCATTGTGGTTGCAAGGCTCAACACCAAAATGCTGAGAGCAAATATTGCACTAAGAATCTAAGCCTATGTACAGTACTGAATGCACTGTAAATGCTGGGTCAACGTGTCAAGGAAATGGATGAGTGACGGATATAGGCCATTGAATGACAGGTCAGACAGACAGATGATTAAGTGAGGAAACCAGACAAAAGACACGGATACAAGGAAGAAGTCGAGGAAGGTGAAATGAATGGCACAGGTAAATGCTGAGACAGGTAGAGTGCCCCAGCATCACACAGTACATAATAAACCGGTTCACGAAATGGGGTGAAAGTCTAGTGGTTACCACGCTGGACTGTAAACTGAGAAGTCGGGGTTCAATTGTTTCGAGATTTTCCTCCAACTACACCTCCTAGCTAACTCCGCTGTCATGAGTACACTGACCGTACACTGTTGGTGGCAAGATCAAATGGCAAGGGAGAGGACTGGCCAACCACCTTCATATGCCGAGGCTAAGAGAGTGAAGCTGCTAACACTTCAAACCCACGGCTGCCCCCAGGGCCAGCTTATGGGACTGCTGTTCTTCCAACAAAAATAAGGAACTATTCCTGATGAAAATCAAATTACTCTTTTGTGACACAGGAAGAGAAAATGATCCTTTCATCCATACCACATCATGCACTAGAAGTCAGATACCTTACATGAACAAGATATGCGAAATCACGGGCTGACGTGAGACCTAGCTGCGACTTTTCAGCCTCTGGTAACCCACCAAGAAGTTCGTAAAACAAATGGTAATTTCTTTCATCTGGTGACTGAAAAACCACATGTGAAAAGATCGTTACTAATATTTCATATTCGTTAATTTCTCCAAAACAAAAGCATAAATTATTATCAAACCCATCTCCAAAATAATTATGAACAACTTTGTACAAAAGCATTCTCAGCATCTTAAAAGTTTATTAATAGGTGCAATAAAATGAACAAATATATACATAGATAAAACTGACTCACAGAGTTGACTTCATCAGAACTGCATCTGATTGACTGGCCGCCTGACTGGCAGACCGACTGACTTGATCAACTGGCTTATTCAACCAGTTGATTTGATGGATTTGTGATTGAGTATACACACTATATATGGGAGAGTTTTGTGTAAGTTGGTCTGGAATTTGGAAGGTGGATTAGACATATCACAAATAAATATTAAACAGTAATAACAATCATTATTTATTATTAAATCTGATTTACCAGTATATTCTATTTTACTCTATCGGCATTTATTTAATCTAACTGTTGGGTGCAGAAGACCTTAGATAAACAATGACAACAGCAAAGAACAAAGGCAATTAAATTCTTACCTGAGTGACTACGCGACATTTCTCCAAGAGATAGACGGTTGTCTTCGCTCCAACGATGTCCCCACTGCAAACAGAAATTATTTCTTAAATCCACTAATTAGGCCTATCATAGCATAGTCTTCGCTTTTCAACTCTGAAGAATATAATTCACCAGAGACGAGGCAAAGGAATTAATAATGCTGAAGTTGACAAAACTCCACAAATAAAAGACACCGTATAACAGGAAGCCAGTCCCTTGGCTTCATTCGGTTCTGTTGCTATGGAAACGATGATAGCAGTTGCTATGGAAACAATGATAGATGTATGCAGCATGTTAAAGAGTATCTATGCACTCAAAGAAGTGCATCAGGACAGAGAGAGAACAGCCACAATAACCACTGGCGTAAACTTGTCCAAAATATTGGGGGGGGGGGGATTTGGTTATTCATTCTACACTTGTTGCATTAGGTGTACAGTCCATCTCAATTATTGGGGGCACAGAGACGAGGCAAAGGAATTAATAATGCTGAAGTTGACAAAACTCCACAAATAAAAGACACCGTATAACAGGAAGCCAGTCCCTTGGCTTCATTCGGTTCTGTTGCTATGGAAACGATGATAGCAGTTGCTATGGAAACAATGATAGATGTATGCAGCATGTTAAAGAGTATCTATGCACTCAAAGAAGTGCATCAGGACAGAGAGAGAACAGCCACAATAACCACTGGCGTAAACTTGTCCAAAATATTGGGGGGGGGGATTTGGTTATTCATTCTACACTTGTTGCATTAGGTGTACAGTCCATCTCAATTATTGGGCACGTGCCCTGGCTACCCCCCACCCCCCAGAGTCTACGCCTATGACAACAACAGTCACAATTTTCAAAAGCTGCACAAAAATTGCAAAGTACTTCAGAAGGCCAGTTGAATATTATGTAAAAAAGGTGGAGAAAGAAATCAACTCAAAGTTTGATCTTTCAAGATGTAAAATATGCTTACCGGTATATAAATTACTCCAGTAGTAAGATTAGTGATACTCTGTGTAGCCTAAATCCAGAGATCATGGCAGCCTTTAATATGAATATTAACTATAATATATGAGTAAACGGAAATAAACTAAATACTATAGCAAACCTCCTGAAAAAGAGTTCGACATATTTTCCGAATCGACTAGAGTTGTCATTTCGAATTGTCTTGGCATTTCCGAATGCTTCGAGCAGAGGATTCGCCTCGAGGATGCGATCAGTCACCAGACTTTTACCCGTTTTGTTGCAAGATGCTGCCAGAAACTGCATTAGCAGCTTAGTACTCTCCGTTTTCCCAGCTCCACTTTCTCCGCTACATACAAAAACACGCAGATCAATTCCACATCCAGAATATTTTTTTAATATTTGTTTATTCATTCAAACTGACAAGTATGCAGTAAGATTATATGATATAGTAGTAACGGTTGATAACAAGTTTAACAGGAGTCGAATTTAACTGTATGGCAGCCTGCAAGGCGCCCATCTGTCCTACTGTTCATTTTACAGTAGCCACCTATGGAGTGGAAGGCTGAGTCAACCTTATGGGGCTAGCGGGTATCGAACCTGCATCCTTCTGATCTTTATGCCAGTGTTACCATTCAGCCATCTCTCCGTCCCTTACCCTTGTCATCGGAACCTTTACAAAACGATTCCAGGAGTGTTCAAATTAAATTTAAGAGTGTGGTAGTCTAGCAGTTAGTGTGTTTTACTATCAATCATAAGGCCAGGATTCAAATTGTGCCCCACAACAAACCCAGCTAGAAAGTGAGTACAGTAACTGTACACTGTTGGTGGGCAGCGAATGCGGCAAGGGAGAGGACTGAGTCAACTGATCACCCACTCTCATATCCTGAGGCCAAGAAACTGAAGTTGTTAACCCTTCTTACCCATGGCTGCGTCTTGGGGTTATCACATAAAATTTGGTCTTCCTCCACAGTTAAAATTACATTTGTTAGCACCAGCCTCTGCAGTTGAGCAATTTTGGGGGTATTTAAAGCTGATCTCCATCAGCCATTCTCTGTACAGTACCTACCCATATTATTAGACTCAAATTCAAATTTCGACATTTCAACACGTTTTTTGTCAAAAAATGTATAACACACAATGTGAACTGTATATGTTTTTTGTTTTACACTGCATGCTTATTCATGCACAGAGTTTGTGATGTCACTTAGTACTTGGTGCTGGCTCCTTTCCACTTCACCTACCGAAAAAATTAAAAATAAGTTTAGAAATCTGAAAATTTAGCTGTGAGTCTAATAATATGGGTAGGTACTGTATGTGTGTTTAACATTTTCGGACAGCTACAGCTACATCATTCATGCTCTGCCCCTTACAGCACCTGCATACTGTGTATGACTGCACGTCTTTGACAATGCATTCCGGTTTGAATCATAACTTTCACCGAACATGTTTGAAGTCAAGTGAATCGACAACCAGCTGTGAAACCTGCCATTCACGAGGGAAGGAAATCCTGCTGCTTAAACACTGTCAACACAATACATGGGCTTCAGACCAACTATTAAAGCCAGAATCACAGCATTAAGAGGCTAGCTGCAAACACAAACATCTAACCAAACCCTCTCACTAGAATAACTCTGCCTGATGTCCGCCCACACACGTTGTACCTTCTAACTCGGCTTACGTTATGTTCCCTGATTATGTTAAAGCACATAATATTATATGGCCATGGTAACAGTGCGTTTGACATGTGCCTAAATGGTGCAACACAAAATCTCAGATACAAACACACGTGCATATGGTGCAGAGAAACCTTTACATGTCAAAAAGTTCATTATCAAATCCCATTTACTTAAAACCTGCTAATGTTGAATGTGGTGTTGCTTAGAAACGACCATCAATTCATGCCTTTTGCATTAGCATTTTACATTATCACTTTGCATTACCACTTTGCATTACCGCTTTGCATTACCACTTTGCACTACCACTTTACATTACCATTTGCATTACCACTTTGCATTACTACTTTGCATTACAACTTTGCATTACAACTTTGCATTACCACTTTGCATTACCATTTTGCATTACCACTTTGCATTACCATTTTGCATTACCATTTTGCATTACCATTTGCATTACCATTTTGCAATACCATTTTGCATTACCACTTTGCATTACCACAACGGTGAACTTCTGACTAGTTTACTCTTTGAGTATGTTACATAACTGATCAATAATGCTATAGAAGTTTCAAAAGCAGAATAGGTTAAATAAAAACACACGCAAGAAACCATGTACTGCCAAAAGCAGAGATTTTACAAGCTGAACCTGGAAACATTTTCCATGCACAAAATCCATACGTGTAAGTACATCATCACACAAAAGTGGATAAAAATGACAGCTAATCAGGCAAGGGCTCAATGGGACGCTAAGCACCACATAAGCCGCACAAAATCGATACAAATGGAACCGAAGCCGGAACATCAGACACAGTCCACCATTAGGAACATTCGTCGCAAGAAATCGGTAGAGAACAAAGGGACAGAAATCGATTCATATTTCCACATATGTTTCATCCGAGTACATAAATATGCTATCGTACCTGCTTTGAATGTCATTCATTTCTTTTAACTAGATCCTTATGCAACATATGTGAAATTGATTAGCTCTTGTCTACCAGAAAAGCATTAGCTGCAACTGTAATTATCAACTTACTTATTCTTACTTCCTCTGCTACTTCTATTGTTACTGCTACTGTTACTTCTATTATAACAATAGAAGTAACAGTAGAAGTAACAATAGAAGTAACAATAGACATAACGTCTACTGTTACTTCTATTGTTACTTCTACTGTTACTTCTATTGTTATGTCTATTGTTACTTCTATCATTACTTTTATTGTTACTTCTACTGTAAGTAGAATATGTCTACAATACGTCTATTGTTACTTCTATTGTTACTTCTTTTGTTACTTCTATTGTTACTTCTATTGTTATTTTGGTATGAAATGCACAAAGAATCAACCGATGGCGCACCAACATCAAGGTGCACTCAGTTCAGTACCCAATGAGTCAGTCTACTGAGACAGAGAGGCAGCCTATTGTCAATAAGACAACTGAAAAAGCGAGTAAATGAAGAAAAGTAACGAACCTGATAATAACGACTTGGTTTTCCAATTCGTTCAACATTTTGGTGTACGCTGAACTTCCAATCGCAAACAAGTGACTACATTTCCAACAACAGATACATTAAGCGTTTTAATACCATTGATTACATCAATACATCAAACAATTGAACAAGCATGTACATATAAACATACACATATATAAACATACATGAATGACATGTGGGGCGTGGTGGCTCAGTGGTAAGTTCGGCGCCTTGTGACCTGAGGGTTGCAGGTTCGAATCCCACTCCAGCCGCTGCGTACGGACCTTGGGCAAGTCCTTCACTCGCGATTGCTCGTGGCGCTTCGGCGTGAAAACTCCGACACAGTATCAAATGCTGTAGTCGGGAGCGCCTCTGAGTAGTAGTAGACTTGAGGAGGCGCTATAGAAATATCCGAAATAAATAAATAAAATAAAAAAATAAATACATCATACATACCCGTACATGCATATATACAAACATGCATAGACACAAAACACACACACAAATAATGTTAGTACCATGGCATGTACGAAGAGCTTGGTAAGTTGTTTGGCAGTTTTTAGCCAGTGGTGCTATACATAAATTATACAGCATGCATGTTTCTTAGCACCATTTTCATAACACCATTTAAGTGTCAAGGTCACTGCTTCACACACGTTTCTCTCTCAGAAATATTAGAGTCAATCTCATATTAACAGTCCCAGTAAAATTGAATTCACCTCACTCCCGGTGATGACAACAACAACGATGCGATGATAATAGCAATGGTGATGAAAGCAATCGTCAGTAACAATAGAAATAACAATAGAAGTAACAACAGAAGTACCAACAGAAGTAACAATAGAAATATCAAAAGAAGTAACAATGGAAGTAATAATAGACGTAACAATAGAAATAACAATAGAAATAACAACAGAAGTTATGCAGAATGACCTACGGAGGTTCATCACCAATTGTCTTTCCTTCATAGTTCTTTACGTTGTCCGGGCCGTAAATGTTAAACATTTTGTATGGGTTAACCGCAACTAAAATGTTCCCAGAGTACGTCTGTTCAAAAACAGGAAACAAAGTGTCAGTATACAGCAGATAATATAATGTCTCATAAAATGTAAATAGTGGCCACTCACCACTGCATCTGAGGTTGAAATCCAGATCCAGTGGTGAATGCTTGTACTGCAGATATTTGGTACCTGAGGGACATTCTCTCCTTAAAATGTCTTCATGCGTCTTAACTTATATGAATCCTGTACCTCTTTAAAGGTACCTAGAAGAAGAATGCGAAGAATCTGAAGAACCCGACGAAGAAGAAGGCGGAGGAGGAGGAGGAGGAGGAGGAGGAGGAGGAGGAGGAGGAGGAGGAGGAAGAGGAGAGGAAGAAGAGCACACGCTTAAGCTAGCCCTGAGGTAGCCATGGCTATGAAGTGTTAGTGACTTCATTTTCTTAGCCTTGGCAAATGCGGGTGGATGGCCAGTCCTCTCCCTTGCCGTCTCATCTTCCCACCGATAGTGTATGGTTGGTGTACTCGTTATAGCTGAGTTGGCTATGGGGGTACAGGCGGGGCAGAAATCTCGAACCAAATTACTGACCTAGTGGGGATTTGAACCGTGACCTCTTGATTGACAGTCAAGCACGCTAACCACTACAACTACCGAGCACCCCTAAAAGGCGCTATGTCAAGCGTTTTGATACATACACAATGTACATATTCTGGAACAATCTGAAACATCCTCAAACAAGCTGACCTGGAAATCTTTCATGTGAGCTTCACGTCTTGTTTTCTCTATTTTACCAGTGGTTAAAGACCATTCTACTTGATTGACGTCAAGTCAGGAACAACTCAAAGTTGTCTCGAAGAGGCGCTATATAAATTACTATTACTTACATTGCATTTCAGACAACAGGAGAAATGCTTACATATATGAGTTGCTTTGCAAACCGTAGCTGAATATTCTTCAGCAAACTTTCTTCAGTCAACAGCCTGCAATAAATTCAGAATACACTTTCACCACCAGAGTGCAGCATGCAGTCACCATGATTTAATGTAACCAGACATTTATATAGTGCTCAACTGACTGAGCCTATCAAAACAACTGTCATTTCTTCAGCAAGCCATCACAGCCAAAAGAGGAGCACTATATAACTCTGCTCTACACAGATGTGTAATCACAGTTGCAGCCTCTCCCATTAACCATTCACTCTCCTTTGTGACCTCTTCCTCCACACATGTGTCTCCCTCCACCCACTCTCCTGCTCTTATTGTTGAACGTTTTTCATCCATGCTTATAGGAGTCCTTTGTAGCTGTCAGCTGGAGTGCAAAGATCAATACACTGTACAATAGGATGCAGGTTAAGGTGAAAGGCGCAGGTAACACACGGGTCATAGTAGCCGAGTGGATAGAGCGATTGGCCTATAACACAGAGACTATGGGTTCGAGTCTTCACTCCTCAGGCAGTCACTGTGTAAGGACCTTGAGCAAGTCCTTCACGCACAATTCCCAAGTACCATCGATATTCTGTCAACTGGTTATGTATGCACTTCTGAAGTTGAAAGGATGGCAATATCAAATAATGTGTATTGTATTGTACCTGTTAGCAAGCCATTATCTGCCTGCCATGATTGTTAGGACCACAATGGACCCTTTCCACCAGTGGCACAATGCGGGCCATCTACGAGCCCAATGAATAAAGCTGTAAGGGTCTTGTATATACAGAAATTCATTATCAGAAGCTTCCCCTCCACAGGTCAAAAAATCGTTTGGCCAAAGCACTACAGAAGTTACAATACAGAGGATATGAGACCAGAAAGCAGGAAATTAAAGTGGATAGGATTTACCTCTTGCATTTGCATGTATGCATGCATGCACACAACATTTATATAGCGCCTTTGCATCTCAAAAGGCCAGCTCTAAACAAACGTGATAAGGACTTGCTCAGACCTTAACCATCGCAGGAAAAGTTTGAACTTGTAAACCTTGTATTACAAGAACAGCACTTATAATTATATTCTTTATTATTTCAAACCGACAGATGCGGTAAGATTACATTGAAACATGAAAGTACAATCAATATGTTAATTAAACACACGGTTTGGCAGCCATGCAAGGCGCCGCCCTAGAGGGGGGTTACGGGAGTCGATCCGCGTACTTTATGCTCTCCTGGCCATGAGTGTTGCCACTACTCTATCCCCCCTCCCTTAACCAGTCAGCAAGGTGCAACCATGTGCAGAAAGGTGAGGCAAGACAAGACAGAATGAGGTAGGAAAAATAAGATGACAAGGTATGTCATTCACAGACGGTACGACTAGTGGCCTTACTAAGATCAAGTAAAAAGTCGTCGGCTGTTTACCAACAGATAATGTACGTCACTTGCTTTTCACAAGTATGCTAGACAGAGGTATGGTAGGCAAAAAGCAATAGAGATAAAAAAATAAAGGGAATTGCTCAGTTGTTATCTACTCAACCAACAACAGTCTCTCACGGTTGTAATGTAATGCAATGTACATCTCTGAAATTTCTCAGCACCATAAAAAAAGCCGCGTCAGGGCAATCAGCTTATTCACCAGTGCTTGTTGTTTTTAGTTTGAAGATCTCTTGGCTCATGTGCAAACATAACAATAACGACAACAAGAACACCCACACAACACCAACGTGGACAAAAAAATACAGAAATCAATCAATCAATCAATCAATCATAAAATTTATATAGCGCCTCTTCAAGAGTTCTACTCAGAGGCGCTCCCGAGCCAGGCCTGATCATAGAGAAAAGTCTTCAATAGGGTGTAGAAGGAAGACGAGGGTGTACGAGGAGATAGGCGAAGGAAAGATGGCAAGTCATTCCACACTGTTGGACCAACAACAGAAAATGCTCGACGCTGCATTGTAGCAGTGCGGGCAAATGGAACCAGAAAGTCACCCCGAGTAGAGGAACGAAGAGCTGAGCGACCCGTAAAGGAGGAAGAAAGAGTAAAGATGGAGCATAAGTAGCGAGGAGCTGTGCCCAAGACGCTTTGCCAGACAAGAGAGCAGAGCCGATACAGGATACGCTGCCGGAGAGGGAGCCAGTGTAGAGTATGATACATGTAGGAGGATACGCTACCATAGCGAGGAATGGAACCAACAAGGCGAGCCGCAGACCGTAAGACCCTCTCAAGGGTGGACAACCGGACTTGAGGAAGACCAATGTAAAGGGAAGAACAGTAGTCTAGACGAGAACAAACGAAGGCGTGGATAAGAGTAGAAGCAGCAGATGTTGAGAGAGAGCGAGCAACGACCCTAAGCTGACGGAGATGGTAAAAGCAGGAGCGAGACAAGGAGAAAGGGGGTTATGCAGTTTGAAAAATTATGGCTAAATTTAGGAGAGACCAGGTCAAAGACCCCAGACTCGGTCTCTCCTAAAGGCTTTGACATGGCATCAAACTTCCAAAGCATCACCAACCTAACTGTTATCAACTGCTGAGCTTAACAAACACACAGAAATATCTAAACAAATTAATTTCTACTCACAGCATATCGACCATGTTTTCAAAGCCATTTTCACTGCAACTCTCCTCCGTCTCTTGCTGCTGTTCCGGTTCCATCCCAATTCAGATGCAAGTTCCAAATACCTGCAGTTGACAACAGATACCTTGTAACTGTAACTGTAATCGAACATTTATAAAGGCACCACTCAAAGATTCAGAGGAGCTCCCGACTCAAGGCTTGGCTTGGCCATGTCATAATACCAACTATTTCTTCAAACCTAAATCTCTTCAAATAAGCAGGAAGGTAAGTTAGTAAGTATGAAGGTAAAAAAACTACAAAGGTAAGTAAACATGCTGGAAGGTGGAAGATAAGCAGGCAATTATGTAATGTTTCAAACAGCACACTATAATCACACACACACATGCAATGTAATTTAGAAAAGTATAGTCGATCTGACTTGTCAACTGGTTTAGTAAGATCTGAATATATATGCCATGTGTAAGATTAGTTAACCTCTGTCAGCCACTGTAACCTTGCACGGTGAAAAACGTTGAGAATCATAATGTTCAACATCAAAAGATAATCACAGTATATCATTCACGTAAGCTGAGGGGCAAGGTGAGTGCAATGTAACCAAGTCAGTACAAGGCGAGGCAATCACAGGGCAGAATGAGGCAAGTCACCGTAACGTAAGACAAAGCAGGTAAGACAGGGCAGGTAAGACAGAGCAGGGTAAGACAGGACAGGTAAGACAGGACAGGTAAGACAAGACAGGTAAGACAGGACAGGTAAGAGAAAAGAGGTAAGACAGGGCAGGTAAGACAGGACAGGTAAGAGAAAAGAGGTAAGACAGGGCAGGTAAGACAGGGCAGGTAAGACAGGACAGGTAAGATAGGGTAGGAAAGCCAGGACAGGTAAGACAAGGCAGGTAAGACAGGACAGGTAAGAGAAAAGAGGTAAGACAGGGCAGGTAAGACAGGACAGGTAAGAGAAAAGAGGTAATACAGGGCAGGTAAGACAGGGCAGGTAAGACAGGACAGGTAAGATAGGGTAGGAAAGCCAGGACAGGTAAGACAAGGCAGGTAAGACAGGACAGGTAAGAGAAAAGAGGTAAGACAGGACAGGTAAGACAGGACAGCTAAGAGAAAAGAGGTAAGACAGGGCAGGTAAGACAGGACAGGTAACATAGGGTAGGAAAGCCAGGACAGGTAAGACAGGACAGGTAAGACAGGACAGCTAAGAGAAAAGAGGTAAGACAGGGCAGGTAAGACAGAACAGGTAAGATAGGGTAGGAAAGCCAGGACAGGTAAGACAGGACAGGTAAGACAGGACAAGTAGACAGGACAGGTATGACATGACAGGTAAGAGAGAAGAGGTAAGACAGGGCAGGTAAATCCAGGTATGACAGGGCAGGTAAGACAGGACAGGTAAGATAGGGTAGGAAAGCCAGGACAGGTAAGACAGGACAGGTAAGACAGGACAGGTATGACAGGGCAGGTAAGACAAGGCAGGACAGGTAAGACAGGGCAGGTATGACAGGTAAGACGGGACAAGTAAGATACGGCAGGCAAGACAAGTCAGGGCACTGGCAGATCCAGTTGAGAAATGGGACAGTTTTACTGAGGTCCTGTACTACATTAGTCGTCCACTTGTTTCCAATACTTCCTGCCAGTTTCATAGTTTCTCACTCTTTTTTTCAATTATAATCACAAATTTATATAGCATGACTCCCAGAGAAATTCCTGAGGCACTCCTCATTGCCCTACATTTCTCGGCTGTTCCTGTCTTTTATCTCACTGTTGCACAATTTTCACCTTACCAGTGGTATACATTTTCTTGCTTGAACTAACCAGTGTGCAACCTTCTAAAACTGGTATGGGAGGAGCGGCAATTACGGTAATTAACTGCAAGACCCCTCTAAATTCAAACCGGGACGAATCCCTCCTGATTGTGCCTTGGACCAGGGCAGAGCAGGCAGATAATTATTGCTGATAATGCCCCTATGCATGCATGTATAAGCAGTGACGTCACTAGGGCTGGTGTCACCCGGTGCGGTAAGTCATGGTGTCACCCTGAAAAAAAGTTAGGACCTGTTTTTAGGAATTCATCTCCCAAAAAAACTCATGACTTTTTTTAGGAATTCCTCATCTTCCAAAAATTTCATCATTTTCTCATGTTTGGTGTCACCCCCCTCTGAGGGTGTCACCCAGTGTGGTCCGCACCCCCTCGTGACGCCACTGTGTATAAGTCTATAAAAACACAAATCAAAAGCCTCTCAAAGGCAGTGATGAAACATGGCTATTGATTACTTAACCTATCATAAATAGTTTCTGGAATCAATAAACAAAACAACACCCATCCAAAAAGAAGAGGAGCACATGGACAGAACGCAAATTCTCAATCTATCGATACACAAAGAGCATCGAACCTATAAAGTGGTGTTGTTTTAGAAGCTTTGTGAGGTTCTTAAAAGACATACAAATAGCTAGAAACACACACATACATATATACATATATATATACATACACATACACACACCTACATATATATATACATACATACTTTTCATTCATACTATACCTCAAGGACAGTATTTTCAGGGCCTGGTTTTTGTCCCCATCATTTTTCTTTTTCTTTTTTGGTGCCATCTTATTACTATGTAACAAATAGGCAGCCCTAATTAAGCGGGACCTATGTCCCTTTTGGGCTTTCCCTATTGTATCCCGAATGTTTTTACATTCCGATTGGTGCCTACTGTACTTTTGTATTGAATTCGGATCAATAAAGTTGAATTGAATTGAAGTTGAATTGAATTGAATACACATATACATACATATATAAATACATATATATACATGCATAGATACATAAATACATACGTACATAATATTACATACATACATATTATATAAATGGTAGCATGAAGAAATGACAATGAGTCATGACAACGCAGCCATGGGTATGAAGTGTTAACAACTTCATCTTTTTAAGCCCAGGCTCAAACGAGCAGGTGGCCAGTCCTCTCCTAGCCAACGGTTATTCCCATCAACAGCATTTGGTCATTGAAGTCATTTTCTAGACAAGTTTGATACAGAAGTACAGGTTCATCAGAGAACTCCAAAACACTTTCTGCCCTGGCAAGGATTTGAACCCCTAATCCCTGTACTCACAGCCCAGCACACTAACCAGTAGAACTGTCAAGCACCCTTCTCACATCACAGCAAAGGAACAACACACAAGCGAAGGGCTTCCGATCAAACAGGTGTCATTGTCAAGTTTGTTTGCACGTTCTTTTTTAATCAGATCAGGCAAATGAAAAGACGGCAGAGTTGAACACTGTGGGAGGAAACGCAAGGCAGGTGTGCAACGAACCGTAACCACTTCCTTCTTCATATCAAACCACACAAAATGGATTCCTGAACTTAAAAAGTAAATGAAGCAAGACCACAAATGAAATCCAACGCAGTTAGATAACACTTCATGTTGCCAAATGAAAACCACACGTGCAACACAGATCATATAATACACAAAACTGTACATAATGTTGCAGGTTGTCCAGAGGAATGGGCTATTATACAAGCTGTTGGTAAAAAAATTATTCCTAAGCTATACACAGGCATAATATGACTCATATCAGTGAACAAGAAGGCGTTGGCTTCAAACAGCAACAAACTAGCGAAAAAGTCTCACGTGAACCATGATTGAAACCGGTTCAAACAGTAACAACAAGTCATCCACAGAGGGAGGGAGATAAACTGCCTGGTCAGAGACTGACAACAAAATAGTCTCACAGAATGAACAGTCAAAATCCAGTCATGAGCACAATTTAAACACAACACCTTCCTATAGGGTCAGCTTTCTTCTAAGATGCATAGACGGCAAACAACTTACAGCTCAGCTCAAAGCTCTCACAGCAGGCCCTTAGCCAGAAATGCACAGTAGCCCGTCCAAAAGCATTCGAAGTCGTGATGCCCGATGCCGTGAGCATACGAAGTCACAAAGTCACGACTGCCCTTAGTCCCACCGCCATTAAGAGTTCGACTGCAGTGCCCCTATGCTGTTTACAGAGCCTAATATCAACACCTGCTACTTACAGAACTGTCATCTCAACGCTGGCAGTGGCTCTAGGAAGAAGATGGATGGTGCTGGAGGAGAATCATGCACAATTTATGCCCGTCCAAAATAATTTTCACCCATCCAAAATAATTTTCACCCGTCCAAAGGAAGAGTGGCTGGCTAAGGGCATGGCTCTCAGTCTTATCCCTATAGGCCATATATATATATATGTATATATATATATATACATATATATATATATATATATATATGTATAAATATACATATATATAAAGTCCTGTGCATGTGTGTATGTATTGTAGATGTGTATGTATGTATGTATGTATGTATGTACGTACGCAAGTGTGTATTTATATATGCATGCATGTCAGTATGTCAGTATGTATGAATGTATGTATGTCTAAAGGCATTAAATACACATCATACTTGATGCACTGATATAATAGGTCTGTTCCTGTACTTATTCGTGTTAGAAGTATCTAATAAAATGGCAAATGGAACTCCACCAACACGTCAACAACGAATTAGGATAGGTAAGATTCAGTTGGGATCTTAGAGGATAGATCCTCCTAAATGTACTTATGCATGTATCTGATGATTTATATATCACCTTCTATGATTCTCACAAAGGTGTATGAAGCCCGATGAGGAGAAATTTGTGGAAACTGATCAACCCATCCTCCCATACTGGCACACACATTTTCTCTGTATAATTTCTACAATCACAAATGATGTGTTTGCATCATGCAACATATTGCTTCCACTGTATGTAAGTTATATTGCATCATGAAAGCAATTAAGAGGCAATGGAAACTGCCAAATAAATCTTTTGATACATTAAATGTATGTAATTATAATTGCAGTTGTAACTTCCATTGCGCCGGGGGCCCGATAGCGCATTGGATAACATCTGGCGTAGAGTGCGAGAGGTACAGAGATCGAGTCCCATAGGCGGACATGCTTTGTAGGCTGCAATTTGCGCCGTGTATTGCAGGCTGTCTGTTCTGTTAGTAGTTAAGGTTTATCGCACAACATGTACATGTACAGCGCAGTGCGTTTGCAGGCGCTTAATTAAAGAATAAATATTATTATTATTATCTAATGTAGGCCTACATGACATCAATCAAACTATGGTTAAGTTAAGTTAGAGTTAAGAGTTAAGTTTTAAGTTGAGAACGAAATGACACAAGTGACTGAGCAGAGCACAGAGACGCAGGGAGAGAGTTAGAAAAAGTAGGTCCAGCAACCAAAACGCTCGTTCACCAAGAACAGTTCTTGATTTCGGTATGACAAGACAAAGATAATCAGATGACCTTGTTGAATAATGATGTCTTGGGAATAAGAACTGATTCTAAGTATGTGGCTGTCCAGAGTTTAAAGTTTTATAAACTATGAGTCCTAATTTGAAGCTAATTCTTTGCTGAACACTGTGTGCACATATTTTTACATTATAGTACATTGCATCTACTTTATGTATATTGTATCACATCGTATATACATTGTGCACATAGCATCATGCTGTATGTACACTGTGCTCATGATATCAACACGCATATAAATTGCATATACAGTGTACTAAATCACATTTTTTACACATTGTGTACATAGCATCACATTGTATGCACACTGTGAATAACGCACACACATGTGATTACCAATAAATTTAAGGTAAATTTTTTAAGTTAATGACCCTTTTACTGAATATTCTCATTGGCAAGATTTATCCTCGAAGGTGAAGTCCAGTGATTTTTTAATGTTTCGGCTGAATTGCATTCATGACAACAGTAACCACACAACCAGACAACCAGTTTGCATAGGTTGCATGGTTGCTAGATAATAAGTTGTCAATTGGATGAAATAAGCATGATTTAAATTCAAGATGCAGAGCTGAAATTTCAACATGTTATCGTTCCACATCATGCTTCATGGCACGTGATACGATAAACTTAACTAATTCTGGATACTTCAGATATGTGTAGGCCTACACAAATCCTCTTTTACCTTTCTTAAAACTTGCTTTTTCTCTCGGGGTCTCTCGCACTGGCTGCGCTTCTGAATGGCCCACTCGCTAGAACCGCTTTATAAATATCCGAATACAAAACAATACAATACAAAACAATACAGGCTTATCAAAATTAAGTGACCATGCACAAGTAAACTTGCCAGAGGTTTGGGAATTTTATACCTATACCAAATGTCAAGCCCTCTACCCATGATAAAAAATCAGCTCAGCGGCCAGTAGTGACATCCCCAACAAAATATTACAATTTAGAAGTAACGTTGTTTTTATTAATTTTTAATTAGACATGCTCTGTAATTATTCGCCGGACTCAAATGCCACTCGGTAACTTTGGGTGCTTTGTGCTCCTTCAATCGTGGACACAATAAATTTCAATCCTCCTGGCCGAACTTCCAACAAATTCAATCCTGTCATAAAGTGTCAACGACTGAAGCTCCTATTTATGGTAGCTGTCATGTTCCACTTCTTAAGATTTGTATTGACATAGTGCTATGTACAAACAGTTGCACTGCGTCTCTGCCAAGTCTTATCTTTAGTAAAGCATGACATACATTGCTAATATTTACTTAAAAGCTTATCTTTATCCCCACCCTAGTCCTGGCTTGTCTCTCAATTCTTGTCCATTCTCTGCATTGTCTTTTCTTTCTTAAATCACATCAACATGAACTTGCAGGAATATTGACCACACATGCAACAGTTTGCAACAAGTTACACAAACGAGCGCTACATAAACCAACAACGTTTAGATTTATCGTAAAAAAAATACACACACTCACGTCGCGAAGACTCCAAATTTATCGTGAAATCGCTTCCCAAAACGCAAATCCACGACTAGACTAGCCAAAAGTTATTTATTCCCGAGAACAAGGGACTAATCCAATTGTTTCCGGACTTAAATTTTGCAATCCAAAAAATTCAACGCCTTCATTTTTTCCTAAATTAATCCTCGGCCACAAATTTCACGTCCGCAGTCCGTACGTATCAGGAACTTCTAGGAACAAGGCGCCGACGATGGTTGACGCCCATCGCACGATTCGCAACAGTTCACAATCCAACCACCGTATGATCCGTTCAGAGGCAAATCGCAGCCAGTCCGTGAAAGGGGAGGGTTAGATCCAAAAACGGCCATTCGTAAAGGATTATGTCTAAGTTCGTGCAAAAGAAATAGTCCATTTGGAACGATAGGCGTCAAACGACACGCTTCGTTGACATTGACGGGCTTCTACCAACAGTAGCCAGTCATGTGTAACGCGGCTCTAACGCCCACGCCAGTTTAAGGCGTTCTACCAACTGACGATTTTATAGCGCATTTTTATTTCGCGGCAAAATGTTGCCGATTGCTTCGAGAGTGAGCGGATTGGCCACGCCCTTATATGCCGAAGCTAAGAAAGGAAGTCGCAATACCACGTCAGTGACGTCATGCGGTTACCTCTCGAGGTTAACTTAACTTGGCTACGCTGGTGCGACTTCGCTTTTAGGCGCTGTATAAATTTCGAGATTACGATGATCTTCTATTCTTCTTAGATGTAAACGTATAGGCCTACACGATTTCTATAACGTTGTAGAACTTCTATCACCTCAACGCTGACTATTTTCAAATTAACTGATCGGATTATAGCATCCTTCACCACCGCTGCCGTTTAAATGGTTCCCACGGCAGTTAAGGTCCCTAGGCCTATATATGTACGGAGCATAGCTCAGCGTACTAGCCCAAGCTTCAAATATCTGACATAATCGGTATGCAAACCGGCATATTCTGAAACATAGAAGACAGTGTACGGCCCACAGTACGGGACATACGCTCAAACCAGTATAGCTAACCGGGTCATATGGATGATATGGCATACATAGACCACACCCATGGATCAAAGCAAAATGTACTACACAAAGACGACCCAGGTGAAGCCATACTTGTTCAACACGCTAATTGTCTTAGCCGACCCGGTTAATTGTAATGCTCACCGTCAGGTCATGTCTATAGGCTTCCTGGCAACAGTGGCAAGTTCCTGCTTCAAGGGTATTACCCCGTTTACCCGTTGTGACAGTTTAATAACTAGAGTACATGAGTTTCAGATGGTTACAAATGAAAACTAGGTGGTGCCCCTTGTGGTGTTTTGATAGTCGTGGTAGATGAATTTTTGATGAATATAAATGAAAACTGATTGGCATTTAGAAAAGATTTTGCATGCTCAATCAACTATAGATCTGTCAAAATCTGTATGTATACATTATAATGTAATTGTGTATGTATGCATGTATGTTACATAGTATAATATGTATGTTTGTGTATGTATGCATATCAGTGTATGTATGCATGTAAGTATGTATCTGTTTATGTATGAATGCACGTATACATACACAAATTACACATGCATACATACATACATGCATGATGCATGCATGCATGTGTATGTATACATCTGTATGTATAAACCTGGCAAAATTCAGTCTACTATTCACCTTGACTAAAAACTGAACCTAACTAATCCTTATACTGAACAAAGTTCTGTTAAACTAAAAACGAAAATTTCATCAGTTTCGCTCTGCACAATCTTAACCAACATTTATCATTAACTAATCAAATATATTAATATAATAAACAGTAATTAATATCTAAAAAAACATTGCTATGTGCATGGGCGGCGATCATGGGTGGTCGAGGGGGACAAGTCCCCCCACCTTTAAGAGTGGGGGGCGCACCATACATTTGATCGCCCCACTTTTTGAAGAAACCCCCAAAAAGTCATCCAATTTTTTCCCAAAGATGGTAAAAAATTTCTTTCGCGCGATCAGTTCAACAGTGCCCCCCCACCTGTGAAACAAGATCGCCGCCAGTGGCTATGTGTGACACACATCATGGGGTCATTCATGAAGTACGTCAAGATGATCTACACGTACTATGGATTAGTAAGTACACACAGTCTCCTTGTTCAAATTTTTGGTCTGATCTCTCCATCCTTCCTTTCCCTAGGGGAAAATATAGGGACTTTATTAGACTACCCTGTAGACCTATGGTTCAGGGTGGGGTATTTTGATACTATCATAATTGTAATCATACTTTCAAAATTTCTAAAGCACTACTCTAAAGCAAAGCGCAGGGCATCAGTTTATTCACGAGCGCAACGTCACGTCAGAGGGGTTGTCCATTGATACCAAGTGGAGGTTTGTCGTGTTGAGGCAACATGGACTCTAATCAGAGCCAGCTAGTTAATACAGATGTAGCCTACTTCTGTAGAGACGTTCTGCTGACTGATTGAAATTGGCGTTTAAGTGACAGGCTGTTTCGAAATAACAAAGCACCAAATTTATATATATATATATATATATATGTATGTATATATATATATACACATATATATACATATATATATACATATATATATACAGTATTCTTCCCTCACTTCCCTTTGTTGACATCCTAGATGGCTGATCTGATTGGCGCCACAGTTGGCTTAGATAACCGTCTACACTCTACACTAGGGTGGAGTGAAAAAATTATTTTTAAATAAATGAATTCTAATAGTGGGCAAAAGATGCAACTTAGGTAGAGTAAGAAACACACCAAATATTTTAAATTTCAAATGACATCTTCTGCCCTCTACCGTCGGTGCAATATTTCAACGTGATTAACCTAATATCACAATGGATGTCATCCGATATCCTCTGCCTTAACCTTTTCAAAACAGAATTCATAATCCTAGGCTTTCCTGACCATATCAAGGAAAGCCCTAACCCTTCCATACACCCATCGACTAACTCATCGCTTCTTAACTTTCACATCGGACCCCCCCCCACCCCGTCCATTACTTGTGATCCACACCTCTCCTTCTCTAACCACATTTCCAACCTCTCGCGCTCCTGCTTCAGGCACATTTGTGACCTTCGTCGCATCCGGCCCAAGATCGACCTTAAAACTGCCTCTACCATTGTTACCTCTATTGTTCATTGATTACAGCAATTTCCTCTTCCTCAACCTTGAATCCACCCAAGTCAAGCGTCTGCAACTCATCCAAAAGTCACTAGCCAGGGCTATCACGAGAATGCCCAACCATCATCATATTACTCTCATCCTCAAATCACTGCATTGGCTGAAAATCCCAGAGTGAATCCACTTCAAAGTCCTATCACTAACCTATAACTCCATACAATATATCCAGCCCATGTACCTCTGTGGTCTCTTCACCATCCAGGCAATCCGCTCCACCCGATCCTCCTCCTATTTCAGTCTTTCTCGATCTCCGGTCACTACTCATCTCAAGTTCTCCAACCGAGCCATATCCAACAGAGCACCACGCCTCTGGAACGATCTCCCCCTTGAATTCCGCAGATTTTTGGTTCCTCCATCATCATTACAACCCGTCCTCCATTCTCCTCCTCATGTTCCTCTATCCATCTCCGGGCTTTCCACTCCAAACTGAAGTCTCACCTTTTCAAGTAGGGCCTACTCCTACCCTGACTCATTTGATCCTCTGCTTTCCAATTCTTCTCGCCCTAAATAACACCCACCGTCACAGCTGTTCTGCGTCCTCTCTTGATCTGCCCCCCCCCCCACTGAAACCAGACTCGGACCTCTTTTGGATTATTCTCTGGAAAACCCCCTCAACACTCACAGTCGTATGCTGGCGCATTCTGCTTGAACAGAGCTTTGGTACTTCTTTCGTTCTCTCCTAATTTTCTTCCTTTGAGTGATGTCGCTGCATTCATTAGGCGTTACAATCATAGGCGTAATTTGTCGGGGGAACGAGGGGTAACCGTACCCCACCCCACTCTTTGGGCTGGGGTACCGTACCCCCACTTTATGCACAATCCCAATCAATATTTTATTATTTTGCCTTCCCAGAGATCGCAGTCAACGTCTTGCTTCCTGTATGTAAGAAATTGGTACCCCCACCTTTTTAGACCAAATTTACGCCCCTGGTTACAATTATATAATCCTGTAACACACCAGAGGCGATTTCCGCAACTGACTTGAACGTGTATTTCATGAATTGTAACTGTTCGAAGACAGTCAGTTGAAGAAAAAGAAAAATAATGCACCACATTGACGTTATTCAAAGAATTTTATATGGTAAATATAAAACCGTCGGTAGAGGGCAGAAGACGCAAAGCAAAATCAACAATATTTTGAGCACTATTTACACTCACATGCTGGCAACTTTCCATCGCTATTAGAAAACGTTTGCTTAAAAAAATTTTTTTTTGCCATTTTCACTCCACCCTACTCTACACACTATCCGTGCAGCTGTACAACTGGCTGTAGCTATGCTCCTCATGTCACCACTATATGCATGAATAGAAGAGCAGTTCCTTAAGCTAGTCCTGAGGCAGCCATGGACATGAAGTGTTACAGACTTCATTTACTTAGCCTCAGCATGTGAGGGTGGATGGGCAGTCCTCTCTCTCTCACTGTCTGATCTTTCCACCAGCAGTGTACTCATTATAGCCGAGTTGGCTAGGGGGCATGTGAAACAGAAATCCCGAACCAAATTTCTGTCCTGACGGAGATTTGAACCTACTACCTCTCGATTGACAATCAATCCAGTGCGCTGACCACTACACTATCTCACCTGATTAATATTCGGGGGGATAGATGAATGGTAATACCCTTGCCTGAAAAACATTAGATCTCGAAAAGACATGGTACGATACCCGCAAACCCCCTGTAGGTCGACTCAGCCTTCCACTCCATAGTGGGCATCTGTAAAATGAGCACGCGCCTAACAGGCTGCCAAGACGTGTGTTCAATACAAGATCCTGATAATTGTACAGTCATGTTTCAATGTAACTTACTGCGGTTTGTTTGTGAGCTCGTGAATAAACGAATATTATTATTATTATTTACATGTAAATACTACAATTTAATGCTTATCCCTATTCAACTGTCAAAGGGAAGTTATTCTAACAGCCACAAGAGGCAAAGTAATGATGCATCACTTCTAGGACTGGAAACAAAACACTTGGTTTCGCACATGACTATTTATTATTTTACTAATATCATTATTAATTATTTATTTTAAGGTCAGAGTAATCGCTCAGGAGACAAAATGGTAATGACACCTGGATCTATTATCATTATATTAATTATTACTCTTGTTATTTGTTATTATTCAGTAACTGGCCGATATTTACGGTTGATGAACAACACAAGTCAAAGCAACTCGGATTACATACGTGGTTATACATCACACAGTTAAGTGGAACACACTATGCAAAGTAGCGTATATTACATGCAGTCAAACACACACACATCAACAGTTCAACACATGTTACCCAGTTCAGCCCAAACTGCTGTCTTTCAAGTCTAAAATAGCAACCAGCTTTTTACAGTCAAAGCCATCAACCAAAACTCGAACGCAGCCCGATTAAAATAAAAGCTCAAACAGTCAGATGTCTAATGGTAGAGTAACGTAAGGAAAGATAATATGATAACATCATGTATTTATTAACAACGGTCTTCAAAAGTACAATATGGTAGTGTACCGTTAAGTTAATATAATATTTCATTTAATGAACACTCGTATCAACAGCAGCTTTCAGTTGTTTGGGTAAAGTAGGGTAACCTGTTCCTTTACTGATTACCCACCTTTATCTGCAACAGCCATACATGGCGTGGTCACTATGCTGAAGGATCTGAAGTTGACACACGTAACAAAAGCAACCTCACCTTACTGAAAGCCTACTGTACGTCGTTAACTGGGATCTTAAAGCAGCAGAAACACCATAACCCGAACACAAGTCAGAAAACATAACACGTGTTACATTAAGTTACAAAGCACTGATAATAATGGATGACAAAGCAACAAAAGAGCCAGTTTCCAAATATCCGATACACAAAACTGCGTCTTCCGGAAAAAAGAGATCACGCAATGGTACCACTTCAAACTTATTAGTATTTGTGGCTAAAGATGTGTTTTCCTAATTACCTAATACACGCAATCCCAATAATTACCTACCCAGGTTAATCAATCAATCAATCAATCAATCAATCAACTTGGTCCTGAGAACTCAATCACCGATGAATAAGCCACTCTACGCAATACAATTTATAACCATACCAAGAACTAAACCGAAGAAAAACTGATTGGCTATCAGTAAGCCGAGTTTGAATATCAGTGCTCATCAAAAGTTTCAAATGATACGTATACATAAACACCGCAACTCAACACTTTAACGACGAAAGTGTATTAAAAGCGACTGTGAAACCAAAGCAGCTCGTCGTTGAGTGTCAAATGACAAGTGGGAACTAAAGTTATAAGGTTTTAAGGGAAGACACACATAAGATGAGAACACACCAAGCAATGATGAACTAAACGAAAATGGTGTACAACTTAAGTAAACGTCAATTCATACCAAATGTGCTAACGATGGTCTTTTTCTACATGGGAGCAAACTTGAACAAAGTCCTTCAAAAGTGACATTATACTTCAGTAGGTCTGTGCTGAAGGTCACTTCAAGTGCAAATGATCGAAAACCTCACCATGCCATAATCCGTACCATAATTCATACAAACTACTCACAGCTACTCGATATAAATTTCAGTGCTTTACTCTACAATGCTTTTTGCTGACCATCTGACTTAAGAGCTATATAAATTTCACTAATACAATACGGCACAATCAGATGATCAGAACTTTAATAGAAACAATTTTGTTTTTGACGATCTCAATGAATGCAGCTGTAAAACTCGCCGAGGTCATCTGCAATACCCGTACAATTAACCTTTATCATAAATCATTATAGCAGCGTTCTGGTATAGCTATCGACATGTTACCACGCACAGCAGAGCAGAACCAATTCGAGCAAATGAAATCTAGTGTGGACTTCTGTCGCAAAACAAAGCATCACAAGATGGCGCTTCTTAATCTAGCATTAACCAATTTCAGTCAGTTCCTGGATGACCAGAGTTTACTGTCTAGGTTATCAAAATGTGCAAACTACTAGACAAAGTTGTTGCCATGCATAAACTTACTCTAGGCAATTTGTTTATCCTACCACAGTCACTAATCGCTATAGTTTACAGTATGGCCCATGTACGGGCACAGGTAATGTAATGTAAATCTCCAAAGTTTCTCACCACCACACAAAAGTCACGTCAGGGAGACCAGATTATTCACCAGCGCTATATCAAATCAAGTCCGCAATAGCTAGAAGTCCACCACAGCCAGGGATATTATACAGAAACGTTGTTATTAAGGATAAACTAATAGCAATTAATTCAAAACCCTTGCCATTCTTACCATAGGACTTAAGCTTAAAAGCATAAACTTTTATTATCTACATTGTGCATGTAGAGTAATTTTAGTTTCTTGTTGGACAGCACAGAAACAAACTCAAATATCTTACAGGCTGCACACGTGTAGCCGGAAACCGTCTCCAAAGTCCGAGTGAAACCATAAATCACACAACTGAGCAAAATGGTAAAGTCACAGTAAAGGCTCACTTATCATCGCTCTATCAGAAGTAACCTCGGAGATACTCGAGATGAATGATCAGTTTTCTGAAGAACAAACATGACGCCCCCTCAGTTCAACAATATCATCAACCTTACCTAACAAGACCGGACAGTGGATCACGTCAATTTCGCATGCTCCAACAGGATTCAAACCAGAAGCATGGTGAATACAAGAGTCACGTCACTTACAGAATGCAACAACCGCCTCACAATTCTAATCCAGAGGGACCAAACCACAGCACCAAAACACACACATGACGAAACCAATATCAACGGCCCTTGAACAACAGCCAGTCTACATTTTAACAGAGATCATCATCTGGGTATGGTAACAACACTTGACAATGCTTATGCCTGCATCTGTTCAAGATGTTACACAGTGAAGTACCTAAGCTCAATGGATAATTACACCCCCAGAAAGATTTATGAAATCATATCTCACGCTGGAATAAACCAGAAATCTTCACTGGCACGCAAGTGAGCAGTCTGCTCTAACAATTGCTCACAAAAACCTAAGCAACATCGACAACTATATGTCTTATAATGTACTTTACTGTAATTTAACTGGTTGATGCCTGACCCACTGGCACACATCACTACGCGATAGTTTGGCCAAAAAATTTCCAAATTAGGCATGTCTGTGTTTTTAGGGCAGTTAAAGAGTGTAGAGACACGGAGGTCAAACAGTGTTTTTAAAATGGCAACTTGAGAGACTTTAAAGTGTATTTGCGTGGCAGTAGAGCCCATCCTCACAGTATTTGGGGGGCCCGTAGAGTAATGGATAACACACTGGTGTGAAGAGCTGAAGGTACCAAGATCGAACCCGGTAGACCCCGTAAGGTTTTTTCAGCCTTCCACTCGCTAGGTGGCAGTGGTTAAATGAATAATAGACCATGATTGGCGCCGTGTGGCTGCCGCTTAAATAGTTATATTCGACTCCTGTAAAACTGTTATCATGTGCTTCTACTGTATACATGCATGTAAGGCGCCCTGCGTGGCTGCCATTTCTACTATATGTATGTTCACTGTACAGTGCAGTGCGTCTGCAGGCGCTTAATTAAAGAACAGATTATTATTATTATTTGAATGCGTCACACTTTGTTAATAAAATATCAAACTGCAATAGCTGTGCTGGCAGAGGGTTTGTTAGTAAAGCATCAAACTAATGTAGCTGTGCAGGCAGAGGGTCAGCCACATCAAAAGAGATATTCTTTGATGTGCTACAATAGGAGTCTTTGATGCAAGAATATCTCTATAATAATGTCTATAAATATTTCATAGATTTGGATAGAATTTCGCTGGTATCACCTGCCGCAAGAACCTACCAAAGTCCAGACATTTTGGCTAAACAATCATTAAACGTTATCACACGGGCCACGCTAAACGAAAAACCCTCTTGCAGTTACATCGTTATATTTACAGGTTTAACGCAGAGCCAAAGTCAAGAGCAAATGTTAATCACAAAGCAGCTGAAGAACATCCGGCTGCAATACAAACTGCACCCCTGCAGCAAGCGGCTCCAAGTAGATCGACACTCCACCGACCGGTCGGAGTCTCAAGTCTTCGACGTCTGAGCTTCTATCATTTTCTCGAAGGCCATCACAGTCGACAAGTCGGGCGTCATGTACAGTTCAGATTCATCAATGTTAAAGAGGTCAAGTGGGTCGGTCGGCCGCGGCATCATAAGATACTCGTCATTGGTGTACTGTGCAGCGCTCGATGACGGTCCGCTAAACGAGTATACAGGCGCGGAACCGCCGTTCATGTTCAGCCAGTCTTCCGTGTTCATGTCGAGCGGCAGTTGATGACTGTCAAGGCCGATGTCGGTGAAGTGCGAGTCCGCCAAGTCCGGGAGTCGAGACTCGACGAAGCCCATAGGAGATTCGCCCAGTGACTGCTCTTTAAATGAATTGGCGTCCATGTGTACATTCATAAGGTCGAGCTCCAGATCTGACCACTCCATATTTGTAAGCGCAAAAAGTCCCCCCGACGGGTCCGCATCGCCGTTGGAAAACGTTGTTTCTGGCAAACCCACAGACTGTACCGTCTTCTGGATGTCGGAAAATTCAATGCCAGGCGCACTCATCACGGAACCATCGAATTTAATGGACGAACTATACAAGTCAGAGTCTAGTCTGTAGCCGGCCGAGGCAAAGACACCACCTCCAGGCTGCGAATGAAGTTCGGGTTGAAGCTTCAGATCGTCGCCAGAACTCGGTTCAGGGAGAAAAAACATCGGCTTGTTGTCCAGATGTGAAGCGTTGGATATGCCGATGTCGCAGGAATCTTTGGAAAGGAAGCAATCGTCTTTTGACAGCTCTGAAACAACGACATAGTACAAGCTCTTTACACAAATTCATAGAATGAAATCCACTTACATTAACAGTTCTGAACCACTAAAAGCTTGCCATAATGCAAAAATTTTGTACAATATTAATTTCTTCTGTATACAATATTAATTTCTTCTGTATGCTTGGTGGGAACCTTTTACTGCTTAACTTTCCACAGCACCACGGTCTACTAACAAATCATCAACCAATGGTGCTTAGCAAGTCTGCGTGAAGGACATGTTCAAGGTTCCCAAACAGTGATAATGATGAGTCTCTAAATGGCAGAGTTAAACCAGGATTCCCAAACCTTTTCTATGCCCTGCAGTCCTGCACCCCTAGGAAATATTTGATTAATGTTCTCACCCCTAACAAAACTGTTAACAGATTGTTTCTATATACATACAGCACAACAGTAACATACTTTTCCTCTTTGTCGCATCCCCTGAAAATGCCATCTCGCACCCTGTGGGAGTGTGGGCACCCCAGGTTGGGAACCTCTGAGTTAAACTGACTGACTGAAGATATCTATCATCACAGTCATTTAGAAATCATCAGAAAGGACTACAGGCACCACACACGTAGCCATCAGCCAAAGTCAACATGGTGTTCACAGACATTTTTGAAGAGGAAACAGGTATAATGGCCGAGCAAAGCAATGGCTTGCACGACAGCTATGTCTTAGAGAAGGCTAGAAGTTGTTAGAAGATAAGCGCTTAAACCAATTATTTTGACTTTAAAACACACATACACACGCCGGTGCACATGGCACGAGCGCGCACTACACACACACACACACCCTCCTTTGTACAATAGAGCAGAGATTTTCAGCCAACACTAACCTCCCTGTTTCATTAACAGTTCAATGACATCCTCTATCGTATTTTCCTGCTGCTGCTGCTGCAAGAAGAGTGATGGAGCCGTCAAGGATGAAGACATCAGCGATGAATTCAACTGAAAAAAAACACTTGGTCAATCACTCAAACAATCACAGCCAATCAAGTCAATCAACAAACAAGCAGACGATGTCGTAAAAAGCAGGAAGCCCAGTGATAATGAAAGTCAAATCTCAATGTCTATGAAGGCCAAAGTTAAAATTTACCGCATGAATAAAATACATAAATGCATGAATGCAGCATGAATGAATGAATGAATGAATTACTTAATCAATCAATCAATCAAGACATTATTAGAGTCATTCAGAAGCAATCAGAAGAGATGAGAAGCACTACATACGTAGCTATCAGCTGAACTCGAACTGGTGTTCGATGAGAGCGAGGAAGAAATGGGCAGCCCGGAAATCGTAGCAGAGCGAATCAGTGGCCTGTAAGAAGGCATTGTCCCAGCTATGCTGGCCGCAGTACTGCAAACAAATGCACAAAAAATGCACACACATAATCAAAACAGATGACATTGTTATCTTGTCATCTATAGTAAGTGCCAGCTCAAATGTTGCCAAAAAATATTATGAAATAAGATAAGATTATTTATATTTAAAAAGAAATTACGTACGCACCTTCTCTCATGATTAAGGAAGTTTTTTTGCGGCGTTTAGTTAAGATGTTAATTAAGATTTTTGTGTTCTTAGTTAAGTTTTGCGTTTCTTTAACTAATTAGGATAGCCTACATCTGATGTAGGTTAATTTTTCAGAAATGAGTTATTGCCATCCAGCTGTACTCTTTGGATATGTCTAATGCAGGCCAGTACTTTTTTTAGGTTAAATAAAAAGGTTTGGGTGCCCTAATCTAGCGGGATACACATCCCTTCTGGGTTTCCCTTTGCTGCCCTGGTTTATATTTTTTCTTTCGATGTTACTCGATGTATCGTATCATTGCTATGTTTTCTGTTTTGGGTTGCAATAACATGATTTTGATTTGATTTGAAGATAAGAATATTCTTTATTCAACCAATTACTATCTGAATTTTGGTGTACAACCTTATATGTCTTTCCGCTAACCGTATACATCTTCCCGCTGCCCACAACAAATGAAAAAATACCAAGCTACTCCAATGGATTGATACTTCAGATAACTAGTGCACGTACATACGTACCTGAACATACTTACAACAGCGAGATTCGACAGCAGGTCTAGAAGACCTCAAAATAGATTAGATCATAGTTTCCCAAACTGTGGGTCGCGACCCAAAAGTGGGTCGCGAAGCTCTGGCAAGTGGGTCGCCAAATTTTTTGAGAAAATAATGATTAGGCTATAATTAGCTGGATTGCAATAATTTGTAAACTGTTCTTTTGCCTAAGTTTCCTTTTAATGCTTTAAATTTCTAAGCGCTGTGCGTAAATCCGCATATTTGAATACCAATTTACGAAGGAAATTTTAGTACACAGTGCTAAATTTTACAAAGTGGGTCCCGAGCCTGACAATATATTCAGAAGTGGGTCGCGACCCAGAAAAGTTTGGGAACCGCTGGATTAGATATTAATATGAAGTGGGTCCAGTGCACAAGATGTGCTCATTTCATTCTCAACATATAACCGACCTCTTTCAAATTGCTTATCCACCATAGGCTGATCATTTCACGCCTTGAGAGATTAGCCCTAAGCTAATGCACCAATATCTATAAAGCCGTTATTATATGCACTGTTAGCACTATGCACAGGGTATCAGACGACGGTTACTTCAGCACCACAGAAGTCATTTGGTTAGTTTCTACTGATGATGACGATGATGATGATGAGTTCTCTGCTCAAAGGCAGGTCCACTGGCTGTATGCCGCCCAGGGATGAGGCGAATGAGGTGGTTTCCTGTTGCCTTCCTCACAGACAATTGTGGGTGATCAACTTGTCCAAGGTCGCTACAGCAGCTAGGTGGTAGATTGGAACCTGCAACTCTCTGGTTACAAAGCACAGAACATACTGCTACACCACCACATCATACAACTGTTTCTATCAGCCAACTATAAAACAAAAGTTCTAAAAGTATGCACCACATTTGTTTCTGAACAACACTTACCCATTGTTATTAATGTTAAACTTATACGGCATAAGCATTTCGCCTTGGTTCGTCGCAATCCTAACCATCGCCTGGTTGCCGAAACCGTTGCTAGTAGTGATCGGAGCTAACAAGCGGTCAACACTTTTCTTTCTCTCGTCAGCTGCCGTCTGCTGCGCTGCAGAGGCCTGGCTGAGCACGAGCTCACGAAGCCGAGCGTTCTGCTGCGTCCGCATGAGTTCCTGCTGGTACTGCTGCAGGGACTGTTCCAGAGATGCGATGACGTGCTGCTGACGAATTACGAGTTCGTCCGACGAGATCTGGCCAGAATTTGGTCGGTTGACGTGGACCGCTTGAACGGGTTGGGCTGCCGGTTTGGCTGAAAAGGATCCTCGGCGATTATCTGGTTTTCCCTAAAACACGAATTCTCAGATGTTTATCATTGATCAATCAATCAATGAAATTTATACAGCACCGCTGTAACATCCCTAATCAGAGGCGCTTAGGGCAGTTACTTTGGAGAAGTCATGAGATGCAGCCAGATCAGTTAATCCTGTAATGCAAAAGGCCACCATAGTAACTGATTGCAAATGTTAGGTAAGGTACAGTAAGATACCGATCACTGCTCATTCGCGTGCTGCAAATGCTTTGCCTGCACGTCATCACTCACCACCGTCAGTTAAACCCAAACAAGGAATGCTGAGTATTGAGCCACCTCTCAAGCCTGGATTGAACTTTACTGGTTAGATTTCAGATGTGTAAGAAGAGCCAGTCAATCATAGTAATGTAATGTAATTACGACAATTTATATAGCATTGTCAGTATACCAAGCCACTTCTGGGATGCTTTACAGTTTACACTTTCGACTGTCAGCACAAATGCTAAGAGTTATATAGGAAGTAAATTTTTAACTGTTTTTAAAAAATGTGAATGCTTTTGTCCTGTTCAAGGCACGAGGGGTCCACGACCTGAAAGTGCTTCTCCAGCTGTTCAAGCATCACTACATTAGGATACTGTTCTTGTTCTCAATGACTAGCGAGGAGTATTCTTCTATTCTTCTAGAGGTTCCTAGAATGTAAAGTAGAGATGGTCAGTTACTTGCTTACATGTTACATGACTCTTCCAAAGTAATCTGGAGAGGCATAGACAGATGTTTCAGTTGATTTGCTAACAAGACAGAACTGAATCGTTCAATACAGAACATAACTAACAACTTTGCCATCAACAAGTGGACAATTTCTCGGTAGCACAGCCTGAAAGCAACTTGTCAATTTCATGAGGCACATCAGGATTCAAAACCCAGATGGAGAGGTGCAAATGCACTAGCTACTGGCCACAGTGCCATCGTGCTAAGCACCTAACTGGCTGTCCCCTCAGGTGATGACCTCAGTACCCCAGACAGCCAGGCCGCAGGTAAGAATGAGTTTATACATACAAGATTCACCTTTATGCTAAAGCTGGAAATTGCTCAAAAAAGTGTAGGTAAGGCAAGGACCAATTTATAGTTCAGGTTGATGAAAAAACTTTCTTCAATAGGCTGTCACATGTTTCATGGCTTAGTAACTGAGTTTCGATTGCACTTACTCAGACTTCAACATGCATAAGTTAGCAGCAAGTGTCGATGGCTGCAGTATTTCATGTTATAGAAAGTTTCGGATTAGAGCATCAACAGCGATCATACCTTTTGTAGTCCAGTTGCTATCATCGGACGAGCCACCAACATCAACGGCTGTGCAGAGCTGATGCCAACGTTGGCAGAACTGAAGCTAGTCATCGGTGTTTGAGACATAGCCAATATCTGCTGTCTGCTCTGGTCTTTGAGAGTTGCCACGTCACGGATCACCGACTGACCCGGAACTTCAGGCACCTTGGTAAGCGGCTGGGATTGTGGAGCAGCCTGGAGCAAGATTATGGCTGTAGGAGTGGCACAGATGAAGCTCCCAGCATTCTGACTAGACGCATGATCGACATCCATGGGTACGATCGAAGACGGCCGCGTGCTAGCACCATCGATTGTCATGGGAACGACCGAGTTGTGGCTTCCTAGCAACCCAAACTGGCTGCTGCTTAGCGACGCATCCACAGATGTCGATACGGGTGAAGTCACCTCGGAACTTCCCGACAATGAGGAATCTGAGGTTCTTACAGAGGGCACGGCAGATTCCTTGCCTAGCCCGCTTATCTTACCCAAGTGTGGAGTGAGACGTTCAATCAGTACGGGCTTCGGCCCATGACTTGCCAGGTTCAGACGCTTACATTCAGCTTTCAGGTCTGTCACCTTCATGTCCTCCAATCGAAGCGATGGTTTTGTAACGGCTGAAGCAATGGACATGTGCGACGGTTTGAAGCTGAAAACACCAGAGGTGGCCGTGCTCAACGGCTGAGTATTGTCAGTTGACGTTGTGCCACTATGTGCCAAGGCAGGTGCTGCAATGGCACTCGACGTGACGGCTGGTCCGGATTCGCTCTGCTGTCGTGACAGTAAGCTCTGCTGCTGGTACTCCAACTGCAGCTGAAACTGGAGAAACATCTGCTGCTGCTCGAGAAGAACATGATAAGCCGACGAGGACGTGTGCTCGCGCGGAGGCTCGGGCCGTGATTTTGCGCTCACTCTGTTCGACGGGCCTTTGTACTCATGGAACTTAATCACTTTCGTCTTTGTCACGTTTTTATTCTTTGTTTTCTTGGTGATTCGTTTGTTACTGACACCAGTCGACGATGAGCTGTCAGACGACACCATCAGATCGTTGCTAACCAGCGTTGCATCTGCCACTGACGACTGTTTTGAGACTGGCTGCACGGCCGAGGCAAAAGTGAACATCGGGGTCGGGCCAAAACTAGAGTTGACAAACTGGAATTTCTTGCTGCCCTGCAGAAGGGGAGTGATGTCGGGTGCAGGCGGAATGTTCGACAGAGGCGACCCTCCTACGATGGGAATTCTCGGGGACATGACAGAGAATGCTTCTGGGGGAGACGGAGAATGCTTGATCACCTCGTCAACTAAAGCAGATGACGAGGTGATCAAGTCTAAAGCACCATCCGTCGGTGTCAGACAAATACTGTCAGGCAGACTGTCGTCAGACGTTGTAACAAGAGCCGAGAAGTCCAGACTGCCACCGGAGTCGTCAATCCCCAGACCGTAATCTTCATTTTCGACCTGGTAGATGCCAGGGTGTAGGAGTCGTCGAACAGGGTCATCCACCTCAGTCGTCTTTGTGAAGGGAATCTTCCCCTCTAAAGATAATAATACACCAGTTGTATGTAGATACACATGATAATGGTAGGTAAATTAAAGGGTCCCTGAGAGATAAGATATGGCAATGTAGCATAACATGAGGCAATGTAGAGCAATTTACAGTAAGAAAAGGCTATGTAAGATAAGGTATGGCAATGCAAAGTAAGATATGGCAATTCAAGGTGAAATAAGGCAACATAAGGCAAGATCAGGCAATGTAAGGTAAGGCAATGTAAGTTAAAATACAGCAATGTAAGGTCAGATGAGGAAAATTAAGGAATAATAAGCAACACAAGGCAAGATCAGGCAATGTAAGGTCAGATAAGACACTTGGAAGCAATGTAAGTTAGGATACGAACTGTAAGGAAAGATAAGCAATACAAGGTAAGATAAGGCATTGTAGGGTAAGATAAGCTCACTGTTCAATTCTCATTTGTACCTTTGAACCATATTCCCCACGAGGTACGTTATTTAATGCTGCAGAAATCTCGGGTACGTTCCAACATGTCATCAGCATTTTTACAACACTACAACCTTTGTCCTCACAATAAATGATATGCAAAGTAAATGCAAATTTATGCAGGGCTTCAATAAACCACTCTCAGCTGGACTTCTGATACAAAAGAGTTCTAAGTTGAAATGAAACAAAAACCATGACCGCATTGGCCACATCGAAACTAACTGGCATGACACGCTGAGTAGTAAAAAAAAATTAAAAAGTAAGGCTTCTAAGTCCTATAGTGGAGTGTGGGGTAGGCAATCAATTCCTCCTCTTTCACTTACAGAACTAACATCCTTAATGCATGTTTATTGTATTTAGTAACTTCTATTGTGCCAGAGTCTAATTAACAAGGCATCAACCAATGGCACACCAAAACCAAGCTGCAATCAGGTCAATATCCAGAAGATCAGTGCATAATACAGAGAGGCAGCTCACGGTATATAAGCAATTTGAAAGCTATAGGCAAGCCTGAAGTCGTGAACGAAATGACATACATTTTCTTAGCGTTGGAACATGAGGTTACTGGGTAGCCAGTCATCTCCCTCATATCCTAACTGAGGTCATTAGAAGATAACAGTGGAACAGAAGAATCTTTGTCGCCTGGCAAGGACATGAATCCCTAACTTCTGGATTGACAGGCTCATTCTCCTTGAGATTACTGTACACTGCTCATTAAAAGACTCTTTCAACAGTAGCAGGCATGTATCCATTAACACTTTAACGACGAGTTGCACTGGCTTCCCAGTCGCTTTTACAACTCTCATTGTTAAAGTGTTATAGGATACTTCATATACAGTGCAATCATAACCCCACAACACACAATCTTTCATTACAACATGCCAAGCTAAAGTAGCAAACCGTAAATGCAAGCTATAGTAACAATAAGATGATGGTCAACACAATCTGCAATTACCGATGAGACCATCTTTCAGCTGCGGGTGGTCAGTCAGTAGGATGTTTTTCTCCACCAGTTCTAGTGGCCCAGGCCTACTCGCCAGTCGGCCACTTAGGTCGCTTTGCAGCCGATGCCTCTTGAGAAGTCGCTGCTTGTCCTGCAACGATCGATCGACCAGAGGACTTGCGTCTAAAACAAAGCCACATAAACACCTTTTGTAATTTCTGTCACTAGCCTCTCCCATGCACATCATCTATGTACTAGTTTGATAAAATGTCTCTTGTGGGGAAAATCCTCCGATGTTCCCATGAGCTATAACCTGTCCCAATCTCTGACACTGTCCCTCCCCTCACACCTCTCCCCCTAAGCCGTCCTTCCCTATCCACAGTCTTTCTCCTCCTGGTCAAGTGCAAAATTATTTTGTTCTCTTATCATCTGTGAGATGGCATCCATGATCCACATGTACTAGATGGAACACAGTCCCCGTATGCATCTAAGCCCATGTTGTCCAACACGTGGCCCACGTGCTAATTTTAAATGGCCCGCCCGAGCTTGGTAAATTTTTGCAATTTGTGCAAAAAAATGAATGAAGTAAAAAACAAAGTCACTGGCCTACTTGCATAGCTGTTCGTTCATAACTTAATTGGCTTATCATTTGAACACAAAATCCAGTGGGAAAGTTCCCACGCATTAAACTAGTTTAAAGTTTTAAAACATACGACGGTTCTCCACAGTTAATAATTTTCAATAACTTTCAGTCGTTGTTTTTAAGTTTACTGGTGTGGCCCTCAGCTTTAAGAATAATTTTTCGGTGGTCCACGCTGTCAAAAAGGTTGGACAGCACTGGTCTAAGCCTTCTATTGTAGATTATTGTCATTTACTATTTAACCCAACGTATATTAGGCACCTTGGAAACATAATATTGAATAGCTTTTAGCACTAGGTATGTAAACATTAGGTCATGTAGGCTCTGCTGAATTTTTGGGTTCATGTGTGTCGGCATAAGTGTTAAAAGGCGCTGTCTTAAGATGGGGAGATCCCTCGGATTAGTTTATACAAAACAACAGTATCTGCATTTATGTGAATTTGATACACTGAAGTCTGGAGAAAAGCCACTGAACATGATGAATGTTAAGACAATATATGCAAATGGAGATATGCCAGAAAAGGTTTGTTGTAAGATGTGCTACTGCTACCAGTGACAGATTTTACATTTCACCAACCATTTAATTCACCTGGCAGCTGATATAAAGATGAATTTTCAATTTTGTCATGGCGTGGCTAGAGTTCAAAACTGTTATAACGTTCTAGAGCTCATTTCGGTCCCAAAAATTCAAGAAATTCCACGAATTAGCATTAATTGAAGAGCATTATTCTTGAATGCATTTACATCATTGCACGTTGCAATGACTCATTATAACATACTTCATTATACATACACCAGAAAGTGTCATATAACAGAGTCATGAATCTACCATAAAAACACCTTTAGAAAATGAACTCATTATTATAAGGCTGTTCTTGATAATGGCTCCCCCCAAAAAACAGCAAGTCTCTGGAGTAATAAGACATACAACCTCTAGTATGGACCCAACAGCAGAGCTAAGAGCTCACATAACCATTGTTCAAAGACTTGCAGTACATTTCAGTTCTTAATAATTACAAGTGATAATAAGAGTTCACAGTACGACCTCTATTGGGTAATACAGGAATATCAATTGTCACTTGAAACTTGTCAATCAAGAGCACTTGAGAGTAATTCTGATCACAAACCGAAACTTATTGGAGATCAATCTGTTCACAAAACTCAAGTGATTGGCTTTCAATACGTCACCATAAAAGTCACGTTAAAACCTCAAGAACAATCTTAAAAACTGCTGATTGATTGATTCATTTCTTTGAAGTTTCACACACACACACCAGCTAAATCAATCAATCAATCAATTTTTGAATAATGCTCTTCAATTAATGCTAATTCGTGGAATTTCTCCTATATGTGACTTGCTCTGGCAAAAGGAGGCGGAAGTCGCCAATGATAAAACAAGAGAAATTAGCCAAAGCACCAATCAGGTGTAAATTTTTCAATTATCGTTTTTTTAGGTATATCAATAAATAAGATGTTATATTATATGAAAAAAAATTTATTTATTAAAATTTCACCTATTTCATGACAAATTTAATAAATTTGTGTGATTGATAAAAATTATCCAAGAATTTTAAATTTTGGGGTGTACCAGTTTCAAGTCAATTTTATAGCCTTCAATCTGTTAGGAATACCATGTGTAACACCTCATTGGAAAGCTTATGCATTCAGCTTGCTGAAAATAGCCTCATTTGGTGGGTTTCCTATAGTAATTTCCATAAGTTTAAGGTATAAAACGCTGAAACTTTGCAATTTATGTCGAGTTTGTATTAAGGTAATAAACTGTGCATGTATTTTTCTCGAAATTGTACTTCTGAGTAGCAAAACATTCTAAAAATTCATATCTCTGGAACTAATAAAGATAGAATAATAATTTTTTCAACATTTTAAACAGAAATTATTGTTTATCATTTTAAGCCCAAAATATATAAAACTAAATTTTTGGACAACAGCCTCCTTTTGCCAGAGCAAGTCACATATTTGGGACAGTAGTTCATAGACTATTCAGAAAAATGAACTCTAGAACATTAGAACAGTTTTGAAATCTAGGCATGCGCTAACAAAATCTAAGAATCGTCTTTATTTCAGCTGCCAGGTGAATTAAATGGTTGATGCAATGTAAAATCTCATAAAATCATAAAGTTGTCACAGACGCAACTATAACAATGTTATGTGGCAGTTTGAATTTGTAACTGGGTAGCAAGCACATCTGTACACTTTCAACCATACAGCACTTCCAAGGACGAGGAAAGGTCTGCTCACAACTGATAACTTGGCCAAATTTCCAGATTGCAACTCAAGGTATCTAGTTACATTACATTATAAACACCTGACCTCTTTCTATTAGCCACCTGTTTGTCCTGACTCACTGGAGACCCCTACAAACTAGCTTGAGTTCTGTAGCCATTAATTAATGTCCTTGCCACTTCACACACCATATCAATCAGATACGAGAAGAGTACCTACTCCCCCTAGACCTAACTTCAACAGACAGACGTTGGTATGAAGTGTTAGCGACTACGTTTTCTTAGCCTTGGCATACGAGGATGGGTGGCTTGTCCCCTCCCTCGCAGCACGACCTTCGCACCCACAGTGTGCAGTTGATGTTCTCATTTATAGTTGGGATCACAATGGATGCTAACTGAACAGAAATCTTTCTGTTCTGGCATGGATTTGAATCCCTAACCTTCACATTGACAATCAAGTACGCTAACCACTAGATATACCGACACATATTAATCGGATTTTGTCAGGTAAGATTACATAAAAAACAGATGTTCTACCTTCAAGAATGTGATGCTGAACCAGGCACTCCCTGTCAGGCCTCTCCTTCAATTTCTGACGCAGTCGATCACCAGTCTGCAATTGTCACAGCATCACATGAACTACCGACACGTGACAATGTCATGCCTGATGCTATAGCAGTGACCCGTGAATTAGTGTCACCAATTTTCGAGTATTAGCAGACACCTCAAAACTGACAGGTGTAATCCAGGTAATAACACCTGAAAAAGCTGATTTATAGACTTACAGCGACAGAATGATTCATTGACTTAGAGTGACAGAATGATTTGTTGACTTTGAGTGACACAATGACTTATTGACTTAGAGTGACAGAATGATTTATTGACTTAGAGCGACAGAATGATTTATTAACTTAGAGTGACAGAATGATTTATTGACTTAGAGTGACAGAATGATTTATTGACTTAGAGTGACAGAATGATTTATTGACTTACAGTGACAGAATGATTATTGACTTACAGTGACAGAATGATTTACTGACTTACAGTGACAGTAACTGCTTATGATACAGTCATTAAATGTCACAATACAGGAATAACAGGCCGACAGCTTAAATGACATGACTGGTTTCATGATGGACTGGTTCAGAGAATGACTGGCTTGCTGAGCAAGTACGAATGGGTTAAGGCAAAAGAAATATAAAATCTTTGTCTCACAGCAACATGAATCATTTTATTATCACACACGATCGATTGACTCACAAACTGAAACAGATAAGACTCTGTTGATAATTTCAAATGATTTATTAGCAATGATTCTCGGATGTCACCACTTCAGATTTTATGTTATAACGCAAGAATGACTCACAATCTAAAATCCGTCATACTGAAGCCATACGATGGATTTCAAGTTAGACGAGCTTGAGAAGTCATGTTTGGGTCTGGCAAAATGTTGGCTTGCTTGCCAGTGTACATATTGTATTTGTATTGTATTTGGGAATTTGTAAAGCACCTCTTGACAGCAGAAGCTATTCAGAGGAGCTCTCAATGTGGAAGCCCTAGAGGAAAAGAAATGCTTTCAAGGAGTGGACATGTAGGGAAGAGACCCAAGTCAAAATCTTAGATCAAATTGAGGGGGGAGACTATTCCAGGAAGAGGGACCCACAGTTGCGAACCTGCAATGTTGGGCCATAGCAGTTCTTGCTCGAGGGATCAAGAGTGCCTCATTTGCAGAAGGCAACATACATTCTTGATGATGCCTGCCGATACCATTCCAAGCTCAACTCTATTTTTGCATATAAATTACAAGAAACTGTAAATTTACGGTTTTATTTTCTGAAAACTCTTCGTTCTCACCTCTAGCGCTGATATAAAGTCACAGTAATTACAATATATCAAGTCATAAACTGGGCATTTTTGCACAGAAAATATTAGTATATTGCAGGGAACCAGTTCAATCAAGACAAAATCAACGAGGTAACATGGTTTGTTCAGAAATCAAAGCTGAAAGGTCAAGCAGAGGTGGACAAAGACTGACCTGAGCTCTCTGTAAATGCCGCTGGCGGTCAGCAAATGCCGGTGGAACATTCAGAGCTACGAAAACAAGACAAATACATTTACTTTCTCTAATTCCTTCCAACATCTGAATCTTGTCGAAGAGAAAAGTTCGAAGAAAAAAAGGTCCATATTTGAGCCCGATTTTCATCTTTGTCATCATCCTCCTCCCTTCACCCACAACTAACATCACCACCACCACCCAAAATTACCATTCACAAACAGAGCAGCAGCCATATAACTCATGAACATTATGTCGAGTAATTTCACAAAAAGCGTGGAAACCTAGCAGCCAATCGCAAACAAGTAGCCAACACGATAAGTCATAAAAATGTCATCACAGACATTTTTTATACCAATGCAAGCTTATTCAACAATGGGAAATCAAGTTCATACTCGGGCTTTGACATCGGGTCACTTCTGTGTAGACAGGGCTTTACGCATTAATAAAAATTCAAAAATCACATCACAACCACAACGAAACCTACCTGTTTTATTAATATAGTTATTTTAGTATATTCGTAAAATGATTATTTTCGTATATTCATATAATGACAACAATTCTGAAGAAGATGTCAAGGACTTATATTTTAAGGATCTGCTCGAGATCCCTAAGCAGTTTTTGTCTCAGGTTTGTACAAGATCAAACCCACATGCAACAAGCACACAGTAAGTACTCAACCAATTAGCTTATTAGCCAATTAGCAGTCTCCAGTACAGGCATGATTACTGTAATTCACTAGTATGACATAAGAAATACTCTACCAGAAAAGCTGTATTTTTTCTAAAATGATGTACACAAATAGTTGTTCCGCACAACCCAAACAACATATGGACTAATAACTTTTTAAAGCATACAACGATAATTTTAAAGCAAATTGCAACACTCACTTTCACAATTATTTGATAATATTTTTATTTTAATACGTCTATAACTAACGGAGAGTAACGGCTTCTTTCGACAGCTGGTAGCTACTTACGAGGATATATTCCTTGGTCGACCAGCTCTGGCAAAGTTCTTCTGAACATCAGCTTTCTCTTCAGAGCTAAAACATAATTCAAATATGCACTCATATGATCAAAACTCTCTTAAGCACGTTAAAATGATAAACTCCCAAATGCAATTTATTCCAGCAAGTAAAGCAGAAGTTTTTCATAATCTGCCTCTGTGTACAGAAAATGAGAAAGACGTGGACCACAACCAAAATAAAACTTACATAAGCTGTTTGGGCGTCACCTTCGATAGCACTCTCTAATTTTCTGAACACCTCTCGTGCCCAATGCGCTCCTGTTTCTATCACCTGAGGCGTTTGAGGGCCCATCCAATCAGTTTCCCCTTCTGTGTTTACTACTATGGTCCATGCCTTCATTTGCTGCCGCCTTGACTACTACAATTCATTGTTTGCTGGGCTCCCTAAGGCGCGCCTTACATCCCTACAGACTGTTGTGAATGTGCCTGCCTGGATCATTGCCTGTTTCCTTCGCTTCTCACACATAACTACCTTTATGACCAGGGCTGTAGTGGTAAAATTAGAGGTGAGTACACGCTACCCATTAGTTTTCCGAAACAAATTAGAGGCGAGTATACGCTACAGTATTTTAATATAAATAAATATTAATATTTTGTGAGGTGAGTATACGGTCTTTAGAGGTGAGTATACGCTGTATACCCGCGTATACCCTCGACTACAGCCCTGTTTATGACTGATGTACTTCACTGGCTTCCTATTGCTTCCCACATCCAATACAAGGTTCTCCTCCTGGTCTCTAGGACTCACCAAGGGAAAGCTCTGGACTTAATGCATAAATCTCTCTCTGCTTTCTCTTCCCGCCCTCTTCGATATAACCAACCAGCATTTAAATATTTAATTTACAATGTTAATCAACAACAGTAGTATATAAATTGGGCAAATAATTGAAAAACACACAATGTAGTTGATTGGTTGAGGGTTCGCCTAGCAATGTGACCCTGCATTGTGCAGTTTCATGCCGCCTTCTCCTCCGCACACAATTGCTCAGCACCATCAGTTGATGCTTTGTCATTAGATAGTGGTGCTTAATAAACACAGTTCAATAATAACAACAACAGTAATAATAATTGGACACTCTCTATGCATGTTTCTGGAGATCTGCCATCTTTTCCAGTGCCTATTGGTTGCGATCAAACGCCTTACTGCTGTCACCTTTTGGACCACTTTCTGGCCATCGAAACTTGACAACGTCTAGTCAACCCACAGTTTCCCTCTTCAGACCTTCTCATGTCTGAAGAGCTCACATGTACTTCCGGTAATAAAAAAGTAATAATTGAAATACACAAGATCATATACATATAAAGTGCAGCATGCCAAACCTTTCTATTTGGCCCAATAGGGCCAACGCGCTGCACTGAATTTAATTAAACCACGATTTCTGATCACTGTAAATGACAAAAGTTTATTAATACTCTAAATTTACATCAATTAATCAAATCACAAGCAAAACTGGAAGCATTTCCTTCAGCCGTTGTTTATGGACAATAAAAATTCATGGACAATAAATTGCAATGTGAGGTAACAAAACTGTCAAAGTCTTTGCTTTGCACACAGATGTGCTTTGCTACATACACAAATTTATGTATGTACATGTGTATGTATGCAACTATGCATGTATGTAAACATGTATGTATGTAAGAATGTATGCCCGTGTCTATGAATGCTACGTATCCAGGTACACAAGCATGTATATAAATATATCCGTATATAAGTATCTGTGTATTAATGCACACAAACATGAATGCTCATTATATATGTATATATGTATAAATCGATGCAAGATTATATATTTATATAAGCATTCATGTACATATGGTGCTACAAGTTTCCAGAGTATATTAGATTACGAATTTCAACAGCCTATTGTTTTCTTGACTGTATAAAATCAGGTTACGAAGAAAGGCAAGGCCAATACAACATACAACAGCAGCCCAATGCCAAGACTATCGTTAGAAGATAACGGCAACACAATTTGTTTATATGTCTCTACAGGAACAGATCAGAAGCATTGCCCCAAGGTCAAAGGATCTGCAGGCTGGAGGCAGGAACACAACCAGAGCAACCCAACAACAGAACTCCTTTGTTTAACCTCCAAACCTGCACTGGTACTCATTAGCAGAATCTGATGAAAGGCCTGCTAACCAATGATCAGACTGCTTGGCATTCCTCGGACGGTCACTGACCCAAGTAGCACTAACCGAGCTTTGCACTTTATTCCTCTGACCATGAGACCCTTGCTACCTAATGAGACGAAAAACACCCTCCCCGAAGACCAAGATATTCGCCTGGCAGTCCAAGATGAGACCGAGACATTGGGTCTTCGAGATGAGTCCAAAATCTACATCCAAGGACTCCAAACAAGACCGAGGCATTTGCCTATGAAATCAAGATGTGACCAATTTCAAGATATTCCTGAAAGTATATTTTATTGTCAACACTCAGCAAATTTTGTTACCCTTAACTGTGTAAGCCAACAGTTAAGGGTTGCCTCATTTGATCTGTCTTACACAAATAAAACTGATAGACATAATGTAACAAAGCACAAATTCAACAAAGGGTCTGCTCAGGAATGAGGACTTCTGATTAAGGCTTTGCAGTGATTACAATTTGAGTCAAATTTGTGTGGTATCCATTCATTTTCGCTATCATTTATAAATAGCCTATGATAGCAATTATGTTAGGGGGTACGTCATTTAGTGTGTTACTTCCAGTCTTGCAAAGTAGTTAACTACTCAGTAAATACTAATATACAAGATGACAAACTGACAGCAGACAGAAACTAGTTACACTATGGGGCCTATACTTTGCAATATGCCCTATATACCCACTATGGGCAGAAGGTACAAAAAAATTGAAACTTCTGCCCATCATTGGGCCTATGACAAAATCAAACAGCAGTGAAATAAAAATATCATATTAAAGAAAACGAAACTAGGATAGATAGACGTCAATGTAAACGGATTTCTACTGGTGTTCTAAGTCACCATGTACCAGGCACCCCCTGGTAGTACTATAGTATATTAGGAGATAGCAATAACAAGTTAGTGTTGCAGTCCTCTACTCTGTAAAAATTAATCATTACATTTGAAATTATAAAAACAATTGATGCCATGTTCCACATCGCAAGTCGACAAAATGCAGTTATTACTACCAATTTTTGCTCATTCACAGTAGCTGGACCCACCATCACAAAATTTTTCTCTTCTTTATTTCTGCTCTAAACTAAACCTTTCCTCGTTCATTTTGCCTGTAGTTCATAATTTTTCATGTTGCCAGGGTTCAATGTACATTTTGAACTACTTCAACAGGGGCAATAGCAAATTTCAGTTTTTTCTTGTTAGTTATCTACACATTTAATCATTTAATATAACATGGGCATGTTGTAAACAGTGTGACTGAAAACATTTACCAAAGTCAGTTTTGAAAAATGCATTAATTACAGATGTGAACAACTTGCAAGTCCTGCCAGAGGTGAATTCTTACTTACTTTCTCTGTTTACATCCATTTGAATTGACGCCTGTTCCACACGTGAACACAGGAAATCCGTGACCGCAAGATCTGCTCCATCCGCTAACCCGACACCAGAACTATCTGGCACCCCATCATTACTGTAGCCACTACACAGATCTTCCTCTGATATGCCCGACATGATTCCTGAAGGTAACAAGTTCAGTATAGCTTGCAAAAAAAATCAGATTAGACACAAATTCAGTAAGTACAAAAGCAGACTCTTACGTCAACTCCGAAAGGCACAGATGGGTATGATGGGTAGTGACTTCACTTTCTTAGCCTCTAATATGAGCGCAGGTAGCCAACCCTCCCCCTTATCACTTGATCTTCCCCAACCATAGTAGTTAATGTACTCGTGTTACTGGCGAGTTCACTAGTAACATTTGTGGAACACAAATCTTCAAAAACTGCCCTGGGAGGGATTTCACTAGCAACATATGTATCAACAATCTAATGTTTAGCATAAAACATTAGACCTAGACTATCAAAAGTAAAAGTAAGCAAATCAGACAAAACCTGGAAATCAAATGTAACAAAGGCAACTCCCACATTATTCCAAGCACTTTTTGGTTTAATTCCCAACGTGTCAGGTTATACTGATAATAAATCAATGCAGCAAAATCTTTTCCTTGAAAATTCTGTTTCCTGCTTTAACAGCCAAAAATACATGTTTCAAAGTATTGAGGTTAATTATATTCAATATTTAGCATACCATACCATTGTCACCTTTTCCATGATACCCAATTAAATGTTTTAATCCACAAAATACATTGTCCTATAAAACCGAGACTGAGAGGTCTCATAATGTGCACAGGTCTGCATAACGAAAGTCACTGAAATGCTGTCATAAAACAGGAGATGTGAACCAGGATATCCTGCACAAACACCATGAGGCCCGAGATCAAATTGCAATCATGATTTAATATCCATGTGTACGGCGTTTCACACCAAAAAGATCAACATCACTGACACACAATAATATCATTTATTTTAACTGGCCTAAACCAGGCATAACTTCTGTCAGTGCGATAAAAATTTCAAATGTTGTTCAGCTGATTAGTTTGCATTGTTCACTTTTGCGTTAGTTTAGAGTTTGTCTGTAGTAAAAGTCTATAGTTCATACGAAAACACCAAACCCCGATTTATTGTCATTTGGTAAGTGAAACCGTTAGGGGAGGGGCTTTCGGGTACGTCTCAAACAGCAACGCACAGCAGTTTGTAAAACTTCCTTGTAACGTTTATTAAATTGCGCTTAAGAAATTGGAGCTGGGATGTAGCTAGAATGGTTCCTAGTGGCAGCGGTAACGAATGAGATATACTACTGTACACCCACACGGAACGAGGCAAATCCCACCAAAATAAAAACCAGGGATGCATTACGACGTTCCGGTCCATGCCTGAACCTATATCGAGTAAATAGCACTCGAAACAGCTTAATAAGCTGAGAACGGCACGCTAATTTGGTTCCATGTAATTCAAAAGTCTTAATTTATAAGAAAAATTAACCTATAAAAATTGCAGTTAATTTTAATCTCCAATCTTCTTCCGGCTCGGTGGCTCCATTACTACACCACAGATGGCATATCTTCATACAGCCAGTATATGACGTAATTTTACTTTACCGCTATCTGGCGGTAATTGTATGTACAGACTGATTGCTGATAAGCTCTGCAACAGAAATTTTATATTACTTTTAAACAATATTGTAATTGAAATGCTCAAATAGCACTTTATATTAAGCCACGATAATGTATTATATTTACGGAAGGAGAGAATCACAGTATCGTCAGTCACATGGTGGCGCCTGTTTACTATTCATCACATCATGAACGTGATTTCTCATATTATAGCTGTGTTCACTTGAACAACAACATGTAACGGATTACTATACCAGAACTCAAGTGGTAAAAATGTAAGGTTATTAGAAGGTTAATGATTAGGTCATTGTAGTGAATGATGATATTACTACCGATTTTGGTCTTCGGTTAAATTTTGTTTTCCGGCATGATACGCTGTCATGTGATGTCAATTCGTATTACACCTCATGCGTTTTACTTGTTATCGGAGCATGACGTCAACGTCAGCGCCTTACTCATCATTCCGCACAATGAATAGCCTGGTTCAAGTGGATTTTCTTTGGTTGTGCAACGTAATGCACACATTCGTAACTATTTGTCTTCACAACACACTTTAAGAAGCCTCTGTGTGACTGGTTAATTATTCATCGGCCATCTGCCTAAGTATTAAGGTCACCTCTTGCAAGCTATTTCACTTAAACTGAAAACACTCAACATTCCTCACAAATCCTCTAATTCTCATCAGAGGGCCTGTACCGTCCTGAGGCTATTTCCAATCTCAGCCAGTGTTTCCCAATCCGGGTGCCGAGGCTCCCAATGTTGCCGTAAACCTGAAACCTGGTCTAGGGGTACCGCGGCTGGATGGTTGAATAGCAGAACAAATTTGTGCAGCTTTTTCTGTAGAAATAGTCTCAACGTATAGGCCTACTGCGGTTGAATACAGGGAATGTTGCTCGTCATTGAAATAAAGAACTACCTGGAAGAAGAATAAATGAAATTATTAAAAGGTCAGGTTTTGTTGACTGAATGATTTTTAGCAACTAGGGCAACTTCGGTGCATATTGTTCTGACATAGGTTGGGAACTATACAGTCTATACTGACCTGCGCTAACTGAACGCATTGTCCTTTTTCGACTGATTGAATATAGGGCCTACCTTGCTTCTAACTCATTTCTCTCTCCCTACTAACCTGGATTTGCTATAAATAGTAGTACAGTACTCTGTGGCACTAACGAAACTGAGGAAACTATGGTTGGCTCTCTTTGCAACGAACTGGTAATGTAAAAATAAAGATCCCATATTCCACGTACGTGGAACGATCAGCTATAGGGAGGCGATCATTTCCTTTTCGCATAGCCTAGAGCCGGCAATGGACGAATCCCAAAGTTCCTGGACACGGGGTTTGCGCATCGCAGGAATTGCCGTTTAGGCCTACTTCCATAGGCGTAGGAGGCGGGGGGTCAGGGGGGGCAAGCGCCCCCCCAAATTTCGGGCGTTCCTGTTTTTCGGGCAAGTTGGCACCGGGAAAAATGCTGAACAATTTGCCCGAATCGGAATAGTATTAGACTGTTAGTAGCTACCAGCTCGCAAACACCATAGCATTTTTCACGGCTTCGTCTTCCGGATTGGCCTATAACAGAAACTCCCAGCGCATCATGGTGATGGAAGAACAGCAGATGCCTCAAACTAGGCCTATATCACATTTCGCAGGAGGCCACATCAACCGAAGAGTGCCCTCCATCCACCCCCTCGCCGTAATCACCCCAGAGGTGAGGAATCTGACATCGCCCGACTGTTAGTGGAGAAACCTTGGCTCAGTACAAGGGATCGTGGAGGAGGGGAGAGGAACACATAGGTTGTGGAACAGGGAACAGAGGTCAGACTGACTTGGAAGGCGAACGGCGAAGAGTAACTGGGATAGATAGAAACGATAGTGATTGGTACGTATTTATATATGTAACCTGTATTATGTAGGTTGTTACATTATAACTCTAAAAACCTCCTTTGGTCCGAGATTGAATACGTCGCGCTCTCAATTATAGGCCAGGACAGGGTTTAGAGAGACACGACAGCATTTACAGCTTTATTCAATGATGTACTAAATAATTACTTACTTACTTACTTACCTACTTATAACATCCAACATGTGGGCTGGATACCGACTTCAGAAAAGAAATAAAATAATTCAAGTTCTGTTGCAATCCACTTTTCGGCGTGCAGTTCCAGGTCAGCGTTGTGTGCAGAAATTTCTCTCATGTTTGATATTTACTTAGTTGTGAATTTGTGACTCGAAACCAAGTGTTAATTGTTACCATCAGTTAGCAAGTAAGAATTATAACTCTGTAATGGATGAACCTTCGCGGAAACGAAGGTATCGACAGCGTGCTACGTGCAGTGAATGTGGTACTAAGGATTCAGACTACGCAGATCAGCATGGTAAAAATCACCAGAGTAAAAACGCTAAGTTCATCGCTGTGTGTGAAAAGTCCCAAAAGCACCGAACTTTTTTCGTGCAACCAAAGCAAACGCAGTCTCACAATCTGCCTCAGATAGACCTATTCTCAGCACCGGACACATCTGGTGTAAGCTTACTGACAGACGATTGTTGTGTCAAACCAGCTGTTTGGTGAAAACGACCCTAGGGTAAGTTCAAGTTTTGATGAAGAGGATGCTGACCAACCTGACTCTGAGAATGAGAACTTCAACACTCCCTCTATAGCGATGATGTAATGAAGGATGGCCAGCCTTGCCCAAACCAACCAATGCTCAAAGAGTATTGTCCAAAACGAATGGACGTGTAGAACTCGAAGGGATTTTAATCCTGAATGGTTCAAGAGCAGGCCCGCCGAGAGGGGGGCAGAGGAGGCAAATTCCCAGGGGCCCGGCGACATTTTGGGCTGCTCTAGAGAGTGACTGTTCTACTGTCAGTGATGCACGACGTCATGGCAATTACTCGGAAATTTTTTTCGGGCAAAAATAAAATCTTGCCCCCCCGCCGCTGAAATATCCCCTACGCCTATGCCTACTTCCCAACTTACGCCGGTAGGCCCTACTAAATTATGCTTCTGTGGTGACAGCTGAAGGCACTTGTGCGCAAACAACTTGCCCAACTTGCTCTTTCCATTAGGCCCCTACGATTCCCAATAGCAAGTAGCAATTACTCACTATCGTATATAAGTTGTGCAAATGCGAAATAAGGATTCAACTGATATCATAATTTTTTGGCATTTTAGAATTCTGTTAGCGACTGTATAAATTATATAGGCCTAGGGCCTAAAGGGCAATTAAAAGCCAAGAGTTGCAGCATCACTTAAAGTTTGTTCCGTTCCATAAACCAACCACCGTTAGGCCTACTGAAACATTTTCTGACAGTATCGTAATTTCGAGATTTCTACAGCGCTCAAAAAGCGAAGTCGTGTGAAATCTTCACAAACGCTCAGTCAAAATAAAATACTCAAAACGAGCTGCACTTACTTGCTTCTTTTTATTATATCTTGAATTTGTGTTGTTGGATAGGTTGCCATAACTATGGTTTCCGGTTTCGTAAGATGCGATGATTTTTGCAGTTTCGGTTAAATTATTTCATTTAAATATCGTGGTAAGTTTATAGCTAAACAACGCAATCCTAATACGAGGGCATTCCGAGCTAATAATTTTAAAACTGCTATAAGGTGATTTTAACGTAAATAGAGAGAGGGTCTCAACTGTTCAAGAATCCCTACCCTATTCCAATCCTCTTATCTGCTTTCTCGTTCTCAACGAAACCCGCCTTAGCAGCTGATGTGCCCCCCGATTTACACATAGTTAAGCAATCCAAATCTTAGGTTTTTATGTTGTGATGTTACTTAATTCAAGAATAGCTATTGGCATAATGTCTGCACATTCGTTACATACCTCTACTGATAATTGGTTTCCTCTGGCAAACGCTTTTCCAGTGTTAGGCTCTTTCGTTTTGCAAGAGCTTGATTGTGATCAACCTTTATCTTCCACATTCTATATAAGTGATTGCCACGTTTCATGACGTTAAAAACTGCTTAGTCTTCAATCTGTGTCATTTCCACTGGTTTGGGTGTTTTTGCATTGTGCCTCAGTCTCACAACTTAGAAGCCTCTGCGCACTTACCGAATCTCCCATTATCAATGTATCTGTGCATTAGTTTTTATTGAGTTGTCACAGTTTATCATTTATGATCAAAGCTGGCTTTTATATATATTTTTTTTATTGAAATGCACCATTTTGCATCTCCTGTTTGCTAGAACTAGCAAGAAGATGTCAATGATCAGTGTTTCATATAAGCATCCCATCAATCCCATATTCCAGTGTCTGCCAACAAGTTGTTCTAAGGCCGTATCCAAAACCGTTGGATGTCATAAATGATTGTGAGGATTTTGCATGGCAATAACACCAACAAAAGGATAAATTGAGTGATGCTAGAGACCCACATAATTACGTAAAGCTAAAAAGAGTTTACGAGATGTGTATTTCGACATGAAATGCTATCAAAAGATCAATTGATCATAGTTCTTCCGCACTGTAATTATCATGGAATTGACAATTTTAATTTTTCACTATAATTACTGCAGTCGTAGAAAAGACCATTGTAACTGTAGCTACGAAGAAGAAAAAGATTTCGACAAAAGAATGTGTAATGCATTGATCCATTTTCTTGACATGAATGAAGAATACATTTAGATATAAATGTCAGATTACAATTACAGATAATTACAATATTACAGTGTATGTGTATATATATATAATATATATACATATACATATATATATATATATGCATATATATATATATTATTAACAAAGCATAATAACTAAACTGTAGAAGAGTAACTGCTACAATTGTTACTGGTGAATCAAAGATGATGAAACTATAAGGAGTTAAATAGTCCAATGTGAGCTGACCATGTGAAAACTAAAACAGTACTGAGGTGAAAGTGATTCAGAGGTAATTTTCTTGTACAATTATGAGTACAGTTTGTTTTCTACTTTCAGTTTGAATGATATGACATCAAGATGATTCAAGACTTGATTCCAGTGAACCATAAAGAAACTGCAATGTCTTCGATCTTGATTTTCTTTTTTCGTCTTGCTTGGATTGGCCGCATTCCGATTCCGCTGTCAATTGCTGTCTTAGAGCTGCTGCTAAATTTGCGTATCCAGCTCAACATCAACATCGATTTTGTTTAAACTTGTTACGATCATTTCATAATGCAGTCGCTGTGTTTGTATAAACTATAAATTTCCTAAGTTTACAAAATTATAGCGACTGCCCAAAACTCTAGCATGTTTACATTCAAGTCCATTTGACTTACCATATCTAAAAGTCTTAAATGTACATTCATCGGGCCCTAATGTTTAATCCTAATATTTACGAAGGCTGTTGTTTCGCATGATGTGTTGGAGCATGTTGATGTGACACCATGAGTCGTGTTAAAGATCTTCGTGACCTCATCTGTGTTTCACGTTTAACGATAAGGGAAAGCGACGATGAAGCAGTTTTCAGTGAGGAAGAAGCAAAATGTCAAGGGTCGGAAAGGAATAATTGGACTTCTGTGCAAGTTCAGAAGAGCTTTTCCGATCAGTGTCATCTTACATCAACACCTGACTCTGGATTCAGCGCAAACGGGCAACCTGCTTCGGACTCGCAAAACTCAGATGACGAGTCTGCCCATGATTTGCCACCGCACAAGATGTATGTTGATAAAATCTCCACAAGCCTTGGTAAAGATTTTGTCGAAAACCCTGCCGGAGGATATCAGAAGAAAAAGAGGCCTAAATCACGACCCGCTCAGCCATCCGTTTCAGAGGGGCCAATTTCAAAAACGTCATCTCTTTCTCGACTGTATCCTTCTCGGAAAGCTGCCTCTTCTCTGCTGAAAAATGAGCTTCTATCAGTATCGCACCACCGGGTGGATACCCGGGCGTTGGGCGACCGTTGTGGTACCCCAAGTACCGATTTCGCTGAGGGGCATTTTGAGAAACTGCTGATGTTCGTCGATGGCGGAGTTGTGTCAGAATGGCTCGAACAGTCCAACAGGAACGTGGCTGAGCTGACAACCTGGTGTCACGCAGAAGACAACTTTGTCCACTTCGCACATTTCTGGCTGTCCCAGTTCTCCGACAAAGAGAAATTCGAGATACTGCGTCTCGAATATACAATCCTTTTAGACCAGTTATCGTTCGCTTTTGCGGCAGGTTTAAACAGCGGCGAAATACAGCATCGTCACCTGTCCATGTTCCTGAATGCCGTCTACCGCGAATACCCGGCGAAACTGATGAGTTCTCAGGGTGCACACCTATTCCTTAATTACCTGGACATCCTTTCCTTGTCAAAACAGCTGCAGTACCGGGAGCTGCTTTCGGATGTCCGATGTTCCACCCGAATCCAACAACACATTCAGTGGATACTTGCCACGCGGTCATTTGCCGTGGTCAGTGTGTGGACTGCAGTGGTCAATTTCTACAAGAAGCTAAACGGAAAAACCGATGCGCTCCGACCCTCGACGCCACTTCCGGATGTGGACTTGGAGAGCAGCTTGTACCTTCAGAGAATGTACGCATCCATCAGGTCTGTAGCAGTCAACTGAGTCGTAGTAATTATTCGTATTATTTAATTAGTGCTATTAGTTGTAATTACATTTGTGCATTTTTTACAGTGTGTTTTTGAATGATTGTGTGATTGAGCAGGAATGGTTATGCCGATGTTGTTCATTACCTGCTGAGGTCTGGAAAAGTGCCGCCCAACTCGTGCGATAGACAGCAGAAGTCTCTCGTCTTTTATGCTGTGGTTGAGAAACAGCCAAAGGTTGTGCGTGTCCTGCTCAGTCAGGTAAGGTAGCCTGTTCAGTTCCATCACAGTGTTAATGTTTATTCATTTTGTTTCAGATTTTTTGGCAGGCACGTAACTAGCCTTTTTCGTTTGGGGGGGCTTAAGCCTTGAACATGGCAACATTTATACAGTGTTCATACGAATTTTAGCCATAAGCATACAACGGCTTGACTTGTTTGGGGGGGCTTCAACTTCGTTTGGGGGGGCTTAAGCCCCCCCAAGCCCAACGCTAGATACGTCCCTGTTTTTTGGTGCTGATTGCAAAGAAACTATCTTATTTGTATGTATGTTTCGGAGCATTTATACCGAACCTTTTGAGAACCTCATTGATCATTTTAATCAGTTTTATTTCTTTAAGGGAATTTAGGCATACTTTATTCTTTTTGCATATTTATGTATTTATGAACGTAACACCTCTTGTGTACTGCTTACACTAGTGTAAGTGGTGATGCGGTTCATTACTCAAATGTTCTGATCCAGTTACTATTCTTCTAAATTGAAAATTAAAAAATCACAGAACATTCTCAGCTTATCTTAAGTCACTCTTGATCTATCAGATCTAACTGTGTTCCTACTCCAAAGGAATTGTATAAATATACACTTACATATGTGCATACATACTGGTACAATGGTACATCCATGCATACATACTGGTACATCCATGCATGCATAAAGGTACATCTGTGCATGCATACAGGTACATCCATGCACATATACCAGTACATCCATGCACACATACCGGTACATCCATGCATACATACATACAGGTACAATGGTACATCCATGCACATATACCAGTACATTTATGCATACATACACGTACATATGTACATTGTGCTTCAACTGTACACAGCTTTCTTCCCTGAAATATTTTGAATTCGTGAATGTTAAGTTGACTGTAATCAGCATCTTTTCTCTCAGCATTTTTCTCGTCAAGTACTTCCGCAGTCTTGATCTTGTTCTTTGCAGACCAACAAGCAGGTCGATGGCAATCATCCAGCCAGCAATGGCAACACGCCGTTGCATGCAGCTGCCAACAGAGGAAGCAAAGAACTAGTGGAAGAACTGTTGGCGTCTGGTAGAATCGAAGTCAATGTCTGTAATCCGCAGTGTGATAATGCCACTCCCCTGCATCTAGCCATCCTGCACGGTTGGTCGCCACTTCATCATCTTGCATCTTGCTAAGTTAAATGTTTATGTTGATTTTAGGCTGAGCAGTGTATTAGGGTGTATGGGAAGACTTTCGTTTTAGGGTGTCAGGTTAGGTGGAAAGGCCATCAGCTGATACCTATATATGCACATGGGCGGCGATCTAGGGGGGTCGAGATGGACATGACCTCCACCTATAAGAGTGGGGGGACACGCCATACATTTCCCCCCCCCCCAAATTTTGAAGAAACACCAAAAAAGGGCAAGAAATGTAATTGCGCGTGAGGGTTTTCACTGCCTTTTTGACCAGACGAGGTAAAAAAACTCAATTTTTTAGGAGAAGTGTCCCCCGAAAATTCTGTGAAAGAAGAAGAAATTAGTCAAGAAATTATTTATTTAAGGGGGATGAATCTCGAAAAAGGTAAGCAATTTATGTTTTAGACGAATAATTGAAAAGTAAGTTGTAAAAAAGGTCATTGACTAAAAAAAAGTCATGAACTTTTTTGGGAGAAGAATTCGTAGAAAAGTCTACAAGTTTTTGGTTTTTGTGGATGAATTCCTGAAAAGTAAAAAAAAATTTTTTTTGGGACATGAATTCCTAAAAAAAAGGTAATTGACCAGACCATGGCCGACTTTGTCCCCCCCTACCTCTCAGACAAGATCGCCGCCACTGTATATGCATTACAGTAGTGGCACTATAGAAGTCATGATTAGATTAGAAATAAATCATTGATTGATTGATTGATTGATTGATTGATTGATTGATTGATTGATTGATTGATTGATTGATTGATTGATTGAAGGTGTACTAGAGCTGTATGTTTAAAATCACATGTGCAGTTACTACACTGATGCATCGCTCAGCAGGCAAGCAATGAATATCTAGTGTAGGTTTATTTATTCATTGTGGATGGCATATAATATTATGTTTATTTCACAATGGCAGTAATAATCCGTGTATACTTAAAATGCATATACAGGGGTGCCCGCAGGCTTCAAAAATTGGACGCACAGCCCTCTCGTAAACAAATATTAATGTTCGCTTGCCCGCTTTTCTACCATAGATGTAAGTAGGAAAATCGAAATAGCTGCCATAGACAGAGTAGTGAGTAGTGACAAGCGTAAAAAATTTCAATTTTAATAACATCTAATGCTTTAACATGCCGTATTGCCGTTTAGCAAAAATATCGATTCGATACCTATTCGTTGTATCATTTAGGGGTGCCACGTGAGTGGACGCACGTGCGTCCAGTGTGTCACGCTGCGGGCGCCCCTGTACATATATGTTTATTTCACAATGACAGTGTTAATCTATGTATACTTAAAATGCATATTGTTTCGTTCAGGTCACCTGGAGATTGTTCGGTTATTACTTTCGGGCGCGGCTGATCGGTTGATGAAGATGGGCACCTTGTCCGCCATTGACGTTGCAAGGGACTTTGGCCAAGAGGAAATTCTAGAGCTGCTTGAACAGGAGGCATGAATACAGCTGTAGGTTTGTCGAGGACTTCTGAACCCCAACGGAAATGTTTTGCCATTTTGCTGATATTTCGGTGTCTTTATCAAGCAAAAACTCATTGTCAATGCCTTTCTGCAAACTATTTTTTATTTTATGGACTTTCTGAAGTCAAACCAGATATATTACTGAAGCTTACTTTTTTAAACTTATGATTGTTTCAATACGCACTCGCAGCACTGTTTTCTCCAGTGCTTTATTGTAATGGCCGATTGGTTTCCTTCGCTCATATCATAATATATGATTTCTTTGATTTTTCTCCAAGAAATGTATAGGCTCACATTCAAAATGTCTGCACTTTTGTGAAGTTACAAAATTCTTAGCATTTTTAGAGGTGTATGTTGAGAGTCAAGGTGGACGACTAGTGTGAATGCGTATCTCACCCGATTAGTTTGTTTAGAAATGTGCAAGGTCAGTCCATACGGTCGCTATATAATAACATGTACATTTACATTTTGTGGAATGCGGAATGTGCTTGTCAAGCCTCCTCAAGATGTTTACAGAGTAGGGACCATCAGAAAGTCCTTAATACACAGTTGCTTCCATCAGTCGAGGCATAATCATTAGATAGCGGTACTTGACAAATACAGTAGGAATACCTGTTCATTCAACAGCTGCATGTAATACCTTTGAGAAATGTGAAAAAGGTGCAATACCAAACTGATCAAAAACTATAGCTACATCTATGATTCTGTGTAATATTGGACGATTGATAGTGTGGTTGTTAGATTGCTGGACTGTCAATTGAGCGGTCGGGTTTCAAATCCCTGTCAGGGCAGAAATTTGGTTCGAGATTTTTGCCCATCCTTTGCCCCCCAGCCAACTCGGCTATAATCGGTACGCTGACCATACACTGTCAGCGGGAAGATGAGATGGTGAGGGAGAAGACTGTCCATCATATGCAGAGGCTAAGAAAATGAAGTCGCTAACACTTCATACCCATGACTGCCTCAGGACTAGCTAAAGGACTGCTTTTCTATGTAATAGTGGCCCTTGAGTGACTGGTTGCTTGGTCCAGGTGTATTGTATGGAATGGTATGTATGAATGCTGGCGCTATCTGGCGAATAATTATAAGATGAACACAAAAATTAGAAGGCATTCTGCTGTGGTAAAGTTAAAAAGGAACAGTTTTTGCCATTGGCTTTCATGGTCCATTGCCAGCAGAGGGGATCAACAAAGCATTTTCCCAGAGGGTACAGTTTTCTGAACTTGTGCGGAAGATATTGTGTGCGGTAGAGGTTTAATACCACACATATACACATAATTTATTTTGTACAGGAAAACTCATTGGCGCTTTGCAGAGTAGCCTAAATGTGATGAAGCTGAGGTAATGTAATGCAGTTGACGCAGTTAGGACCAAAAGTGGGCATGGAAGTACGGCAGGAAGAGGAGGAAAAGGCAAAAGAGGGAGAGATCGAAGGCTGTCTTTTCAGAATGAAACGTTCAAGTCTTTGCGCTGACAGACATCCTTGCATAATTAAACAACGCGCGTCATTTGGAGTACATCCAAGCTAATCTGACGCGACGTGAGGCGTTTGAAGCACGAAAGCAACAGGGAGCGTATTCCAACTGCATGGCCACTCTGGTCTCTTCCCCGTTCTGTAATCGGGTGACCGGTCTAGGATTTAATATTTAAACCAAGCACTTTACGCGACTCCCCTTGTCCTCTAATCCTCTTTATAAACAACGCCCGTAGGCCTAAATGTTATTTATTGATGCGGTTTTCGCCGTAGAGCAGCGAACGTGGTACGATGTTGCTGGGCTGCACAGGATGACTCATGAGTGACGACAGTTTAATTGGAATTCTTGCATCTGAAGAATTTGGGAGGCTTTTCCAGGAATCTCGTTGGTCAAGAGGTAGACGTGTCGCGACGCCGACATTGCTTTCAAATGCCGTCATCACTTGGCGTTGGTTTGGTATTAGAAGATATATATCTGGAAAGTCCTTTACTTACTATCTTACTTACTTACTGAGTCTTGGGCTAGAACAGTCCGTGCACGGGGACTTTAAGCGGCTTGGCACCAATCCAAACGGACAGCGGTGATGAAGTAATGTAAATGCAAATCTCCAAAATTTCTCAGCGCCGCAGGGAGCCAAGCTTAAACGCCGGCGCTATATAAAATGAAGTCCGCAATAGCCGACATTGCCTTATCCGTTCTGGGGCCAGGCCAGAGTCCTGGGAAGTCAAGAGATAGGCTCAGACAGCATGGTGCTACGGTGATATTCGGTGATGGGGGTTGTGTCATGGCGCAGCCACCTTTGGGGGGATTTCCTTGGGGGAAATCCCCCAGGATTTATGTTCCCCCAGAGGCCAGCAATATAACTGTTATAATGTAAGATGAAATTCCTAAAAAGTGATCACATTTTTCGGAGACGAATTCCTAAAAAAAGGTCAACTTTTTTGTGGGACGAATTCCTGAAAAAGGTCATCATCAAGTTTTTTGTAAGATGAAATTCCCAAAAAAGTCATCAAAATAGTTTTGTTTTTGTTAATTAATATGACATTGTTTTGCGACCGCCCTTGTTGATCCCCACAAACCTTGCCGCCCCCCAGGGCCGGTGTCGCGTGACAGACTATCCGTCCTAAAACTATCCGGGGGATGAATAAATTTATCCCCCCGGATATAATCTACCGGTATAGAGTATCCGGGGGATAAACCATTTCTATCCCCCATCGTGCAAAATCATCCCCCGGGGGATAAAAATTCACAGGCATAAGATATTATTGAAAATGCCTATAATTGATAAATCTATTATTATTTCTATTATTATTATTGTTATTATTAATATTGTTATTATTATCATTATTATTAAGGAGCTTTTAAATAGCGTCCATTCAAGGTGATTTACTCAGGAGCGCTCCCAGTCCAACCACAGCTAAAGAGAGTAGTCTTTAAGTTAGTAAGGAACAAGGTAAAGTGAGTCGTAGGGACCAGACGGACTGCAACAGGGAAACAAATCTATGCTGTAGGCCCTAATCAAAATCGAAAACGAGAAATGGGTAAAGCAGTTGACTCTATGTGTTTAAGTCTTCTAAGCAATGTGTAGAGCAAATGAAACAGAAGTTACAGTAGGAAGGATAACCACACGCGGAATTGGCTTTCTTCCTCTTCTCTTAAAAGGTATTTTGGAGAAAAGACGTCATTACCTTGTCGTTAAAACATTTCTCAAGATATTTTCGCATTTTTAAAGGCTCATCGAAGTCAACATCCAGCGTGGCAGAACCAGAAGCAATCTCAAAGGGATAGGCAGCTGCGTACAGTCCACACGAATAGAAGTCCATTTGCTGCTGGCAGGGGAGGACTTTAGCACATAGGTTTACCGATGTGGTTAGATGTATTGTTCGGAGCTGAGTGAGCTGACGCAATTGTCGGCTGAGATTTGCCGAGATACGAATCGACCGATATCAAACGCGAGCTATTAATTCACCTAATTAGCACCTTAATCCCCTTTCATGACACCGTCGTTTGTGATTGCTGATATTTGTGATCCTTGTTTTAGACACATCCATCGCAAGTTCGCAACAAGCCCTTCACGCAACTAATAATGCGAATAGACAATGTTTACTTCGCGTGAGATTACAACACCACAAAGAACACAAAAGTCATTGAAGTTGGTTCAATGTCTTAGATGGCTTCGCTGGCTTATTGATACCAATCGAGCGACATCAAGCGCGAGCTACCAATTCACCTAATTAGCGCCTTAGTCCCTTATCGTTCGTGACTGCTGATATTTTGTCTTCCTGGTTTTGTTGGTGTATCGATTGATACGAATCGACCGATATCAATGTCACAACTTGCCTAAGAGTAAATAGAGTACAGAGCAGAGAAAGAGAGTAATGCGAGGCTCATTGACTTCACTGGATTCTTTTCCCACGCATACCAACAATAAGTAAAGCATATGACTTTGACTGATGAGTTCTAAACTGACTTAAATCGCACAATTTGTAATTATGTTGCAGGGGGATACTTCTTGAAGGGGGATACTTTTGTACGACTCATGGGGGATACTTTTGCACGAGGGGGGATAGTCCCTCCCGTTCACATTCATCCGGCCGGATACTCCATTCTGCTAAGGGGATATACGTGTATGGGGGATACTCTATTTCGTGACACCGGCGCCAGAGTATTTGGCGCCCTAGGCGAATCAATCGTACTGCGCCCCTCCCCCCGGTATACGTGCGATAACTAATTAATAATAAATTTACTAAGTTATAATTTAACCTTCACACAGGAAGTGCAGCCGAATACTGTATCTTTCATTCAGTATAATCGATTCGTCGTTCATTATAATCATCTACGAATCACTATCAGGCCTACTTCTAAATTTAAAAAAAATTTGGCACTTAATAATTTCTAAATTTAAAAGTTACCCATAATTAAAGTAATAGTCTATAAACTGCATTAGCTATGCACTCTCTGCTGTATGGTCTAACACGTTTAATGGGAATTTAAAATGTAAGACTTAAATATTACATATATGAGACAGAGCACCTACATTTTCATTTGAACACTTTGTAACTCGTATAGGCCTACGTGTACTATGTTCTAGTCCTACCTCAGCCGATCAATTCATTGAAAAATGAGCAGGGTCTAGGCCATAATTATACGGTCGCTATAGAAAATCGCGTACATTTACATTTACATGTACAAAGTCTATACAAATAGCCTATAATGTCATTTCAAAATTTTATGTTTTGCGCTTTCTCTTTAGCAAAATGTAGAAACGAGCAATGTCTCAAGCAGTATCATGTTCAATATTGATAAGGTACCGGTAGCTATAGTCCAACAAGTCTTTCTTGCAGCATGGAGATTCGCAAATATGTTTTGATCAACTTCAGCTTCAAGAAGCTTCTCTCACCCCTAGCCACAGAAACTGTAGCCTAAGTGTTAAGAAGATTCGCAGAGCAATAACAGTGTTTGGGACACTAACTGTTAGGCCCTAGTTTATTTCTCAATATAAAGTTATGTAGGCCTACGTCCTGTGGCGATGTACCCTTGCAATTCGTCTTGAAATGGCTTGCAGTCCACAACTCGGATCAACTGCATCAATATCTTGGGAGTCACCATGTTGCAAAGCTTGCTCGAGGTTCAAGCAATGTTCCATAAATTTCCTTTCTTGTTTTATTCTGCAAACTGTGAACATCTTGGAGGAAATCAAACACAGAACCAATTTCTTGCATCAGCGTGAATCTTTCTTCAACGGATTGCATTGCCGTGTTAAGAACGGTGAAGTAAAAGTTGATTTTGAATTTGTCTTTGGGATCCTGGATTGGTTCGTCATCTCCTTTGTATGCAAACTGCTTCTCTTTTCTTCTGATACGGGTTGGTTCGGATTCGAAAAGTGCTGGTAGGCCCTATCTGTAAATCGGCAGCAATTTCAGCTGAATCTAGCAGTGCTTTCTCAAACTCGGTGTCATTTCTGAGGTTTACGAGAAACTTTTTTTCTCCCAGTTGATTGATTGCGCTATGTAGGCCTACACCTAAACCCAGAGAACCCAAGGTGACTCACTTTACTGAGATGCAATATTGCCCTTTCTTATTTTCGTATAATTCATTTATTAATAAATGGTGACAAAACGGCGGAAATGTTTTAAAAAATATTTCTTTATGTAACTTTTCTGCCGCCCCAGAAATGCGCTGCCCTAGGCGGCCGCCTAGTTCGCCTAGTGGTTAAACCGGCCCCACCCAGAAGAGGGGACTTGATTACACACTGGTGGCGCAGTAATAGAAATTATAGAATCGGGATCTCACCCAATCAATTCATTGAAAAAATTAGAGTGGTTGAGGTCATACGGTCGCTATATAAAATCGTGCAGGCCTACATTTATATTTAAATTTAACGTGTTACACGTAGCCTAATTATTTACACTGTGGTGTTACCAGGAAAAGTAAGCGCCGCTGAATTCCTGTCAATGCCAGTATGGCCTTCGCCCTTCGGTTTGCGCTACACTAACCACCTAGCGACTAGTTCAGTCTACGGACTAGCACCATCTGTCGAACTCCTCTCGACAAGCAGATGTATTATGTCCCAGTATTATACCACGGCTTGGCTAGGCTGGCCATCAATTACCAGTACGGTCGTGAAAGAAAGTTTTATGCCTGAACGCTACATTCTGAAGAAATAATATTGCAAGCCCAAATGTCTGCTATTGAATGCAGATCAACATGTGCCATGTCTGACTATACTACACACAAATCTGATTGAATAGGCAACCATGCAGACAATGTAGGCTATGTAGGCTCGGACGTCGCCCGGGTCAAAAAGGTCCGCGTCATCTTTTGAGCAACCAGGGCAGGGACGAAAATCGGCTACTGGCAACAGAGAGGTTGCTGCGAGTAGCCGAGGACAGGAAAGGATGGAGAAGAATCGTCTACAATGCGACCAACCCTCGTATCGAGGAAGGGTAAAGAGAGAGAGAGAGAGAGAGAGAGTGATGTATGTATGTGTGTATGTATCTATAGGCCTGTAATGGACATTTAAATAAAACATTTTGTGCAATACCTGCTAACCACATTACAAGAAAAAGTCTTCAGACTTCAAGACAATCCAACTGCGCGAGTCTTTCCAAGAAAACAAAAAGCGTCCATTTGCCTTTATCAGCTGCCCACTGTCCTCCCCGTCGGATCAAACAGCGCCGCCGGCTAATTAATTCACTGCAGAGATGTTAATCACGTCTACAGACCTTAGAAATTCCACCTGCATCCTGTGCTTATGTCTTTATCCAGTTCCAGCTGATATCTACGGGAAGCTGAAATCCAGGTCCGTACTTCGGTTTATATTTCCGGCGCACCTCTGTCGAGTAAGTAACTGCTACCAGTAGACACTAGGCCTAGTGGTCCTGGAGGACATTCACCAGCAGTGGCGTAAACTTGTCCAAAAATTGGGGATTTATAGTTATTCATTTTACACTTGTTGCATTGTGTGTGTGTGTGTGTGTGTACAGAAGGCTTAGATAGCCTATCTTGAGATGGATGGAAACCTCTTTGCCAAGTATATTGAAGTAAAAGCCAATCCGATTATTGGAGTTCTCGAACAAAATATGTACATCGGAAAATTTGACTGCGCTCAGTGAGTGCTCAGCTCCTATTTTTAGTTGAATTTCTGATAGTATTTCAGCTCTTTTTCTCTGTTTTTCTGGTTTTGAAGAAGTTTGTATACATGTATTCTGAAACATAATATTTTTAATTTTTCGAGAAATTCTCCTCTCAATTCTTTTGGGGAGTGCTCCCTCCTCAATTATGGGGGACGTGCACCGGCTGCCCCAAAAGTCTACGGCCATGCTCACTAACGCAAGCTATCTGATATGAAGGACTCGTCGTCTACAACAGGAAAGAGACGCATAGTAGGCCTATATACTGGCCGCGTTCGCGCATCGACCGACTGCTCTTTTAAAACCGGGACTAGTATCTCCACTGAACATCTCTTGACAACCCCTCTAACATGACGCAGCGCTCGTGGATAAGCTGATGCCCTGCGCTTGGCTTAAGAGTAGCGCTTTATAAATTTGGACTTTACGACTGCGATTACAGAGGCGAGTAAACAATTTGGTATCTTTACCCTTGTATAGCAGATGTTTTGTTCTGTGGCCAGGATCGTCCCACAGTGTCTGGCTGTGTGGCCACGTCGAGTATGGTCTTACGAGACAGCGTGTGCGTCCTTCGGTAGGGATTCGTTCGGACTTAACCCTCGATTTCGACGTACACACACACATTTTAATTAGACCATCGATTGAGAATGGCGCTATAGAAGTATACATACATACATACATACAATTAATCATACATACATACTTACATACAATCATAAATACATACATACATACATACATACATACATACATACATACATACATACATACATACAATCAGACATACATACATACATACATACATACATACATACATACATACATACATACATACATACATACATACATACATACATACATACATACATACAATCATAGATACATACATACATACATACATACATACATACATACAATCATACATACAAACATACATACACACATCAATCAATCAATCAATCTCTTTATTGCTTTCGATGACAGTTAACAATAACGATAACATCAATAGAGAAGCTACTAAGTTGGCAACATATAACGATATCATTATTGAAGAAACTATAATCAGGATCATGTACATGAGACCAAATGAGAGAAACTAAAATAATACATATAGTAGCTAGATGAACCATCAGTACATGCAAAATTACATCAAAACTACATCAAAATTATATCAAAAGTACATCAAAATTAAATGTAATATAAACTAATTTATTTTATTGAATAGTATAGTTTCATTTTGTTGGGTTATTTTATATATAGGCCTATAGGCCTATACTTTCTGTCATCTACGGCAAAGGGCGTCCCTAAGGGATATGAATCCCGCTAAACAGGGGTACCCAACTAGTGGTAATTACAAATTATATGATGGCTTAAGATTATTTTCTCTCCAAAGTTAGAAGGAGGTTAGAAATAAAGAACTGAGGGTAAATTAGGAGAGAATTTACAATTTAGAAAAATACTTAACTATACTTAATTAAAGAATAAGTTCCGGGGCCAGGTCCCAGTAGTGACATTCAGTAGGTATACGATAAGCGGGTGCCTGATTAGTTATGAGATTATTTCTGGGATATAAGAAATAGCTTTAATGATTTTTTAAACTCGTATTTATTTGTTGCGGACTTGATCTCGAGCGGCAAAGTATTCAAGATTGTCGGACCTGTTGATTTTATGCAGTTTAATCTTAGGTTAGTTCGTGCTCTGATTGGTCTACATAGCGTAGCAGATCTAGTGTAATGGTGATGCATCGTGGAGGCTAGAGTAAAGTAGCCCGCGAATGTAGCGGGGAGTAATTTATGTTCATACATGTAGAATAGTAGTCCAATTTGAAATATTTTAATCCGTTTTAGATCCAGGAGACCTAGTTCATCAAAAATAGGTTCAGAATGGCTATTCCTCCCAGCACCCACAATCATCCTTACTGCCTTTTTTGTAGGATTATTACTTTTAATAGCCGGGAGTTGTAGTTAGAGGCCCATATTAAGTTGCAATAGTTTAATTAAGGGACGATCAGGGAATAGTAAAGACTTAGTCTGATTTTTGTGGGGAGTAATTGGGTAACTCTAGAGATAATTCCAATGTTTTTTGCGATTTTTAATGAGATGTAGTTAATGTGAATTTTCCAGGTGAGATGCTGGTCAATGAAGACTCCGAGGAATTTAGTAGATTCAACTTTATTAATGGGAACGCCGTCTAAAGTTATTGACCAGTTTATAGGTTTAATTTTTCTATGCGATTTAAAAATAATGAAATTAGTTTTGTCAATATTGAGTGTTAGTTTATTAGCGATGAACCATTTATTAATTTTAGAAAGTTCAATATTTACAGTTTCCATAAGGGATGTCCAAGAGCTATTTGAGTAAAAGATATTAGTGTCATCTGCGAATAATATGAGATAGAGTGAAGAAGATACTGTTGCAATGTCATTAATATATAGTAGAAAAAGTAGCGGTCCTAGGTTCGACCCTTGCGGAACTCCCGACTTAATAGAGCCTGGGGCAGAGAGAGAGCCATTACAGCTTACCCTTTGAGTGCGATTTTCCAAATAACTTATGAACCAGTTGATTTGGGTTCCTCTAATTCCATAGTTACTGAGTTTATTTAGTAAAATGGCATGGTCGACAGTGTCGAAGGCTTTGGCTAGGTCGACAAAGATTCCGACTGAGTAGTTATTATTATCAATTGCTTTTGTGATTTTATCTTCCATGTCTAAGAGGGCCATGAAGGTGGAATGTCCAGCTTGGAACCCATGTTGAGAATTGTGAATTACGTTATTCTTTGTGATAAAGGAACTGAGTCTATTGTACATAATTTTCTCTAAGAATTTTGCGAAAAAGGAAGGACTGAGATAGGCCTATAATTTTCAAGAGTCTGTTTATTTCCTTTTTTGAAGACCCGGATAACTTGAGCAGCTTTCAATAAGTCTGGGACAATCCCGTTGTTTAGTGAACTGTTAATAATTTCAGATAATGGTTGGGTAATTAAGTGTAGAGTGGGTAAGAGTAAGTAAGGATCAATATCGTCTAGTCCCTTAGTATGGGTTTTTTAAGGACAGGCCTATATTCAAGATATCCTCAGATGAGGTTAGGTACAATCCCAAGGAGGCAACATTAGGAACATAGGAGTGGGTAGAAATAGGTAAGTTTTTAGCCAGTTCATTTGGGAGATTAATGAAGTATAATCATTAAACCCGTTTGCTATAACTTCAGGGTCTTCCACTTTGGTTCCATCAATTATTAGTGAATCAATCTTTTTTCGACTTTCTCCCAATTGTAAGGCGGATCTGATTATCTTCCAAGTGGATTTTAAATCCCCCTGGTGCTTGAGGAACTCCGATTGATAATAACTACGTTCTGCAATTATTCTTTTACTTTTGAATTTATTTCTGTAGGTGGTGAATATTTCTTGGTTACTGGGTTGGGGTCTTTTAGATATTTAGTATATAAACGGTTTTTCTTTCTATAGGATTTTAATAAACCTGGAGTCATCCATGGCTTATCACATTTAGCCGTGTTGCTCCTACCTTCACTTTGAAGAGGAAAAGAAATATTGTAGGCAAGCATATAAATCTGTATAAAATATTGATACGCTTCGTTAACCATTCCCTGTTGACAAAATTGTGACAGGATTCCCAATTCCTTTCTAGTAGTGTCTTTGAAAATTTTTCAGTGCCTTCTGGGTTAACGGTTCTCCGTTGACAGAGATTATTTTCTTTACTGTAAATTTTTTCAAAGGAGAATTGGGCCATGATGGGTAGATGATCCGAGAGGTCGGAGATTATGATAGCGGTCTGTTGTAAATTGGACCAGGTTGTGCAGAAAACGTTATCAATCAGAGTTCTGGAGTTTTGGGAGATTCTAGTTGGTTTTGTTATAGTAGGGAGATAATGATGTGAGATTAAACTGGTGTAAAAGAGATTCGTGTCTCTGTGCTCATTGACTTTTAGTAGATCTATATTAAAATCGCCAAGAAGTATGATTTCTTTAGATTTAGATTTAAGATGATCGAGCAGATGTTCAAATTCATTAAGAAATTCTGTTAAGCCTTGTCCAGGTGGTCTATAGACTACACCGATAATTGTGGAAGATTTTTAAAGACTAACCCTGATGAATAGACTCTCAAGAGTTACGAACTCTTTCCCCCCCACTAAGGATTTCAAGGTTTAAGTAATTAAGATCCTCATTAATAAAGAATCCGACTCCCCCTCCCCTTCCTAATTTCCTAGCTTTTCCAATATATGTGTAGCCGGGTATGTGTACTGTATCTACTAAATTATCATCGAGCCAAGTCTCGGTAACGGCAATGATTGCTGTTTGCGTTTTGAAAGCGATATCTGTAATTTCGTCAATTTTATGTATAATGCTTCTGCAGTTGATATGCAGTACTATGAAATTCATGTCCTTTACATTCTTATGGTTCTTGGGTGTTTCTAGGCTATCTAATGAGACGTAATTGCTCGTCCAAGAACTGGATCTAAAGAAGTTATGATCAGGATCTATAGTACCTTGGTGTAATGTATCATTGACTTCAATATCATGAGAGAAAACCTCCAGTTCAAGTTCCTGCATTAAGCAAATGTTATTTTTTTGTTCATTCTGATCGTCCTCGTCATCTGAACTTAATGATTCATGAGCATAGGATGTTATATCAGTTGAAGTTATGCTGTCCGAGACCAGTTCCGCAGTAATACTCCTAATATTTGGGTCCTTAGTAATATGTCCCATCTTAGTCTCCGCACCGGAGCATAAGGGAGAGTTGGCTCCCCCTCCAATAAAGAATAAGTACCTGTGTCACATCTGGGACCCAGCCCCAGTGAGGAAGTCGACAGGTGGTCGGTTTGATGCAGGCGCTCCTAAAGTTTCCGCCCCTATTTTCTTTAACCTTATATCCAAGTGGAATCATAACACTTGCAATATTACAGGTTTAAAAATAATAATAAACAGGTATTAAAATAATATTAAACGTAAAAAATCCCATCATTGCTTGCTAGGTCAATGTGAGAACTCAAAGCTCCCAAACCTGGGAGATAGACAAGGAATACATATAACACAAATCATTAAATCAACAGCCTCAAAAGGAATCATGATGTCAAGATAATATTAAACGTAAAAGACCCAGCATTGTTCGCTGCATCAATGCAAGAACTCAGAGTTCCCTAATCTAGGAAATTCACATTGTAAACAAATAATACAAACCATAGTTCGAGAATTCGCATTTTACGAATTTTACGAATTTTAAAAATTCACGAATTTTAACGAATTTTAAAACTGCAGTTTTAAAATTCGTTAAAATTCGTGAAATAATAAAATAATGAATTCTTTGTCATGGCAACGAATTTTATAGTTTACTTTTCAACTTCTTAAGAAGTAAATATCATTGTCATAGGCAATCAATCAAGCAGCCGAAAAAAAGATAGCTACCTAGCAACACGTGCACAATAGTACTGATATTCAGTTACTGTTCTACTTGGATTCTTGAACGTCGATTTCTATCATAGTTTGGGTGTGTGACTGTGACTGTCAGCAGAATAAAAAGCCACCAGTGCCTCAGCGCCAGTGTGACCAGTCAGTCACTAACACAGGTTGCAACCAAACATGGTTAAAAAGAGTTGGTAACGTTCACCGAGCTGTGTCTTCTACTTCATCGTCCTCTGATTCTGAGTCAGGATCAGCCCACTGCTCTCACTTGACTCTGGTTTCTGAATTTTCGCCACGTAAATGCTCCCGAATTCGTGCAGAACAACCAACAAATTCCTTGTCACAAAAACAACACTGTACGTTTGGATGACCCCTTCCTTCTCCTCCAAACTTACTACATACTTCCACTCCAGTCCATGTTCTTTCTTCTTTAAGAAATTAGATCTTAACTAAATTAAGTCGTTACGTTACTTACGTAATAAACTTTTATATTGAATTTTACATTAAATTCTAAGCAGAAGCTTAACACAACAAATCATGACGTCATCACATTTGCTGTTGTTGTAGCTTACGCTGTTTTTGCCAAACACCACTGTCAATGTAAAAAAAAGGCCCAACGATGGCCCTACGAATTTTTACGAATTTTTACGAATTTTAAAATAGACCAAAAATTCGCGAATTTTTACGAATTTTAAAACCGAAAGTCACGAATTCTCGAAATATATGATACAAACTCATGGGCCTGCGACCTACATGCAACGAGGAAGTTTGAGAATGAACTCAATAGATATAATTGTTGTTAAAGTGCTTATTAGTCTTTATCGCTTCCTCTTTCTATCAGGTCAAGAAGCAATCGCCTTCCATCCCTAGACATGTACACCATTGTTGGCTTTATAAGAGTACAAGTAGTGACTGATCAAGTGGTGCGCACGTTCCAGTCGGCTTAATTGCATCAGGTGAATACAATCTGTACAATAGAGCCCACTATGAGTTATTACTACCATAACATCATCATTGAGATTATGCAATTTATCATTGTTATGAGTATGCAATTCATCATCATTGTTCACACCTACTGATTAGACAGACCGCCCAGTGACAGCCTGCTATGACCCCTCCCATCTGATTTATTTTATTTTGTTTTTGTTTTTGTTTTCTTTTTTTGCCATTTGCTACTCCGTTAACTAGTTGCCCACCTTTTGTAAATTCGTTGTCTACTCAAAGGCTCATGTGTACATGGCCGTCGTCGAGTTTTGTTAAGTAAATGGGGCCCTTCCTAGCGGGACCCTGGTCCTTTTAGGGCTTCCTATTGACCACTCACAGCATGATATAGCCTTCTAAACCCATTAATATCTTAATGTTTCAAACCTTTTCATCATCACAGTGGCTATTTAAATTATATTTTCTTGTATATTGTCACGTTTGCTTTGTGGATCAATAAAAATTGATTGATTGATTGATTGATTATGCATCGTACCGTAACAATTTGCACAATAGAATCCATTATTAGTTTAGTATCATCATAATTATACCATAACATTCATCTTCATTGCGATTATGCATCGTGCCGTAACAATTTGCACAATAGAATCCATTATTAGTTTAGTATCATCATATACCATAGCATCATCATTGGGGTTATGCAATCCAATTAGACGGACATGACGAGTCAACAGTTCAAAACTAGAGATCAGGTAAGTTCATTAAATGCTTTGCAGTTGAGACAGTTTCAAACTATTTGGTATATCGTATTAATGCTGTGATAGAACATAGAGTAATTGATCTTTAGCAGCCTAATAGACAAGTCAGGCATATCTGCCCTCAGCTGCAAATACCAAGACGTTTTACCGAGATGTTCCTATAACTTGTAGTTACCAGACCTTAGCTGATATCATAAGATGTAAGCATACGGTCGCCTAAGTCTTCGCTAGTAGAAAATACTTTACGCTCTCAAAATTTAGAACCAATTAGTTAAACTCTAAATATAGGACTTCGTGTCTTATAATAGTACTTCACCAATAATTATTAATTCGATCTTTGTGCGATTATGTATTAAATACTGACCAAGTACTGATGAGTATACTACAAATAGGAACATACAATCATACATACATACATACATACATACATACATACATACATACATACATACAATCATACATACATACATACATACATACATACATGCATACTACTAGACTAAATAGTTCATGCATACATGCATAGTATATACATACATATGCATACATAAATATATACATACATACATACATACATACATATGCATACATAAATATATACATACATACATACATACATATACACACATACATGCATTTATATACATTCATGCATACATAAATTATATACATGCATATATAGGCCCCGACGTATATATTCATTCATTCATTCGGAAATTTAATATAGCGCACCTTCAAGAAACCTACTCAGAAGCGCTCCCAGCCCAGCCACAGCAATAGAGATTAGACTTAAGCAGCTTGTAAGAAAAAGTAGATGTGTTACCCATTCGTATGGGAAAACCATTATACATAATTGTCTTCCCATACGAATGACTTAACATACATCTATATGTATGCTTCTGCAAATGTCACAGTTCATCGTCATATCGATGCTGTTACCTGAATGGATCAATTAGAAACCTCTTCTTCTGAAAGCCCACCTCTGGCAGGTAGGTCTACTAATCATTCTAATGGACCGTGAATGACATCGATATGTGCAGTGTGACCGAAAGACGCACTGACATTAAGAGTCAGATAAGTGTGGTCATTCATTCTAATCGATGCACTGGGTCAGATAGATTTGTCTGCTACATCGATACTACATAACGATTAGCTGCATCGGTTACAGCGCATGTCCCATGCTACTCTTTGCGTTAAGATGCCGCTGCGCATGCCGAAAGTGCGAAGATTTAAAACTCGGGCTAGTACGTTACGTCCTTACAAGACGTGGCCCCCATTCAAATGGGCAGCAGTGGTGAAGGATCCAACCCGATCAATTCGCTGCTAACCGAGTAAAGAGAAGAAGAGGAAGAGCAGTCCCTTAAGCTAGCCCTGAGGCAGCCATGGATATGAAGTGTTAGCGACTTCATTTTCTTAGCCTCAGCATATGATGGCGGGTGGCCAGTCCTCTCCCTCGCCGTCTCATCTTCCCACCGACAGTGTAGGTCAGTGTACTCATCATAGTTGAGTTGGCTAGTGGGTGCGGGTGAAACAGAAATCTCGAAACAAATTTCTGCCCTGGGGGGATTTGAACCCCCGACCTCTCGATTGATAGTCCCGCGCGATAACCACTACTGTATCGAGCAGCCCTGCAAACTGAGTAGGATCGAGGCCATAAGGTCGCTATAGAAAAGCGTGTATGCATTAGATTTTACATTGATAATGTACAGTAAATTATAGGACTAATGGGTATCCGGTATCAAGTAGACGTTTTCCTTATCTGAAGAGAACTATTTGTCCAATCCGCTGGTGGCGCATTGTATTTGGCGACTGCCCGTCCCTTCAAATTAACCTCTCGGGTCCGGCTACTTTACTGCAGTTTAATGCTCCCAGTGGGAGCCCTAAATGGAGGACGGGGAGGAATAGCTTGAGAAGGAGGAGGAAGAGGATGAAATTGGAATGTAAGCGGAGGAGGAGAAGGAAGAGAAGGAGGCTGAGGTAGAGAAGGAAAGAGGAGGAAGAGAAGGAGGAATTAGAAAGAGGAGAGACAGACAGACAGACAGACAGACAGACAGAGAGACAGAGAGGAGGAGGAGGAGAAGGAGGAGGAGGAGGAGGAGAAGGAGGAGAAGAAGAAGAAGAAGACGAAGAAGAAGAAGAAGAAGAAGAAGAAGAAGAAGAAGAAGAAGAAGAAGAAGAAGAAGAAGAAGAAGAAGAAGAAGGAGAAGAAGAAGAAGAAGAAGAAGAAGAAGAAGAAGAAGAAGAAGAAGAAGAAGAAGAAGAAGAAGAGGAAGAAGAAGAAGAAGAGGAAGAAGAAGAAGAAGAAGAAGAAGAAGAAGAAGAAGAAGAAGAAGAAGAGGCGAACTCTAATAAGAGTAGGCAATGAAGACAAGACGAGAGATGACACTTAACAAATGTAGCAATTTTCATCGGTCTCCGACGACTCGAGACGAGCTAAACAAACGTCCGCTAATAGGAGGAAGGAGAGAGATGGAAATAAAAGGACATTGATAATTAGGAGTCGGGGAGGAGGAAGAGGAGGAAGAAGAGAAGAAGAAAGATGAGGAGGATGAGGTGCAAGAGAAGAAGAAGAATGATTAGGAGAAGGAAAAAGAGAAGGAATGGACCAGAAAGAAACAAAGAAGAAGAGAATGAGAGTACGAAGAGGAGGACGAGGAGGAGGAGGAGGAGGAGCAGGTGAGAAGGAGAAGGAAAATGACGGGGAAAACGAGGAGGAGGAGAACGAGGAAGCGAAGGACGAAAAGGTCGAAGATGCGTGCGAGAAGCTGGAGAAGGAGACGGGGGGAAATGAGAAAAAGGGGAGGAGGATAACGAAGAGGAAATGGAAAAATATGAAGAGGAAGAGGAGGAAGAAGAGAAGGAGGAAGAAGAGAAGAAGGGGGAGGAGGAAGAACAGGAGGAGGAGGAAGAACAGAAGAAGGAGGAGGAAGAACAGGAGAAGGAGGAAGAGGAGGAAGAAGAGGAGGAGAAGGACGAAGAAGAGGAGGAAGAAGGAGATGAGGAGAAGGAAGAGGAGAAGGAGGAGGAGGAGAGGAGGAGGAGAGGAAGGAGGAAGAAGAACAAGAAGAAGGGAGACACTGTGCTCGATGTATCAGGCGAAGACTGTATTCGAAGTGCCACACACAGCAGCGTCGGCTGCTGAAGTTGCTGCTTCTGTTGCTGTTTCATCCGGTGGCGCGAAGCATCATCACGGCGCCGCAAAAGGACTCATCAGGCGACAATTACAGACCATCAGTTCTGACGATTCCATCGATGTGAATATACACGCACGGATGGACGGACCGACGGATGGCGACGAGGGAACACCGCGATGGATGGTGGAGATACGCCCTGCACGGCACGTGGACTTCTAAAACAGTAAGAACAGGAAGAAGAAGAAAAAGAAGACGAAGAAGAAGCAGGAGGAGCAGGGGGAGGAGGAGGAGGAGGATTAGAAGAAGAAGGAGGAGGATTAGAAGAAGAAGGAGGAGGATTAGAAGAAGAAGGAGGAGGAGGAGGAGGAGGAGGAGGAGAAGAAGAAGAAGAAGAAGAAGAAGAAGAAGAAGAAGAAGAAGAAGAAGAAGAAGAGGCAGAAAAAAAAGAAAGAGAAGAAGAAGAAGCACTTGAAGAAGTAGAAGAAGCAGGAGGAGGAGGAGAAGAAGGAGGGGGAGGAGGAGGAGAAGAAGGGAGAAAATGAAGAAAAAGAAGAAAAAGAAAAAGAAGTAGAGGGAGGAGGAGGAGGAGAAGGAGAAGGAGAAGGAGAAGAAGAGCAGTCCTTTAAGTTAGCCTGAGAGGCAGATAGGGGTGTGAAGTGCTAGCGACTTCATTTTCTTAGCCTCGGCATATGATGTGAGGGCGGCTTTGTTGGTCAGTCCTCTCTCTCGCCGTCTGAACGTCCCATCGGAAGTGTACGGTCAGTGTACTCATAATAGTTGAGTTGGCAAGGGGTGCAAGTGGAACTGAAATATCAACAAAATTTCTGCACTGGTTGCGATTAGAACCTCCCGACTTGTCGTTTGACAGTCCTGCACGCTAACCACTAGAGTATCGGACACCTAGTGGATCAGCAATAGGCCTAATAAATCGAGCAAAAATGCTTAATTAATTATACTACGTTGAAGAGTTTGGCATACGTCAATTCATTCATTCATTCATTCATTCATTCATTCATATATTCGTTCATTTATTTATCCAATCATTCATCCATCCATTTATCCATCTACTCATCATATCCATCCATTATTGCGCTGCATACTCTCCCAGGTCATTTGGTGTAAATGCTCATCAAGGTAGACCAGGTTCACATGTATACACTGACATTACTCAGCTAACTGGAGAAGCGACCAGCTGTCAGCAGAGCAGGCCACAGGATATGTAAAGCAGTGTATCAGATATATGTATGGGTACTTTGAAAAGGTATATGCTTATATACTTATGTTTGCATAACCGTTCCGCGAAAGCAACGGCGAGTTCTGATCTATAGGCTTCATGCATGGTTCATATCAACAGGTTCGCATCAACGTCTGGGTTCGAAACCCAGCGCGTAATTGACAATTTAAGAAGAAATTGCGGTTGTTGGATATATCTTGCTTCGTCTGCGCTTCAACAGAAAAATCTCTTCGCCCTAGGGCCACACCTTTCTGAGGAGTTCGGCTGATGTAAGTTCGTAGCGAATGTGCAACTGCCTTAGCTAACGTCTACGGCAGCCAATTTCGCTCTAATACTTCGTTACATCTTTTCAGATCGCTCGCGTATCGGCAAAGGGCAGTCTTCAACTCAACCTCTTCATCTTTAGCATCTTATAAACAGCATCTCAGTCACGTGGTAAAGTTCCTTGATTTACGTTGACCTAGAGTTGACCTATTCGTCGACCCTACAAACTTCTCTGACGTGGTAGTCGTGGCCCGCAAGGAAAAATCTGAAGACGTTTCAGGATGGACAAGACACTTGGTTCTGCACAATTTCAAAAGCGCTGCATCCAGCAACTGTCATGTCACTGGTATGGACTATGAACTGGCTTCCACGAGAATTTCCGAAGAACGTATATAAAGACTGGATGATGCCGTCCTGCAAGACAGACTGAATCTCTTCAAGCAGACTGTGGTCTAGTTTACGTAGCCTGAAGGCTAGCTACCTGAACCGGGATGTAAGTTATCGTTACAGATGAGTGATTCTGTAAGCATACAAGGATTTCAAGCTTCGTTTCACGACGCCACATAAGCTAACACATCGTCATGGATGAACGGTTCCTGCGAATTCATTCATCCGTGACTGCAGCTATCCTCATCTTTGTCTCTTCGACTGCGGTTCCGATCGCAGCCGAGAACTTCACCATCAGCTACCTGGCAACGTTCCTTCCGGTGCGAGACCAAGTCACCAAGCAGGTCACCCGCGGCATCCAGGGAAAAATTATTTCCGGTGCCGTGTCCCTCGCCGTTCGAAACATCAACGCGGATCCGAACCTGCTGGCCGGTCACTTACTGAACTTTGTCCACGATGACAGTCAGTCGGACGCTCTCGTCGGAATGAAGATCATGTCGCGTCACTGGAAGGATGGATGCGCCGCTTTCTTTGGACCAGAGGACTCATGCGATTTTGAGGGGAAGCTCGCATCGGCCTGGAACCTTCCGATGTTCGCATATGTAAGTAAACATCCTATTGTACTGCATTGTATTGTTGTCTATAATTGTTGTCTATTCACGTGCAGATTATTGTTTTGATGTTTGTCTAAAGCAGTAACTCTTCTGTGTTTGCCTACTTCCACGAACACATGCAGGTGCTTGGTCTTTTTGTTTGGATATATAACAGTAACTCTATTGTGTTTAGCTATTCACATGTGACCAACAGATGAACGTCTTGTTCCTGTATGATGCGTAGTCGCTAATTTTGGAAACCGATGTTAGAAATGGTCTTGAGAGGCATGGTCTTGAGAGGCATGGTCTTGAGAGGCATGGTCTTGAGAGGCATACGTTTGAGGTTGAACATTTTATGACTGAGGCGCTGACTTGAGAACCCAAATCTAGCCACTAGGTAACTTCAAAAATACCACAAGTTCATCTGATACACCTTTAGCCATCTTTAGCCATCTTTAACCATCTTTAGCCATCTGAACACACGCATTTATGCCAGTGGCGGATCGGCTATAACGACAAACGAAGCCTTGGTCTGGTGCGGCACATTCCAGAGGACGGAAAAATAAAAAAATAAAAAATTAAAATTTGAATATTACATTTAATTTGAAACTGCGATCGGAAGACAATAAAAATAAAATTGTGATGACACTGGTTAAATATTAGGGGCGGCAGAAAGCTCGGCCGAGGGAAGGGTGATTGCTAAATCCGCCCCTGATTTATGTCGGTTTTTGAAAAGTTCTATGGAGCATCTTGTCAGCTGCAGATGTGCCGAGGAATGACACATTGCTGAAAGACACGATATCATTCTTTTGATGGAGGCATGCACAATACGCATTAATTCTATTTTATTGGCTCTAGTCTGGTCTGCTTTGAGCTAAGTTATTCTGAGTCTTATGCAGCTCAGTTATCATAAGGGTGATTTATAAGGACTGTTAGATCTATAACTAAGAATAGGCCTATGGTATGACTATTTACAACAAGTGTGAGCTACGAACAAAATTTCATCGGTAGGCTGATCAGAATTTGAATCTCGGTAAACAATTCAGTTGATTTCATTAATATTTTCTCTTTGTTCATTGGAAAGCCAGGCTTCTTAATACTCTGCCAAGACCACAGCGAAAACTCCTAGAAAATATTAGCAGCAAACCAACGCTTGCCGTAAGATCAGAATTTGATCATTGATCGTACAGCAAGCGTGGGTTTGCTGTTAATTAGGCTGGCTCCGATAATTTTCACTGGGCAGAAATTCGAAATACCTTAACATTTTATCGGTTCAGCGTGGGATATTATTTGCTGATTTTGGTGATCAACAGAAGTATCTGAGCCAGGTTATCGAAACCTTTAACGACGAGAGGGATTACTAGTTTTGCGTACATTTTAGTGTGCGCTCGTCGTTAAGTAAATTTCAAGTATTAGAATGAAGCGTATGTTGTTGACTAGGCTGTCAAAAATTGATACTACACTGCACATTCCTGAAAAGTCAACTGCACATTGTTGACAAGTCAACTGCACACTCGACTATGTCAACTGCACACTTTGTGTCAGAAAACACTCTATTTTAGGATCTGATGCATACAAACATACATCCAACAACGTGTTTGCCCCATGGACTTACATCTATATAGTGACTATCGCCCATGCCTCGAAATAGCGAGAAGTAGACCAAACACAGAGGCTGGCTGGAAACATAAAACTAATGTGCTTGATAAGCGCCGATGAATGCTTATCCAAACACGGAAGAGTTGTGTTGGATTAGTGCGTTGTCGGACTTATGGACATTCTAGCAGAGCCAGACAGACAATTGAGACGTGGCAATAACCATTGTGTTTACACCACGGGACCACTAGAGATTCTTACACGTTGCGGTGTTCAGCCTCTGTGGTGGGAATTGCAGGATCGGCATGATGATGCTCAGTTGTACGGTCTCTCGGTATTTCTTCTAATCTGCATGAATCCCTCTGTCTCTCTGTCTCTCCCTGCCTCGCTTTTACTCTCTCTCTCTCTCTCTCTCTCTCTCTCTCTCTCTCTCTCTCTCTCTCTCTCTCTCTCTCTCTCTCTCTCTCTCTCTCTCTCTCTCTCTGTCTCTCACTCTCTCCCTCTCATCCTCTTTCTGTCTTTCCGTGTCTTTCTTTCAATCCCGCATCCATCCCTATTTTGCTCTGTCACTTTCTCACTTTGTCTCAGTCTCTCCCTTCCTTACTGCCTGCCTGCTCCCTTACTCACTTACTCTCTACCCCTCCGTATCTATTTGTCTGTCTGTCTATCTGTCTGTCTCTCTCTTTCTGTCTTTCCGTGTCTTTCCGTATATATCTATACTTATTTTTCCTATTTGTTTGATCTCCTATAGAAGCTCTTGAATTATCGAGTATCAATGCAGTTACGCCTCTGAAATCAAACACAGAGCAAGGCTGTTTTATATCTGCCTGTTTATCTTTCTTTTTGTCCCTTTGCCTTTTTTCATGTTTTCTCCAGTGTTAGTTTAAAGTATTCTCTCTTACGCTCACAACGATATTTGTCCGTCATTCGATCTCTCCTTCCTTCCTTCCTTCCTTCCTTCCTTCCTTCCTTCCTTCCTTCCTTCCTTCCTTCTTCCTCCTTCCTCCTTCCTTCCTTCCTTCCTTCCTTCCTTCCTTCCTTCCTTCCTTCCTTCCTTCCTTCCTTCCTTCCTTCCTTCCTTCCTTCGTACCTTCCTTCCTTCCTTCCTTCTTCCTTCCTTCCTTCCTTCCTTCCTTCCTTCCTTCCTTCCTTCCTTCCTTCCTTCCTTCCTTCGTTCCTTCGTTCCTTCGTTCCTTCCTTCGTTCCTTCGTTCCTTCGTACCTTCGTTCCTTCGTTCCTTCCTTCGTTCCTTCCTTTCTGTCTGCCTCTCTGTCTGCCTCTCTGCCTCTCTTCCTCTCTCTCTCTCTCTCTCTCTCTCTCTCTCTCTCTCTCTCTCTCTCTCTCTCTCCTCTCTCTCTCTCTCTCTCTCTCTCTCTCTCTCTCTCTCTCTCTCTCTCTCTCTCTCTCTTGCGTCTTGTCTGCGGTTCTCATCATTCTTCAATTCGTCGTCTCTCCCTTATTGTCTCCCTATCTTACTTGCTATATCTCTTTCCATCTCTATAGCTCGCTGTCTTTATTCCTGTCTCTCTTCTAGTTTCCTCTCTCCATATCTCTCCCTGTCTGTCTTTGTCTCTCTCCCTGTTTCTCTTTCTCTCCTTTATCGCTGCTCTGCCAATTTCTTCCATAGCCACGTCCCTCCTTCCTTTCTTCATCCTACCCCCTCTCTCCATCTCTTTCAAAATAAACGTTTAATAAGTTCCCCAGCCATCTGCGTCACCCGAGGCAGGTGGGAGCCACGTTGGTCCACCCGACAGTCCAAACAACAATTGAGAGCGGACCAGAAAGGTGTAATTGGCGGTTACTTTATCTATTTGAATTTCTTTATAATTTTAATATATATATTTATTTATGCATTTTGCATCGTATCTCAACGTTCACTTCTCGTTACTCCACGACAGCTGCAAGCAATCAAGTCAAAAGCCTATTTCATAGGCTATTCTTCGTCAAATATCCAGACAGTTATATAAGAACTAATTAAGTAAGCAATTTTTATTACCACGAGACAACAATGCACATACAGCAGAGAAATGAAGATCGATTTCCGTAACGATGCATTGTACAAACAGTTTGAGAGAAAACTTTCAGGTTAGGCATTTATGTTTTCTCTAAAACTTTATAGGACATACTTTGACAAACAGATGACTTATAATTGGGTCGAGGCCATATATGGTCGGTATGGAAAATCGTGTACAATTGTATTTACATTTTGTATGTATCATGTATGTATGCATACATGTCATGCATGTATGTATATATGTATGTAAGTATACATGTATGTATGTGTGTGTATGTATATATGTATGTATGTATGTAAGTGTGTATGTATGTATGCATGTATGTATGTATGTATGTATATGTAATGTCTGTACTGTAACAAAAACGGCCGTATGACTACTGCAAATCGTCGTACCACTGTAACATAACGGCCAACCCAACTTCAACTGGTAGTGGTTACGATCTTTAGGCGCGTGGATAAGGCCTCCTTCGTCTATCAGAGGGCTTTAGGTCGATCAACAGTTCAAACAGTTTAACTATCTTTATTGAGAAATGAAGACGGTATCTCACCATTCAATGTCACAAACAGATGACTTGAAGAGGCGCTATATAAATTCTATGATTGATTGATTGATTGATTGATTGATTGATTGATTGATTGATTGATTGATTGATTGATTGATTGATTGATTGATTGATTGATTGATTGATTGATTGATTGATTGATTGATTGATTGATTGATTGATTGATTGATTGATTGATTGATTGATTGATTGATTGATTGATTGATTGATTGATTGATTGATTGATTGATTGATTGATTGATTGATTGATTGATTGATTGATTGATTGATTGATTGATTGATTGATTGATTGATTGATTGATTGATTGATTGATTGACAAGAGATCACTTACTATGTGATCATAACATTAACGTCTTGAAAGCAGTGCAGTCACGGCCACTTGGCCTACCATCAAACTCAACGCAACTACCAGGCTGACTTGACCGTGTAACGACGAAGCTCTAATCTTCAACTCTATCAACCGATCAGTAAAACTATCAGATTGAACTGAACGTCTCTTTTCTGCTGCTACTCAACTGTCAACTCACTTGACTGTGTGACGACGTAAAGCTCCAATTAAAAATGTACGTTCTGTATACTGTACAACACTTCGCAAGACCAATCGCAACAGCACTCTCAAATTCAATCTCAAATTCAATCTATCTTATATTAGGCCTACGATGTTCATAGTATATAATTATATATATATCAATAATCTACCGTCTAACATTAATCTTATTATATCGTCTCCACATAGGCCTATCAATCTTATTGTATTCACTCTTATTAATCCAATTCAACTGACTCGCTTTCAATATATATCGAGAGCGTGTCCGGACACTGGAGGAGGGAGTGTCCGGACATAGGAGAGAGAGAGAGAGACAGACAGACAGACAGACAGACAGACAGACAGACAGACAGACAGACAGACAGACAGACAGACAGACAGACAGACAGACAGACAGACAGACAGACAGACAGACAGACAGTGACTGAGACAGAGACAGAGAGAAAGAGAGACAGAAAGACAGAGAGACAGAGACAGAGACAGACAGAGACAGACAGAGACAGACAGAGACAGACAGAGAGAGGCAGGGAGAGGTCCGGAAACTGGAGGAGGGGAGTGTCCGGACATAGGAGAGAGAGATACAAAGAGAGATACAGAGAGAGAGACACAGAGAGAGGCAGTGGGAGAGAGAGCTAAGCCGAGCCGCAACGAGAGGGCGCTGCACACAATCAAAGGCTGAGAAACGTCATACAGCCACCCAAATCTGCAACAGTACCTACAGAAATACATATGTATGTATGTATGTATGTATGTATGTATGTATGTATGTATGCATGTATGCATGTATGACATTGTATGTAAGTGTGTATGTATGTATGTATGTATGTATGTATGTATGTATGTATGTATGTATGTATGTATGTATGTATGTATGTATGTATGTATGTATATTTGTATGTATGTATGTATGTATGTATGTATGTATGTATTTGTGTATGTATGTATGTATCTATGTATGTATGCATGTATTTGTGTATGTATATATGTGTGTCTATGTATGTATGTATGTAAGTGTGTATGTATGTATGTATGTGTGTATGTATGTATGTATGTATGTATGTATGTATGTATGTATGTATCAGACACTTAATATATCGTCTTTAGTGCCTAAAAAAGCGCCGGTAATACAAAATGAGAGAGCATGGACGTTATCAAGAGAGATTATGATGAGAGTAGAAATTCCGAAGTGGCAGACGGAGAATGACGTGCGTAGATGAAAAATACGGATCTGGAAGGTACGTGTCAGTTACGGAGGGCAGAGAAGATAGAAACGTTGGTCGACTGACGAATGGTTCATGGTGCGACCAATCTCTTCGTAGATAAAGACGGCTAAAGACAGGACGAGAGAGACTGATTCCTAATCCATGCGTACGCCTCTGGATAACTTACCCCTTCATTTCTGTCGCTTCTTTTTACAAACTCAGAACTGCGCCCAACTCCACCAGAATGTATACGCTATACAGACTCGTCAGTGTACGGTCATCATAGTTGAGTTGGCTGGGGGTTGTAGGTGCATGGAGCAGAAATGTAGCCAAATTTAATGTAGCCATGTAACCAAATGTAGTATAAATGCGTTAAAGCTGCTAGACGCTAACTCCATGACTCCGTCGCTGCCCATACTCGTCACAGACCTGAAGATAGGAGGAGGGCGACGTCAACGCCCCTTTCAGATATGAGGTGTCGTTAAACGCTGGAAACTACTGCACGAATTTTCAACATCTTGTGACACCTCTAGGGACTACGCAGCGCAAGCAATAGGGAGAGCATTTCATACTGTCTGGCCAGATTATGTGAATATCTTTGCTCCTTTGACCTGAAGTTTACATATATACATATACCTATCTGCATATATATATATATATATATATATATATATATATATATATATATATATATATATATATATATATATATATATATATATATATATATATACCTATCTGCATATATATATATATATATGCAGATACACGCGCCTATAAATGTACTAGGGTCATATAACATGATGGAACACAGGCAATGCCATTACGTATGGTAATACTGGCACCGTCACTCGCTTACTTCCACCCGCATGCGCTGGCACACTCTTCGTCCCAGCATCCTCTAACAGATTCAGGAGTCAGTATATACACTAACGGAATGCAACTGCTGCTGCTGATTACTTTTGTTCACAAGAGGCGCCACTCCTATTCAGCGGCACGAGCGTCAGCCGAGATGGATGCGAGCCATTCCATTGACGAACGGTATATCGGTGTGTCCTATATAGTTGCCGTATCGGAATAATATATTTCATATCTCCATCCATCTTTCGTGCTTGGATCATTCTAGACATCCAGTCCGTACGTCCCTGCGTATGCGACCGACCGTCCCTATGTCCGTCCGCCAGCCCCACCCTATGTCTGTCCATGTACGTCCGTCCCTATGTCCTGTCCGTTCGCCTGTCCGTCCATATGTCTCTGTTCGTCCGTTCGACTTCCTGTGAGACGTAGTATCTGGTGTTCAATTTAATAATAGCGTCTTATGGTTGCCATGGCTGTTGACGTCAACCTTATCGTTGCTATGATTCGTACATCAATTTGTCATCCTTCATTGTGTGCTGGTCTCCTTCTTTCATCCCTTTCTTTCTGCTTTTCTTCAATCATTGTTTTCCTCTCTGACAGTTCCTTCTTTCATTTATTCTTTCTTTTCTTCCATAGTTATTTCCTTTCTTTTTACTGTCTTCTTTCTCTTCATCCTCAATTCTTTCATTCTTTTCCCCCACTTTCTTTCCTCTCACTTTACTTCCTTTCTCCTCCTTTATGCCTCTCTTTCTGTTTTCCTTAATTGATTCACTGATTGATTGGTTCATTCATTCATTCATTCCTCCATCCATCCATCCATCTATTCGTCCATCTATTCATCCAACCATCCATCCATCCATCCTTCCACCCAATACCTTTGGTGCGCCTTCCTTTTGATTAAGATTGGTGTTACTCATTTCGTTGGCTCGTCCAAGTCTCGTCCAAGTCTCGTCGCTCATTTAATCTCGGACACGACAAGAGAACGAATCATCCAAAATCTCTGTTCTCGCAGCCAAGTCTATCACAGGGCGTCCATCTCAACCGCGACGCAACGCCTCTGTATACTTAGCCATACGAAATATTGCATTTTACGACGAAAATTACAGACCTGTGTAGCCTAATAATGTCTTCATATATAGCCTAACCTACCAATTTTATACATAAACACTTATTCATAAAATTACGCAGTGTTCAGAAAAAACGAACCTTAGAAATTATAGTAACTGAAGTAAATTAAAAAATTGTTCAAATAGTTTGAATACAGTTAAAACATATAGAATGGAGGATGCAGAGGTATTAAAAATGCGTTTATAGATTATGGTTGATTCCTCGTTGACACCAGGACACGCGCTTTTAGGCAAGTAGCCTATGTCACCACCCTACTGCAGCACCGTTAACTCACTAAAAGCCATAATCGGTTAGAGTTAGCGAAATACGTAATAAGTAATAACTAATAATATGACGTAATTTCAAACGGACCGTTCCTAAACTATACAAGCTTGAAAAGCGTTATCATTATTTATTTATTAATGATTATTTATTATGTTATTATTTCGTTATTTATTTTTTCTTCTCTAGCTTGCATAGTTTATGAACGGTCCGTTTTAAATTTAATTGTCTTAAATCGCGTTTGGCGAAACTTTTGTTTTCTAAACACAGTGTGCATTCACGTACGTACGCAGGGCACACACACATACACACACCTAAAAACACACACACTCACACACACACACACACACACACACACACACACACACACACACACACACACACACACACACACACACACACACACACACACCTACACCTACACACACAAACACACAGTCATATGTTTACACACTAAGCATTATTAATGTTTTTATGATCTGAGCTTTGCCTGCATTGATGGGTAAGAATGGAAGAACGATTGTGGGGCATAGGGACGAAGTCCAGCGATGAATTCGTGGTTTAATGGGGTGAGGCAGTCGGTAAGGTAAACAAATACAGTGTGGATGGCAATATGTGCCAACGATTATAACTGCATGAGTTATGACCTGTGTCACGGAAAAGAATGGAAATCTGGCCCAGCCATAGAAGAACATCCGACAAGCGATCAAGGGACATCGCATAACTTAGAAGGACATAGAAGAACATAGCATAACTTAGAAGGACATGGAAGGACATCGCATGACTTAGAAGGACATGGAAGGACATCGCATAACTTGGAAGGACATAGAAGGACTTCGCATAACTTAGAAGGACATGGAAGGACATCGCATAACTTAGAAGGACATAGAAGGACATCGCATAACTTAGAAGGACATAAAAGGACATCGCATAACTTAGAAGGACATAGAAGAGCATAGAAGGACATAGAAGGACATCGCATAACTTAGAAGGACATAAAAGGACATCGCATAACTTAGAAGGACATAGCATAACATAGAAGGACATAGAAGGACATAGCATAACATAGAAGGACATAGAAGGACATGGCATAACTTAGAAGGACATAAAAGGACATCGCATAACTTAGAAGGACATGGCATAACATAGAAGGACATCGCATAACTTAGAAGGACATAAAAGGACATGGCATAACTTAGAAGGACATAAAGGGACATCGCATAACTTAGAAGGACATGGCATAACATAGAAGGACATCGCATAACTCAGAAGGACATAGAAGGACATGGCATAACTTAGAAGGACATGGAAGGACATCGCATAACTTGGAAGGACATAGAAGGACTTCGCATAACTTAGAAGGACATGGAAGGACATCGCATAACTTAGAAGGACATAAAAGGATATCGCATAACTTAGAAGGACAAAAAGGACATTGAATAACTTAGAAGGACATAAAAGGATATCGCATAACTTAGAAGGACATAAAAGGACATTGCATAACTTAGAAGGACATAAAATACATCGCATAACTTAGAGGAAAGTAGATGTTCTTCCATGTCCTTCTAAGTTATGCAATGTTGTCAGATAATTGGTCATTGTCCAACTATTTCTGGAGTGAGTTCGAGTGTGTTAAGTTATTTCTTTCCATGTCCATCCATGTCATTCCTGTGACCCTCTTCGCTATGCTGTATCATGTCATGTCCCTCTCTACCCTTCTAATGCGATGTCCTTGTATGTCCTTTTGTGATACGCAATGTCCTTCTGTGTCCTTCTATCTTAGGTGATGTCCCTCTATATCCTTCTAGGTTACGAAAAGTTCTTCTGTGTCCTTCTATGTAATATTATATGTCTTTCTAAGTTATGCTAAGTCCTTCTACGTTATCCTGTCTTATGCTATGTCCTTCTATAGTATACGATATCTTTCCACGTCCTTCTAAGTTCTTCTGAGTCCCTCTATGTCCTGTTATGTCCTGCTGTGTCCTTCTGTGCTATGCGATGTCCTTCTACGCCCTTCTACGTTGTGCTTTAGCCAACTTGGAGGGCTTAGCTCATTTCGTCGGCTGCCTAATTGAATTATAGGCGAGAATTAGTGAATGCGTCAGTGGTCGAGGGAACAGACGATTAGTCTCGTCGACAAAAGACAATTTATGTAAACCAATGTAAAAGCAGAACTAATTACAAGACGAAGGCTGTCGACAAGAAACAGCAGGAGGATTAGACGGTAGAGGAGGGGCTTAGGAGAAGAAGAAGGAGGAGGAAGAGGAGGAGGAGGAGGAGGAGCAGGAGGAGCAGGAGGAGCAGGAGGAGCAGGAGGAGCAGGAAGGAGGGGTTGAAGAAGAAGACGACGAGGATTGCGATGAAAAATGCGATGAAGAAAAAGTAGAAGAAAAAGAAGCAGAAAAGAAAAAGGAGAGATAGAGAAAAATACAAAAAAAGAAAAAGATGCAGAAGAAGAAGGAGGAAGAGGAGCAGGATAAGACGAAGCGGAAGTAAAAGCAGAATTAATTCCAAGGTGAAGACCGTCGTAAAGAAACAGCAGGACGGATAGACGGTAGAGGAGCGGTTCAGGAGAAAGAGGAGAAGGAGGAAAAGAAACAAGAGGAGCAGAGAGAAAGAAGGTCAATGAGGAGCAGGATATTGATGGAGATGCGCTACAGGAGTTGTTTAGAAGGAGGAGACGTACTTTAGCAGCATAGGCAAGAGGAACAATTCTGTCTCTTTCTGCAGGCGTGTCTGTCTGTCTGTCTGTCTGTCTGTCTGTCTGTCTGTCTGTCTGTCTGTCTGTCTGTCTGTCTGTCTGTCTGTCTGTCTGTCTGTCTGTTTCTCTGTTCTGTTTGCCATGGCGGTTTCGTAATCGACCGGAATGTAATGAAAACTGATGACAAAGACGAAGGTCTCCTACGAATGAAAAAACACGATTGGCATCTACAGATACGGGTAGAGAGAGAAAGAGAGACAGACAGACAGACAGACAAAGACAAAGAGAGACAGACAGAAAGATAGAGAAAGAAATAGAGACAGACAGACAGACAGACAGAGACAAAGAGAGACAGACAGAAAGATAGAGATGGAAATAGAGACAGACAGACAGAGAAACAGAGACAGAGAAACAGAGACAGAGAGACAGAAAGAGGAGAGAAACAGAGAGTAGTAAACAAAATAGAGTGAAGCGAGAGGGATAGACAAAGAGGTACGAAGAAATAAGTAGGAAAATGAAATGAGATGAAGATTAACGGAGAGAATGAGATAGAATCAGAAAACAAGGACACGTGATTTTCCCACTTCGCATTACTGTGAATATATTTCGATACATTTGGGCCATGTGCACATAGTTTTTCAACTAATTACATGGTCCGTTGGAAAATACTATCGATCATTTAGCTCTTGTCCCGAATATATAGGGTATCTTTCTGATTTCGTGGAGGACGGAGTTCCTTTCTAACAACGCTGCGTTATAACAAGGATGATTAGCTTCGCCCTTCTCCTATATCCAGGCTTGAGATTGGCACCAATCGAGTGGGACACTGGCTGTGCTATTGTAGCGTGCCTCATTAAAATTAGCTGAACACGTCATGATCAATGTTATTTTATTAGTATTTTACACCTTGATTCGGTTAGAATAGGGCCTACTCATATCTGGGATTCGTATACATGTAGTAGGATGCGGGAATGGATGTCATGAACGACCAGCTAGGTAAGAGTGTTCGTTCCGAGGATTTTTAAGCCAAACAGTTCAATATAATTCTTATCCTGAATTCTACGTGTGGGAAGCCGACACAACCCGTTGTTTTCTTTCGCTGGTATACTTAGGACTACTCTCTTCCGTCTGGCCTGCGTCTGTCTCTGAGTAGAGATCTTTAAGGGGTGCTATATAAATTCCGATTGATTGATTTGTTGATTTCTTAAGGGTTGCACCTGCAGTAGCGTTGCATCTATAGGCACGGCTGTTGCTTTTCCTGTACGTAAATGTAGACCTGTGAATGATATCACTGTCGAAGCGTCAGCTAAACTGACACTAAACTGAACGTCTTTGTATACCATGCACTAGCCTTAAGAGACACTATGTGTCTATGTATGCATATGCGTGGTATGTCTTAGGGCTGGATGTATGTATACAAGTTCATATATATATATATATATATATATATATATATATATATATATATATATATATATATATATATATATATATATATATATATATATATACAGTTCAGTTGACGCTTCCAAAGTGGTAATCTATTGTTATTGCTAGAAAAACAATGCTAAAACATAGCTGCTGTTATGGATATATGGATATATATATGTGTATATATATATATGTATATGTGTGTGTATACGCACGCATGCATAAACGGAGAAATGCATTAGGTATATATATATACACATATATATACATATATATGTACATATATATATATGCAATACATGCAGTATCTATAGGCTGGGGGGCAATCGCGTATATATACAGTTCAATTAGTGCAGAGTGTAACTGGTGAATCTTTTGTTGAGGGCATGCGAGACCCATAAGGACCAATAATGAGGCAATTAGGAATCCACTAAGCGGCACTAGGAACTGGAACGCACCCCGCGAATTCGTCCATTTGGCCATATATAATTATAGCGAAGCGCACAGTGTGTGCGTGCATGTGTGTGCGTGTATGTGTGTGTATGTTTGTGAGTGTGTTTGTGTGTAGTTATTGTAAGTTTGTCTGTGTGTTTTGCATGTGTATACGAGTGTGCGTTTGCGTGCATGGGTGCCCGTGCGTGTACAATTCTCTGAGGAGCGAAGTGGACGATGCGAGGAGACTGAGAGAAGACGGTCATCTGCATGCTAGATATTTAGGTGCGAGACCCCGCTATGCCTTGGACACCAGAATGAGGATTTTGAATATAATACAAGCAGAGAGGATTTTGAATTTAATACTTGAAGAGAGGAAGCCAGTGCAGTTGTTGTACAGCTTTTTAGGCATCGAAGAAAACCGCAGAAGGCGATTATGACTATTTGCCATAATCAGCTTTCTACTGTGGGCTTTCCGCACATCTAAAATAGGCGCTATATGAAGAAGAGTACGAATGCTATTAGTAGGACAAGTGACATTTGCTTAGCAATAAGAGCTTTGAAATTTCCGACTAATGCGCGCATGAATATAATATGTATGTGTATGTATGCATGCATGTATGTGTGCATATAGATGTGTATGTGTATGTGTGTATGTTTGCACGCATGTATGTGTACGTGTATATATTTGTTTGTATACATTCATGCATGTATGCGGGTGTATATGCATGTATGTATGCAGAATAAATAATTACGCTAAGAGCTAAGAAGTCTGGTTGTGCGTTCTTGTCAAGGGTAAGAGCTATGTGCGTTTTGTTAGATGTTCTTAAAGGCGTTCTTCCTAAAGCGTTCCTTTAAGTTTCATTGAGGTGTAAATTGATTAAATGGAAGATGAACTGATGGACGATAAAAGAATATGAAATGAAGAACAATTCAATTAGTGGTACAGTTGTTTAAGAAGCTGTGGATGCACAAGAGGAGGAGTACTCATCTAGATCCTTGGCGACATGGCCATGACATAAAGAGTAGCGACGAGGTGAAGGAAAGAATTTCCGCGGACCCATATAAGGTCCCTCTGTTATTAATCATCTGTGAAAACTCCGCCACTGTTCGTACTCTGAAAGTGCCAGTCCCAAGCCTGGATAAAGGAGGAGGGCGACGCTAATCATCTTTGTTATGACACCGCGTCGTTAAACTGAAACTACTACTACTATCATCTGTGAACTTAGAGGCTTCCCAATTCCAGATAGTGCACATCACTCAGTCCACCTTTTTTCTCTATATCTATTGTCTGTCTGTTTTTCTGTAGGCCTGCCTATGTATGTCTGTATGTCTGTCTCTCTGTTTGTCTGTGAGTATACGGTCTCTAGAGGTGAGTACACGCTGTATACCCGCGTATGCATGCGTGTACCCTCGACTACAGCTCTGCAAACAGTTAATTATATTTCTTATCCTGAATTCTACATGTTGGAAGCCGACACAACCCGTTGTTTTCTTCCCTGGAGTTGCGTCATCTCCCCAGGGTTCCTTCCTCTCCTTTCTACCAGTTACTTAAGACTGTTCTGTTCCGTCTGGCCTGGGTCGGGAGCGGCTCTGTGAACTTAGGGGCTGCCAAATTCCAGATAGTGCATATCACTCAGTCCACCTTTTTTCTCCATATCAATTGTCTGTCTGTCAGTCAGTCAGTCTGTCAGTCAGTCTGTCTGTTTTTCTGTATGTCTGTCTGTATGTCTGTCTCTCTGTTTGTTTGTCTGTCTGTCTGTGTGTCTGACTGTCTGCCTGTCTCTATATCGGCCACTCACTGTTCGTTTTCTTGGTGTACTTGCAGTTGTTCACTGCGTTGTCACTTCCAAATAGGACTACGATATGCAATAGTTAGTTAGGGCTTCCATTTACAGGTCATATTCAGATACGGTGTGGGGGTGGGGGTTACGGCACTGGGATCGTGCCTCCTCGACAACAACTGACCTACTCACCGCTGGATTCTCTGGCGAACGCATGGAAACTTCACTACGCACTAGTTCGAATACCTATAGTTAATACTAGTGAACTGTTTTCATAATTTATGTATGAAAGCGAGTCATTGTTTCATTTATTTCTGCGGTCTTGCCTCCCACTCTCTGGAAATAGTGTAGAGAATCGGTCTAACAGTATGGACTTATGTTGAGATCTGGTATGGACTTAAGTTGAAATCTGGTATGGACTTAAGTTGAGATCTGGTATGGACTTAAGTTGAGATCTGGTATGGACTTAAGTTGAGATCTGGTATGGACTTAAGTTGAGATCTGGTATGGACTTAAGTTGAGATCTGGTATGGACTTAAGTTGAGATCTGGTATGGACTTAAGTTGAGATCTGGTATGGACTTAAGTTGAGATCTGGTATGGACTTAAGTTGAGATCTGGTATGGACTTAAGTTGAGATCTGGTATGGACTTAAGTTGAGATCTGGTATGGACTTAAGTTGAGATCTGGTATGGACTTAAGTTGAGATCTGCAGGTATGGACTTGAGATCTGGCTTCTCGGCAATGTATGCATAGCCTTCTTTGCCAGAAATGTTTCCTTGATGACTTGGCACCCTATATTAGTGCACGTCCTAACTTTAAACTAACAAAGTAACCCGTAAATTTTTAATAGAGCAGAGGCGTAGCTCTGGTCTAGAAATTGAGGGGTACCAAGTAATTCCCCCTTCGCGTAATTATTATTGTTAGGCGATTGTTGTGAAAGTAGCGTAATTGAAGAATGCTTCGTTGATTCTAGATTTATTGAGGACTGGTTAAGAAAAGTAAGTGTACGGAACTCTAAAAGCAGGTTACGGTATCCTAAAAAGGTGTACGGTACCTAAAAAGTAGGTGTACGGTACTCTAAAAATAGATGCACAATACCTTCCTAAAAAGTAGGTGTGCGTTAGCCTACCCTAAAAAGTGGGTTACGGGTACCACAGCACCCCAATTAATATTCTGTTGAAGACTCCTTGTATTTGATTTTTCTCGCTATACAGCCAAATTGTCAAGCTGTCGTTGAAACGTATCTCGCCTGGTGTAGTTTTCTCTTATGCAAATCCAGGAAACAATTTAGCGAAGCGCTGTAAAGACTGCATTGACAATTGCATAACGCCGAAGCACAAACTAATCACCTGTCACCGATGATTGGCGGACGCTAATCTAAGGACCGGTTGCTAGAACGTAGATAAGATTTGATCTTAAGCCAGATCGG
>OY744611.1:40391870-40429370 GCA_963556255.1 Allolobophora icterica
TGGTCCAAACGTAAGCATCTTTATGGTTCACCATATTACAGTCTCGCGCATAAAGAGACAAGCTACAGGAGACTATCTATATTTAGGCTTGTATTGATTCGATGGTCTATATCTGTACTTAGGCTTATATTAATTCTACGGTCTATCTATATTTAGGCTTATATTAATTCAACGGTGTATCTATATTTAGACATATTAGTTCTACGGTCTATCTATATGTAGACATATAATTCTACGGTCTATCTATATTTGGGCTTATATTAATTCAACGGTTTATCTATATTTAGACTCATATTAATTATACAGTCTATCTGTATTTAGGCTTATATAAATTCTATATTTAGAATTGTATCAATTCAACGGTCTATCTATATTTAGACTTATATTAATTCTATGGTCTATCTATATTTAGGCTTATATTAATTCAACGGTCTGTCTATATTTAGACTTATATTAATTCTATGGTCAATCTATATTTAAGCTTATATTAATTCAGCGGTCTATCTATATCTGCACTTATCTGTATTTAGACATATTAATTCTATGGTGTATCTATATTTAGGCTTATATTAATTCTATGGTCAATCTATATTTAGGCTTATATTAATTCAACGGTCTATCTATATTTAGACTTATACTAATTCTATGGTCAATCTATATTTAGGCTCATATTAATTCAACGGTCTATCTATATTTAGGCTTATATTAATTCTATGGTCAATCTATATTTAGGCTCATATCAATTCAACGGTCTATCTATATTTATACATATTAATTCTATGGTCAATCTGTATTTAGGTCTATATAAATGTTATGGCATCGTAAAATATGCTAAGGTTATCTGCTGCTTGCCCCAATCTTTGCGAGAGCTGGTAAAGAAAGTCCATAACACGTGCTGTCTATTCTGGTAACCTATGGCAACCGGACCAATTGACAAGCGCGTGTCTGATTTGACTACCGTGTCAGTTACGCATTCTACGATCTGCTTATTTACATAGCGCCTTTTATATACTCTCGTCAGGACAAGCCGCTCCTCAACAATTTATGTCTCAGTAACGATTATATGCTATTTATATAGCACTGTGCATATTTATATGCAGCCTCGGCTTTAAAACGATGCCGTTGACTGGGAATACGCTGTCGGTAACAGGAAGTCGTTGCACTTCGTTTGCCCATATCGGCCTTTCGGAGTCAACTTCAAAGGAGTGCCCTTCTTTCTCTTTTTCTTATGTATATGAACCATTATAGAAGATCATATATAATCGTATAATTATAGAAGAAGAAGAAGAAGAAGAAGAAGAAGAAGAAGAAGAAGAAGAAGAAGAAGAAGAAGAAGAAGAAGAAGAAGAAGAAGAGGAAGAGGAAGAGGAAGAGGAAGAGGAAGAGGAAGAGGAAGAGGAAGAGGAAGAGGAAGAGGAAGAGGAAGAGGAAGAGGAAGAGGAAGAGGAAGAGGAAGAGGGAGAGGGAGGAGGAAGAGGAGGAGGAGGAGGAGGAGAAAGAGGAAGAGAAGGAGAAGGAGGAGGAGGAGGAGGTGAAAGAGGAAGAGAAGGAGAAGGAGGAAGAGGAGGAGAAGGAGAAGGAGAAGAAGGAGAAGGAGGAGGAGGAGGAGGAGGAGGAAGAGAAGGAGGAGGAGGAGGAGGAGGAGGAGGAGAGTCCTATGAGCTAGCCTGAGAAGCAGGCTCAGGCAGCCACGGTTCTGAAGTGTTAGCGACTTCATTTTCTTAGCCTCGGCATATGAGGTCGGGTGGTCAATCCTCTTCGTCGTTTTCTGATCCTCTCACTGACAGTTTACGGCCAGTGTACTCGTTACAACCGAGTATAGGCAGATGGCGCAAGTGAGACAGAAATCTCGAACCAAATTTCTGCTTTTAGCTGGAGTTCGAACGCCGATCTCTCGGTTGACAATCCAGCACTATTGCCACTAGACTATTGCGCATTCATAAAACCATGATATAGTACTTATTTATGATGAGCTCTATTCATCTGCTATAGAATATACTTTGTACAGAGAAATTCAAATTCAAGTTCTCATATTCAGTCGCGCCAATTGTTAGGCAGAATGCAATTTTAAAACGGATCGGGAGTATACGCATATATATCTGGCTATTTCTATAGCACCTTTATATTCTGACTATCGGCTTTAACCCCAGGAATCGCATATACGGAACATCATCTTGCATGGTCGGAAGAGGGTGGAATCAAGCTACGGCAGCTGACAATCACCACCTGCAGATAGGAAGCAGTTCGCGGCAGATGGCAAAACATGTACAATACATCACAAGTGGGCCATTAGCCAAATGGCAGTGGGCAGGATATACATATATGTATGCACACATCCACTCACAAACAAACACATACAAACACACACATATATACACATACAAACACACATATATACACATACAAACACACATATACATATACAAACACACATATATACACATACAAACACACATACATATACATACAAACACACATATATACACATACAAACACACATACATACACATACAAACACACATATATACACATACAAACACACATATTCACATACAAACACATATATATACACATATAAACACACATATATACACATACAAACACACATATATACACATACAAACACACACACATATACACATACAAACACACATATATGCATACATACGAAGACGTATTTTAAAGAAGATGGCGGGCTATTTAACTCTGCCACTGCCACTCTGGCATTGCAAGTCCCAAGCCGAGATAAAGGAGGAGGGGACACAAATCATCGGTGTTATGACGCGGTGTCGTTAAAGAGCAGATAGCCAACTATAGCGTCAAAGGTGAGATGACGGACTGCGGCAAAGATGAGAAGTAGAATGACCTCCCCTTCTTCCACTGTCATTGGCAGATAACAATTGACAAATACATCACCGACGTCAGAGGTCACGAAAACATGGACTGTCTCTCCATGGATTGGCTTAGAACACGACGCCTTTATATAAGCTATATAGGCTAAGCACACCAGTCACACACATTATATGTATATATACATGTGTATATATATATATATATATATATATATATATATATATATATATATATATATATATATATATATATATTTCGCACTGTTCATACCTAGCTGAGTTGGCTGTGGAAGATCCCAGAGATTTCAAGACTGCAGAAAATAAGAAACGATGACATAAGACAATCATTAGATATCCAAACAACTCTACTAGACAAAGTCGTTCAACGAATACTCATGGTTTGGACACAGTGCACTACACGCAATATTCGAAGGAAAAAGACGCAACGGCAGACCAAGACTACACTGGATACTTTTAGTTGTGCCCACGTTTGGCAATGGTTCCAAATGGTAACTGGACGGTAAATCAAGGTCTCCGTGATTAAATATGGATCGGGGCAGCACCGTTGGTTCTTCTGCCATTCGTGTGCTAGAACACAACATGACTTCGACTAACACTAAGGGGAGCCGTGGACTTATGCAGCAGTGGATTTATGTATTAATGGGCGAATGCATCCATGGCATTAGAGAACAAGATAGCAGGACTGTCGCACGTTCATATGCAAATTTAATGGAAGCTTTTACATAGCAATGACGAACGAAACTGTGTGTATACGAATAGCTGTTTATTTGCATTCGAAGCACATAGTTGTAATGGCGGTTGCGCCGAAGGGGGTGCGTTGGGGATGGACCTGATATGTCGTGAGAAAGATATAAGCCTCGAGGTGAAGGAAGCGAACAGGATGAATGTTATGACTGGAAAAATAGTAATGGAGGAATGATGTTGGTGTCGGGAGGAAGGAGAGGGGGAGGAAAGGAAAAAGAAAAAGAGGAAGAAGAAAGGAAGTATTATATGTAGGCTGCATTGCAGTAGGACGCGAGAGCGAGAGAGAGAGAGAGAGAGAGAGAGAGAGAGAGAGAGAGAGAGAGAGAGAGAGAGAGACACACACACACAGAGACAGACAGACAGAGACAGAGGGAGAGAATTGCACAGAAGGAGATGTCTAGAGAATGAGGAGATGCTGGAAGAGAATACGGGAAGAAGGAGGAGGAGGACGACGAGGAGGACGAGGAGGACGAGGAGGAGACGGAGGAGGAGAAAGATGAGGAGGAATTAAAGATTAAAAAGAACGAGGATTTATATTTTACTGCGATACAGTATGACGTATATATGAGAGAAAGACAGGTGGTCAGAGGAAAAAAACACAATAGGGTTTGTCTAAAAAAGGAGAAGTGCAAATGAAAGACAAACAGAAGAAGGCAGGTCCGTAGTAGCAGAAAAACGGCGACAAGGAAACGCACAGACAAAACTAGAATGACAGAGAAAGAGAGTAACAGACAGAGGCAGCGATACAGAGAGAGTGACATAAACAGACGCAGAAAAACAAAGAGCGAGGAATTGACGATTTATGTAGCGCCAGATCTAAGTGATCTACGCAAAGTGGCCGCCATCTGTTCCGGGTCGTCGGCGAAGAGGGGCATTTCGAGAAACCCCGCGCGATCAAAGGACCACGGGAGACGTAGAAGTCCGGTCGGAATGAATGGATCGACCTCCGAGGGACACATCCACCATTCCTCTTTCCATATCAGCGCAATTTCGTGGTTTCTACCTCAGCCGCTCTCTGCATGCCAGTCTTTGTATTTCTGTCTATGCCACTGCCTCTGTTGCTGTCTCTCTATCTCTATCTCAGCCTCGGTGTGTGGCTATTATACTTCTGAGTCTTGCTGATGTTTGCTCTTCTCTCTGTCGCTGTCTAGACTACGCTTCGAATTCTCTGTGTTTCTTTCCATGCCTCTGTGTCTTCTCTCTCTCTCTCTCTCTCTCTCTCTCTCTCTCTCTCTCTCTCTCTCTCTCTCTCTCTCTCTCTCTCTCTCTCTCTCTCTCTCTCTCTCTCTCTCTCTCTCTCTCTGCTTTAGTCTGTTTCTTCTTCTACTCCTATATATCTTCATCTGTCTCTGCTTCTCATCTTTCCGTGTCCTTGTCGTTCCTGGCCCGGTGCCTGCCTCTGCCTCTGTCTGTCTGTCACTCTGTCTGTCTGTCTCTGTATGTCTCTCTCTCTTTCTCTTTCTCTTTCTCTTTCTCTTTCTCTCTCTCTCTCTCTCTCTCTCTCTCTCTCTCTCTCTCTCTCTCTCTCTCTCTCTCTCTCTGTCTCTCTCTGTCTCTCTGTCTCTGTCTCTCTGTCTCTCTGTCTCTCTGTCTCTCTGTCTCTCTGTCTCTCTCTGTCTCTCTCTGTCTCTCTCTGTCTGTCTGTCTGTCTGTCTGTCTGTCTGTCTGTCTGTCTGTCTGTCTGTCTGTCTGTCTCTCTCTCTCTCTCTCTCTCTCTCTCTCTCTCTCTCTCTCTCTCTCTCTCTCTCTCTCTCTCTCTCTCTCTCTCTCTCTCTCTCTCTCTCTCTCTCTCTCTCTCTCTCTCAACATAAACCCATCCCAGTGCCTCTCTGTAGTCTGTCTGTCTTTATTTATATCTCTTTCTGTCTCTCTTTCTATCTGTCTGTCTGTCTGTCCTTCCGCCGTCCGTCCGTCCGTCCGTGTGTGTGTGTGTGTGCGTGTGTGTGTGTGTGTGTGTGTGTGTGTGTGTGTGTGTGTGTGTGTGTGTGTGTGTGTGTGTGTGTGTGTGTGTGTGTGTGTGTGTGTGTGTGTGTGTGTGTGTGTGTGTGTGTGTGTGTGTGTGTGTGTGTGTGTGTGTGTGTGTGTGTGTGTGTGTGTGTGTGTGTGTGTGTGTGTGTGTGTGCTCTGAGACAATCTGTCAGTCGTTTCCGCACGATCGACTTTCAGCACCTGCATCTGATGGAGCGTAACACTTTCCCCGTCCAAGTAGTAATAGACTGTCTTTTCAGATCAAGGATGAAACAGTCTCAACATAATCATCCTCATCTTCAATATCACAAGCAGTAGCAGCAGCAGCAGCAGCAGCAGCAGCAGCAGCAGCAGCAGCAGCAGCAGCAAGAGAATCCCGATGTAGACGACGTCTCGTTCCACCTGCTCTTTAAACTGCGTGCAGGTACGAATCTGTCGAGCATGGTTCCGTGGTAATGGGGGTTCCCGCCCCACCGCCCCCTTACCACAGAGGTGTCCATCGATTAAGTAACCATCGATCAATGATTTGCGCATTGTGATATATCAGCGCTATATAAGTCATTTGCACGATCAGGTAGACAGGTAGTTCAGTACGTCAGTGCTAATTAAGCGACAAATTATATCTACGCTGTGGGCATAGACTTTCACCTCTTGTATATAACGCAATTTCTATATAGTGCAACGGTAGCGCTAAGGTAATGGTAATGCCACCATTTTACCACTTTAACAGGGCAATGGTAGCCTGTCCAGGTGAATTGGGTAGTGGTAATGCATAGGATTGCAATTACATGCGTGTGCGCGTATGTATGTATTTATGTATATATGTATGTGCGTATGTATGTATGTATGTATGTGCGTATGTATGTATGTATGTGTGTATATATGTATGCATGCATGTATGTATGTGTATGTATCATGTATGCATGTATGTATGTGTATGTATGTATGTATGTGTGTATGTATGTGTATGTATGTATGTATGTATGTATATATGTATGCATGCATGTATGTATGTGTATGTATCATGTATGCATGTATGTATGTGTATGTATGTATCATGTATGTATGTGTGTATGTGTATGTATGTATGTATGTATGTATGTATGTATGTATGTATGTATGTATGTATGTATGTATGTATGTATGTATGTATGTATGTATGTATGTATGTATGCATTTATGTATGTATCTGGACACTTAATTTAGCGCCTTTTAAGCAGAAAAGCGCCGCCTGCTTCAGTCTATATGACGCTAAATGTAATTAACAGCATAATATTCATTAACAAGCAAAACAATTCACAGAAAACTAGAAGAGTCGCCAATGGCACGCCCACGCAAACACATAGAGCCCAGCTAACGGATTCCCGTTAATAGTCGCCAGAGGGCGTCGTGTTCTGAGTCTGCGTCGACGATAGATGGCGTGTTTATCTGAAGCATCGACAACAACAGCAACAACAACACTTAAACAACAGACAACCAACACAACATGCAGACAGCCTGTTGTCCATAGGGTTTCATAGAAAAGCAACAATTTGAAATGACGAGCTCGGATCCCAGTCATTTGTCGAGCCAACAGTTCCGAGTCTACATAAACACTGTACACAGGAGGGAATTGCCATAAAAGGACGATATATACACCCAAGGAGGGTCGTTAATTTACGTACAGTATCAATACCACTGAAAGTATCATATATATATATATATATACTATATATATATACACACACACAATATGTACTATATAATATACAGGGTTGGAATTGTAGAAAAAAGACCGGGGGGTGAACATTTTATCCGTATTTTACAAACTGATGTCAACGAAATTTGAAAGCAGCTGATTTCAACGCTAGCAGTTTTGCAAGTCACACTCGAATCAAAATCAATTCCTTTGTTGTGAAAATTTTAAAAAAATGCATACATTATACACCAAGGAAATTTCTTCTCTTTTTCAGAGACTCGTAGTCAAATAATGCTAAATCACACTAGCAAAACTGAGGGGTTGGAAACGACCCCTCTGGGGTGTGCAATGAAGACTTAACTGTGGGGTCCTAAGAAAGACTAGAGGGGTTCAAGCCGTTCAACCCCCAAACCCCCAACAATACCCAACCTGACTATATATAATGTGTATGTGTATATATATGTTCCTTTATTCCAATCAATTGTCTTCCTGTAAAACGTTTACTTAGCTTTATAATTAGTCCAATTAGTGTTTGACTTATGAATCTTCAATTTGGCCTGTCTGTAACGTTATATAACGCAATATAGTGTTACTCCGTTGTTTGGCAGTCCTTAGCTTCAGGCCTCCCAAACGCTCTACCACCGCCAGTGGATATATTATTATATCATGTAATATACAGGGTGAGGCCGAAAAAAATAATCCATTACGAAAATTGCGATTTCTTGAAAACCGCTAAATATTTTATTACAAAACTTCGCCAGTCTATTTGACACATATCTATCTACAGCGTGGCTAAATCTAATGAAATTCGAATGATGAAAACCAAAATGGTGCAACCCTGAAGTGAAACAATTTTATTTTCGTTTCAACAGACAGTTACTGACAGCAATAAGTAACAAAGTAACGACGCAAACAGTAATGTAACAAGGTTCAAGGTTACTTTTTGTTATTGACAAGACTAGGCCAAGTGTTAAGTTTTGTGCAAGGAATGTTCGAAGTGACCACCGTTTGCTTTTACGCAAGCTTGGAGACGTTTTCAAAAGCCCAGAACAGACTTCTGAATGGTCTCAAGTGGCAAGTCATTCCAGATGATTTGCAGCGTATTTTTCAGTTCAGGAGTGTTCTTCGGCTTTGTGGTAAGTTTGTTGTAGGTCTCAAGCATTGCACCCCAGACAGCATAGTCGAGTGGGTTCATATCTGGGGAATTTGGCGGCCATGAATCCTTGTCGATGAAGTCCGGACAGTGACTTGTTAACCAATCTTGGGTCAGCTTTGCGCCGTGAGCGGGCGCTCCATCTTGCTGAAAAATGAACTGATTTCCCAAGACAGTCATCGACAAGCTTAGGCAAAAGATTCTCCACGTAGTACTTAGCATTGACTTTGGCCTTCTCGTCAATGAAATGCAAGCGTCCCTTACCCTCATAGCTGACACCTGAAGAAACCATGCTACTTTATGCAAAAATATGATTTCCTATTTCGTGAATGCCGTGTTCAGTTGAAAAAATGCAGTTCTTTCTTCTGCCTGATGTCATGATCACAAATATAAAGATACTGATATAAAATTTTCAAATAATATGCAAAAATATGTTACGAATAAGAATGAAAATATTTGTAACAAAATATTCAGCGGTTTTCGAGAAATCACAATATTTGTAATGGATTATTTTTTTCGGCCTCACCCTGTATATATGCACATAATATGTCATCACATTATATAAGTATATTAAACACCATGGGCTCGTCCATAAATGATGTCACATTATTTTGGCACAAAACTGACTCCATCCCCTCTTGTCATAGAAACAACAAAAATATCGCGCATAAAAGCCTATAATTACGATGGTGGTCACATAGCGTCACACAAGTCTAACCTCCTCCCCATCTGGACTTGACGTCATTTATGGACGGCCCCCATCGTCTTTCGCGGCATTTTGCTCCGCTAGTCGTGACGGATAGGATGTTTCAGGTTGTCACGCAAGGGATCAATTCTACCTTTGGCCAAAATACACTGCCCAATGATAAAATTTGTGAGACATAATTTAATAAATAATAAACACTGTTGCATAAAACGTACTGTTCAGTGGAGAATTCATAGGATTCGGAAGCCTTCTGGAGTAATTATGCGAAACGGAAGCTTCCATTAAGCTCCAAATAACGCCAAGGTTGTAAAATCTGCCCGCGCTTTTTTAGTTAAACGCATGCAATCACTCATTAATATGATGGTAATTGTAATTATTATCAAACATTTATAAAAAGCACCGCTCAACGATTCAGTCCACCGTTTTAGTTTCTTCAACTGTAAATGAACTGTAGGCCTATCAGCCCATGTATATATGTAGGTATGTATGTGTATGTATGTATGTGTGTGTATGTATGTATGTATGTATGTATGTATGTACATTGTATATACATGTATGGATGTATGCATGTGTGTGTGTATGTATGTATGTATGTATGTATGTATGTATGTATGTATGTATGTATGTATGTATGTATGTATGCATGTATGTATGTATGTATGTATGTATGTATGTATGTATGTATGTATGTATGTACATTGTATATACATGTATGTATGTATGTATGTATGTATGTGTGTGTACGTATGTATGTATGTATGTATGTATGTATGTATGTATGTATGTATGCATGTATGCATGTATGCATGTATGTATATATGTATGCATGTATGTGTGTTATGTATGAATATATGTATGTATGTATGTATGCATGTATGTATGTATGTATGTATGTATGTATGTATGTATGTATGTATGTATGTATGTATGTATGTATGTATGCATGTATGCATGTATGCATGTATGTATATATGTATACATGTATGTGTGTTATGTATGTATGAATATATGTATGTATGTATGTATGTATGTATGTATGTATGTATGTATGTATGTATGTATGTATGTATGTATGTATGTATGTATGTATGTATGTATGTATGTATGTATGTATGTATGTATGTATGTATGTATGTATGTATGTATGTATGTATGTGGACAATTACTATAGCGCTTCATAAATATCTAACAAAAGTACTCCAACGCCAACCTAACCGATGCTAAAGTCGCTCAGAGCAAAGAGTTAATCAAGGACCGAACACAGCTCAGATAACAAGAAGAGTCGCCACTGGCGAACACCCGCAGACACTCGGAGCCTAAGCGACGGACTCCGATTTAGGGCTGGTATATATATATATATATATATATATATATATACATATATATATATATATTTATATTTATATGATTGATTGATATAGTAGATATAACGTGTATGTGTCATCAGCTCTACAATATTATATAGTATTTTTATTACGTATACCATATGAATGCATATAATACACCGGCTACTGTTATCTCTTATACAGATATTTATGCAGCCTGATTTTTATGCCTCGCGGGCTTGTAAGAAGGTCCTTAGGAATCCAAAGGGTTCCACTTGCGATTCATAAAACTCGTTACGTCCTACACTCAGGTTTTCTCGTATACGAAGGAACGCCGTCTTTTATGGCAGCCGACGACCTCGCATGACCAACGGCCATTCCTCCATTTCCATCTCTTCCTCTTCCTGTTCCTACGTCTTTTCTACTTCCTTTTCCTTTTCCTTCTCCTCCTCAGCCTTCAACTCATATATTTGGCCGTCCTTCCTGCAATAACGATGAAATGTTGTTGGAGCCATAGGTGTCCGCAGGGGGGGGGGTGAGAAAGGGGAGATTGGCTCCCCTGGATTTTGCTCATATTTTACAAAAATAAAATCTTTTGATTATTTTGATTATTACAACAGTCCCAACACGATTTTCTATGCGAGAAAAAAACGGGATCCCACTCCGAGAACGCGAACAACAGGCCCCATATCATGTCGAATGCTCCCAAAGCGCTGGCGGCTGCTGGGATCCTCGCCTGACCCCCTAATCGCGGGAGCGAGCGTCTAGGGCGACCGGATCGGTTGCTTTCGGCACCCTCGTTAGTCCCCGCGCCAACAGTTTTAAACTTTGCTATACCCTACAAATATTCCTGCGGAGGTCCATGGTTGTAGAGCCTCTTGAGTGGGCGCTACATTAATTTGCAATTATCATTACCATTCATTGAGCGAATGAATTAAAGAATGAAAGAAAACGTCAAAACAAGAAAGAACGAATGAATGACCGAAGAAATAAGCGAATCTGCTAACGAATGATTTAAAGACTGGAATTTCACTCATTTGTTGTTACTGTTTATCGACGCTGTGTCATAACAAAAATGTGTAGCGTCGCCCTCCTATTTGATCGAGGCATGGGACTGGCACCACCAGAAAAAAACAATGGCAGAGTTTCCTCCCCCATAATAATAATAATAATAATAATAATAATAATAATAATAATAATAATAATAATAATAATAATAATAATAATAATAATAATAATAATAATAATAATAATAATAATAATAATAATAATAATAATAATATTTTCTTTAATTAAGCGCCTGCAAACGCACTGTGCTGTACAGTGAACATACATATAGTAGAAACGGAAGCCGCGCAAACATGTATTAAGTAGAAGCACACATGATGACAGTTTTACAGGAGTCGAATATTACTGCTTATGCGGCAGCCACTTACGGCGCGAAATCACGACCTACTATTCATTTAACCACCGCCGCCGCCTAGCGAGTGGAAGGCAGAATTAACCTTAAATTAACGGATGTCTACAGGGTTCGATCTTGGTACCTTCAGCACTTCACGCCAGTGTGTTATCCATTACTCTACGGGCCCCCTATTATGGCACAGACTGCCATGCAACCAGTGACTTCAGCTCTCTTTCCTTTCTCTGCCTCTGTTTCGTGAGCTGTTGAAGACCATTCTATTCGATCATGTCGGGGCCTATATTGTAAGGTCGGGTCTTATATTGTAAGGTCGGGTCTTAAATTGTAAGGTCGGGTCTTATATTGTAAGGTCGGGTCTTATATTGTAAGGTCGGGTCCTATATTGTAAGGTCGGGTCCTATGTTGTAAGGTCTGGTCCTATATTGTAAGGTCGGGTCTTATATTGTAAGGTCGGGTCTTATATTGTAAGGTCGGGTCTTAAATTGTAAGGTCGGGTCTTATATTGTAAGGTCGGGTCTTATATTGTAAGGTCGGGTCTTATATTGTAAGGTCGGGTCTTATATTGTAAGGTCGGGTCCTATATTGTAAGGTCGGGTCTTATATTGTAAGGTCGGGTCTTATATTGTAAGGTCGGGTCTTATATTGTAAGGTCGGGTCTTATATTGTAAGGTCGGGTCTTATATTGTAAGGTCGGGTCTTATATTGTAAGGTCGGGTCTTATATTGTAAGGTCGGGTCCTATGTTGTAAGGTCTGGTCCTATATTGTAAGGTCGGGTCTTATATTGTAAGGTCGGGTCTTATATTGCAAGGTCGGGTCTTATATTGTAAAGTCGGGGCTTATGTTGTACGGTCGGGTCCTATATTGTAAGGTCGGGTCTTATATTGTAAGGTCGGGTCTTATATTGTAAGGTCGGGTCTTATATTGTAAGGTCGGGTCTTATATTGTAAGGTCGGGTCCTATATTGTAAGGTCGGGTCCTATGTTGTAAGGTCTGGTCCTATATTGTAAGGTCGGGTCTTACATTGTAAGGTCGGGTCCTATATTGTAAGGTCGAGTCCTATATTGTAAGGTCGGGTCCTATATTGTAAGGTCGGGTCTTATATTGTAAGGGCGGGTCTTATATTGTAAGGTCGGGTCTTATATTGTAAGGGCGGGTCTTATATTGTAAGGTCGGGTCCTATATTGTAAAGTCGGGTCTTACATTGTAAGGTCGGGTCTTAAATTGTAAAGTCGGGTCCTGTATTGTAAGGTCGGGTCTTATATTGTAAGGTCGGGTCCTATTATTGTAAGGTCGGGTCTTATATTGTAAGGTCGGGTCTTAACATTGTAAGGTCGGGATTCAGGAATTCTTCTGGTAAAGTGTTACTGAATTACTGAAGAGGCGCTATATAAATGCGCGATTACGATTACGAATGAACGAATACGGATGCCTGCATTTTTTGACACTGTAAAGAATAGTTGACGCGAAGAACCAGTGTTTAATCTAGACGTCTTTGGGGGGGTAAATGTCCCCCCCAGGATTGATGTTTCCCCCCAGAGGCCGGCAATATTATAATGTAGAGAAGTTTTCAGGAGGCAATTCCCCCCCCCAGGATACATGGTGATACATGGTTTCCCCCCCCCCCAGAGAGACGGATCCCTAAAAAAAAAGGTCATCAACTTTTTTGAGAGAGTAAATCCTAAAGGAAAAAAGGAAAATTCGGACGAATGACTAAAAAAAAAAAAGGTCATCAACTTTTTTCGAAGATGAAAGTTGTAAAAAGTCTGGATGAAAGTTGGAAAAGTCTGAAAAATTGGTTGGTCCCCCAAAAACCTGGTTTCCCCTCCCAGAAGAGGGGGATTAGATTAAACACTGGCGAAGAACACCTAACTGTACCCAGGCCCTCTATATATAAAGGCCCTTCATGTCCATCGCCTTCATTATGCCTCGTGCGTCTATATAATTATAGCCTAATTTCTGTCGTATCTGCTTTACAAAACTCGGTCTTTCTGTTCAAATAATTATAGTCTTAAACTGCAGAGTCAGCATTACTGCAGAGACGCTGTATATAGCCTATATTAGCTACAACAGAATATATAAATCAACAGTTACAATAATAAAATTATAATTATAATTAGCTGCAATAATAAAATTATAACTATAAATAGCTACAATAATAAAATTATAATTATCAGTTAGCTTAACCTGGTACTCACGCGCACTGTCCGTAGTCCGTAAAAAAGACGCTCCGGATGACGTCATGAATTAGTACAAAAACAGGAAACTCGCTCTAGGCCGTATTATCTAGGGCGATGACGTAAGCGCAAAATTGTCCATAGTTACGGACTTTGTTCTATCAACCCATAATTACTCTAAATAGCCCAAATTGTATGATGGAGAAATGGAATGCAATAATTATAATAATAATGGACGAATAAAGATGTAAGAAAAACAGCGATTAAATTAATTTATTAATGGCACTGTGGAAAACAATAGAAGATAGAGCGACTAATGCAGTTATGCAGTGGGCAAACGCTGGTCACTTTGGTCAGTTCTTCCATGACAGCTGGAAGCAAAATTAGGCCTAATAAATGACGCAGGATTTTACGCAGGCACTAAATTCAATCATGCTTTATGACAACGTTATGGACTAAATTCGATTAAACTGCTTCAGCGATCTGCCACACGGATAAATAATTTAGATCTACAATAATTCTAAGCTACCTTGCCGACTGTGACCCAGTGGCGTTATTAGGGTTGGTAAGTCATGGCGTCACCCATGGACCTCCTCCCTTAGTCCCTTACCAGACCATACAGTATCCTTATTAATGTTTGTTGTATTTGTGTTACTCGTAAATCGTTATTCCTGTATATCACTGAATGTAATGGTAATAGTAGTGACATAAACAACTAGCAGAATTAAAATTACAAGTGCAGTAAGACCATAGGCCTAATGATTGTAAATGCAATCATTACAAGGAATGTAACCTCTGTGAAAGTGGGTGGTAACATAGTTCTGCTTCTGCAATCATTATAATCTTACTCTTTTTATTTAATTTTAATTTTAATCATTTACCATCAGATAGCAGTTACATAATTAAAAATCAAATCAGCAAATATTAATGTAATGTTTGTCATTCTGGTGTCACCCCCTCTGAAGGTGTCACCCGGCGCACCCCCTAATGACGCCACTGCTGTGACCCACATGTTTCGACAGACTGACAAACAAGCAGACACACACACAAACAAACGGACAGAAAGAAATACAGACAGACAGACGCAGACACGCGAAGACACACAGACGGACAAACAGACAGACTGGCAAACACATACCCATGGATCCAGAGAGTGAGAAAGAAGAAAATAGACAGATGAGAGTGTGGATGAGATGACTGAGTGGCTGGTTGTCTGACTCGCTGACTGATTCACTGACTTCCTGGTTGACTTAGTGACTTCCTGATTCACTGACCGACTGACAGACTGACAGACTGACCGACTATACATTAATCTTGGTGCATACATTAGGTAATTGGAGCCCTACCTATACTTTTATGCAGTTCGTTCTGATATTTCGCAGTTACTGAGGTAAACACACATGATAGGCCTATCTCAAGAAAATAAGACCTAATATTTCTCACCATAATTATATATAATTGACTCTATAATTATGGTGAGAAATATTTTATATATATATATATATATATATATATATATATATATATATATATATATATATAGCCTGTAATTATGGTGAGATATATCAGGCCTCTCTATCATAGTAATAATAGTCTATATATAAATATAATTATATATTAATAGTGTGGCGGTCAAGGCCACAGTGCGTAAGTGGGAGGATTTATTTTATGCGAATAGCATCGTTTTCTTTAAGTTTACATGCGAAGGGAACAGCATCGTTTCTCTTACTTTTACATGCGAAGGCCCAGCATCGATCATTTAATTTTTATTTAATTTCAATAGGCACACGGACGCATTGTGCCCGTGACAGTGGGGAGGCCCGATCGACGGTCTGAGGCCAGCGCATAGCGAGCAGACGCGCTCATTAGGGATGCATAGAGCCTGCCTCACGGTGTGCTGCTTTATACGTGAAGAGTTGGTTCGACTCTTCATACATAGCAATACTGTTAAACAGCGTTGTTGGTTAGCGATTCAGTTACCGATTCAAAAATACTGCACTCAGTGTGGTAGGCGAGTGATTTTGGTTACGACCGAGTCAGAGTTCGAGTTTCCGGGTAGTACAAATATATTTACGGACGAAAGGGGCGTCCGAATAATATAATCAGGCGATCCCGAGTACAGCTAAAGAAGCTCACTGTTGGGAGACGGGCCGACAGCGCCGATCCGGCGGGTTGGATCCCTCAGTTGATCGCGAAGCGGTCTAGATCCCAATTGTGGGAAATCTACGGCTGAGTAATACTCGGGGAAGGATACCGTTGATACACAGGAAAACCAATTCAGTGTGAGATCGAAAACCAGGGTGAATTTGGCGACGGGCAGGAAAGTCCCTCTTGGGTTTTGAAGAACTCCGCGATCGGAGCTTGTCCGGTAACCCATGAGAGTAAGTGTGACCTTCTTAAGGTAGCCATTTTCTGGAATTCTGAAATCCTTGAAACCAAGAGTAAATTTGGCGTCGGGCAAGGAAATCCCTCTTGGAGTTCGAAGAACTCCAAGATCCGACAGTGTTTGGTTTTATCCACTGAGACGAGTTTTACGCGATTTCGGCGTACTCGACACAGGGGAAGTTCTACGCGCTTTCGGCGTACTCGGCCGGGAGAGTTTTACGCGACTTCGGCGTCCTCGGCTGGGAGAGTTTTACGCGACTTCGGCACTCGGTGAAGTGGCCGTCGAGATACCTGAAAAAACCAATTTAGTACAAAAACGATAATAAGGGTAAATTTGGCGACAGGCAGGAAATTCCCTCTTGGGTTTTGAAGAACTCCGCGATCGGAGCTTGTCCGGTTACCTGTGGGAGTAAGTGTGACCTTCGTTAGGGAACCAAAATTCGGAAATTCTTGGGAACAAAATTCAGGACATTCTGGTAACCTTACGGGGTCAGCGTTACAATTGGATTGTGACACTTGGATGGCTGACACGCCGGTGGAGCGTTGGAGGGGCTCCATCGCCCGGTAACTAAAAATAGTTACTGGGAAAGACCACTGTTACCGAAAGACCGCAGTACGGGAAAAGACCGCCCGACAACTGATTACAGTGCGGTAAGACCAGGAAAACGATAGAATCAGGAAAATCTTGTATTCAAACCAGTCGTTATTCAGAGCAAATAACTTGGTGATCGAAACACGTAGTTCCGAGAACTGACCGAAGTGCGAAGTAGGGCCCACCTCGTGCGCCGGTCGGAACACAGTTCTGCGTGCGGTTAGGGAGGTTTTAGACCTAGAACCTGTCCTATCAGAAGAGAGTGTCGTGAGACCAGTATACCGCGTTAATATTACACGTGTACGTATTATCGCAAGATGTTCGCGTGTTTGAGACGGCACGACGTGACGACTCGTCAGATGTACACCTTGTCCTCTCGGACAAGAGAACGTTCAGAGTTTTCCCCTATTGACGATAACTCGAGAGTCATGAGATGCAGAATGGTACGTGAGGGTTCGGTTAAGGCGGAGAAAAAGAGGAAGTCTTTGACTAAGAGATCTCACAGGAAGCTGAGGACTCCTGCCGGCAAGAGAGCGAACCCTGTTCTAAAGGACGGCCATCCTGAGGACGAGGACGTTGCCCACCCGGCGACCGCGGCAGTGGCAGAGTCCGAAAGTGAGATGGAGCTTGACAGCGACACTGTTCGCAAACAAGCGATACCCTCGGGACCTCCTCTTGGAGAAATGGGCACTGAGAGCGGAGACAGGGAACCGCTCGTCTACAGCAGAAGTAGACAGGATAGTGACCCGGGCGACTCCAGAAGGTCAGTTGGCTGGAGCCGAACCCAGCCCGACGACGCAGCGGCGTCTCGGGTAAGACCGACACAAATTGGTACCACGTCTGATGAAGGGTTAGTTGATCTCGAGCGACGAACGTCACAAACTGGTACCAGAAGTGGGGTCCTAACGTTTTCTTGTCACAGAACCAGTCAAGGTCAGGAAGATTCCGAGGACGAGTCGGATGAAGTGCCCCATAGTGAGCACGGAGGCGCGCGTCCAAAGTTACGTAAACGGAAAAGCAAACGAAGGTTGCTTGATGAAACGGGTGCACCTGACGAAACCAGTGCATTTGAAACGGAAGCTGGAACCCGCAGTGGGCGTGAAAGAGGTTTCCATGAGGATAACGGATGGTTGATAACCGTTCCAAAGACTACTGAGGTAGTACAGAACGATGTGAATAACGTGACATTCACACACTGGCGAGAGACCGTTGGTGAGAGTAGGTTTGACAGGTCCAAACCACTCGTCGACAATAGATCGGGGAACCTTGTGCAGGTTCAAGTACCTAGTATCGTACGGGGCAGGCAACCTGTACAGTCGAGACAGGCTTGTGATAGGCCAAGAGACATTGAGACAGGCCTGAAACCGCGGGGTGACGCCGTAGTGCAGAAAACGAGTGGTGACATCGTGGCGCATCAGCGAAACGAAGGCAATCGAGTACCGTTTACCAACATGGAAGAAGGCCGCCCAAGACCTGTGACAGATGAGGTAGATTGGCAAGCGGAGATGTCTTACCTGCGACAGAGTGTGGCAATGATGAGTTCGAAACTTGAAGAACTGTCTGTTCCTGCTGCTCAGCATGCGAAGTCTTACCGACGCGAGACATCGGGGAAACCTACGGGCCCAGGTTGCCAGATGGATCGCCGAGGGAAGCTGCAGATCGAAGAGCCAGCACGGAGCCGAGGTAACACAGAGACACGTGAGGAAGTTTCGCTTTCGGGAACTTCGGAAAAGTTACGTAGCCGCTATCTTCCCGAGGACAGCGGGAGAGAGTCACACGGTAAAACGGCAAGACAATCGAGTCGACAACGTCTGTTGACAAGAGGAAGGGTTGAGGCGAAATTACGTTCGTCAGTGAGTTCTTCGGAGTCAGACACCGATAGTGTTGGTCCAGAAGAGGCCATGAGAACCGGAGTCTTTGACAGGAAAAACCTCCGTCAACGAGGAAGGCACGAGAGTTATGAGAAAACTGAAAGGGAGACGTATGGTAAGGAACGTCTACCAGAGTACGAGAGACGCGGTTTAAAACAGGCACTTGATAGAGAAACCGAGAGAGAATCGAACATGGGAAGAGACAGAGATCATTTGGCCCGGGATGAGACCCACGAGCGGTACTCTAAAGGGCACAAACCAGATTCGAGAAGTCGTAATTGTCTTAGGTACGACGAATCTGACAGACCGCCAGAGTCAGGAAAAAGAGATATTCGCGAAGAAGACAGAAGAGTTACGTTCGTCAACGGAAACTCTCAGAGCTCTCGCAATAAATATAAACGATCGGAGTCCAAAGACTACGCAGGTGGTGAGCCTCGTAGACAAGGTCAGAGACAGGCTGAGTACATCTCTGATGAAGACAGTGCAACGTCAGGCGACCGAGAGATGACTACGATGTACTCTAAGTGGCGTACAGGGAAGACGTTGGGTACTCTGAGGGGACAGAGTCGGCACCGGTCAGTGGTGAGGACAGATGAGGGAAACGATTCCCGGAGTAACGATGAGGACAACCGGAGAGGAAATCCCAAGAAGAGTGTCGGAAGATCACTTGTTACGCGGACAAGAGGCGAAGACCGAGCGGATCGCGGTATACGAATCAAGCTAGAGAAGTACGACGGCAAGTCAGCGATCGCAGCCTTTCTAGCAAAGTTCGAAGTTTGTGCACGGTGCAACCGGTGGAGTGATCAGGAAAAAGCAGACCAGTTAATGTGTGCCCTAACGGGTCCCGCTTCGCAGCTGTTGTGGGACATGGGTGCACAGAGGGACGTGTCTTGGCGAGAACTTGTTGAGCGGCTTAAGGCCCGGTACGGGTCTGATGACCAAACTAGCCTATATCGGATGAAACTTCGCACTTACCGGCAGGCTCACGGAGAAACGCTGAGTAGTGTAGTGCAGGAAGTACGAAGGCTAATGGCTTTGGCATACCCAGGACCAACAAGTGATATCGTCGAGACGGTCGCTTGTGACGCTTTCATTGATGCACTGGCAAACCAAGATTTGGGGCAGAAGGTGCGCGAGCGAGAACCAGTTAACCTCGAAGCGGCGTATAAACATGCGGTGAGGTTGGATGCCTATGGTCGATCTTCGACACAAGGTGGTGATTTAGACCGGAGACACGCGAGAGTTAAAGTTACCATGGAAGACCGAAAAGACTCGAGCTCTGAGGGGCAACAGTCTCGTCGTCTAGAAGATCTCGAGCGAAAGATTAAAAATCTTTCAAGAGAACTTGATCGAGTGACAATAAATCCGAATTTGGGCATCGTTCCGAGAAAACCTCATGAAAGGGAGAACAGTTCTGATCTAGCTGTGGGAGATCAGAGGACAACCGAACCGAATGTGGGATGGCGACGGATTTATCCGCCCACACGGTTGCGTAACCCGGATATCGAATGCTATTTGTGCAAACGAAAAGGACACATGAAGCGATATTGTCCTCAGAGAAACGCTGAGACGAATGGTGCAACCGGTACCAGTGAACCTACAAAGGCTGAACCGATACAAGAGGAAACCCAAAACCGACTGGTCAAAGGCAGTAGGGTGGCCTACGTGGTTGCGAGACTGGCAGGAAAACGTATACACTGTCTACTTGATTCTGGAAGTGAAATGTCACTTGTGCCACGACGTTTCGTGCTAGACGCTGTGCTAGTACCGTCAGAACAGCGACTCCTAGCCGCTAATGGAAGTCAGATTAAGGTGGATGGTGAAACTAACCTTAAGATTCGGATCGGAAAGCAGGTGTACCCTGTACCCTGTCTAGTTACAGACCAAGTGACAGAAGTGATCTTGGGGTTATCTTGGCTGGAAGCCAATCAGGCAAGATGGGACTTCGCAAGTCGATGCGTTTTCCTTGGGAGCGAGAAGATCCCGCTGAAAGAGGTCGTTACCGAGTCCATGTGCCGGAGGGTTATTGTGCAAGAGGACATAATAGTGCCTCCAAGGAGCGAAGTTGACGTTCCAGCTTGGGTCGTATACCCGCATTTCCAAAAAGATAACGAAGATTGGACGACCATTCCAATGGAATTATCAAAAGATTTGATAATCGGACGTACGTTGGTGACAGGAAGAGACACGGAAGTGTGGATCAGGATGTTGAATGTTGGAGACAGAGATTCGCTAGTCAAGAAACGGACTGAATGTCCGCTGGAGCGAGTGAACGTAGTCGATGTGACAGTTAATCGAGCCAGAACGGAATCGTATGATGAGCCTTACCGAAGCGAAAATCCGGAGAAGCCTATGGGCCCAGGTTATCCGGAGGAACGCCAAGGAAAGCAGCAAAGTACGATTGACCGGTTTGGATCGAAGATTAGTACAACGGCCAGTGTGGCGGAGCAGACGCTCAACCCACTTGCCGAACAGACCCTAAAACGACTATGGGAAGAAGTGCCAGCAGACCTTTCGGAAGAAGAGCGAATCAGGTTACGAAAACTTGTGCTAACGTACAGCGCAACGTTTTCCCTTAACGAAAGTGATAACGGATTCACTTCGGTGATCCAACACGAGATCGATACGGGACAGGAGAAACCAGTTCGGCTAAGAAGAGGAAGGAAGACAAAATGGGCTCGCTATTACACCGGCCCATTCTTGGTTATTCAAGTGCTCAGTCCGTGTCTGTACCGGATTCAGAAGAGTCCGAAATCCACGCTAATGGTTGTGCACGTGGATAAATTGAAGCCGTTTTACGGTAAACCTCCGAGTACCTGGTTACCGGAGAAGGACAGAAATCTTGAGTTACCTACAGTAGACTGGCCAGTCCTGGCTCAAGATCCTAATGCAGAACATGAACCAGAGGAACCTTCAGAGAATCCAGACGAGACCGCTGATCCAGAATTGCCACCTGGACGACGGACGAGACGAAGACCTCGCTTGGATGGATGACTACGACTGTAGAAGTCCTTGTTAGTGACCTTCTGAAGCAGACGTGTATCTAGGACCAACTAGGTAAACGCTTAATTGCGTTGGTTTCATTGACTATTCGAGACCCATGTTTCAGTTGCCCTTTTGATGAGAGTATTTCTTTTGAGCGGTATCTGGGAGCATACAGTACTTGTGCTACCAGCAACGCTTAATCGCGTTGGTTTTACAGATTGTCAGTGAATGACTGTTTAAGTTTCCTTTTGATGATATGTTTCGGTTAAACATTGGATTAGTGGTTAGTACTGAAACGAGTAAAGATTCCAGTACTAGGACGCTTCATTGCGTTGGTTCTACAAGCGAACTATTGGAGAACCATGTTTGCGTTTCCTTGTGATGACAGAATTTCTTTGCGACAGTATAATGCTCGTAACAACGAGTGTTAAGGAAATTCGGGGCAACGCGATTTCCTTGGTTACCGTTTCATGATACTTTAGTGCGCTACCTTAGTGCGCTATTTAGGATAGAGCATCATGCGATAGAAGCATATGTTAGGACCTAGATCATGTGCGTAAATATGATAACTTGTACTAATTAAGATATGTGAAAAAAAAAAAAAATATTTTAGCAAAATAAAAAGGTTATCGGATCGAGGCGGGGCTGTACAAACTGTTGTCCGCTTTTATTTTGCTTTCACGATTTTGAAGTGGTACCGGGTGTGACTGATCGACGATGGTTACCAGATCGGGAGACAGTGGGCGACTTTTCTCTCCTTTAGTTCTCCTGGCCCTTGGGGTCCGGTAGAGCCCAGGTTCATGATAGAGGGCCTGTTAAGGTTGGCGATTTGTCAGGTACGACAGGTTGCCAGTAGGGTGGTGGTTCGGATCGAAAGCATCATTAAATAGGCTGTCGCTATCACGGTTCTCATCGTTGTTTGGCGTACGTGCAGGGTGCCGAGATTGTTGATATACCGCCCTATAACCAAAGGTGCATTTGGTTTCTTGCTCTCTAAGTGGATCTGGGTTGGGGATGTTCCTGTCACGTTTGATTAAGGTCCCCGATTTTGGCAGAGATGCTCCGCATCTAAGTAAGGTGGGGAGAGTGTGGCGGTCAAGGCCACAGTGCGTAAGTGGGAGGATTTATTTTATGCGAATAGCATCGTTTTCTTTAAGTTTACATGCGAAGGGAACAGCATCGTTTCTCTTACTTTTACATGCGAAGGCCCAGCATCGATCATTTAATTTTTATTTAATTTCAATAGGCACACGGACGCATTGTGCCCGTGACAGTGGGGAGGCCCGATCGACGGTCTGAGGCCAGCGCATAGCGAGCAGACGCGCTCATTAGGGATGCATAGAGCCTGCCTCACGGTGTGCTGCTTTATACGTGAAGAGTTGGTTCGACTCTTCATACATAGCAATACTGTTAAACAGCGTTGTTGGTTAGCGATTCAGTTACCGATTCAAATATACTGCACTCAGTGTGGTAGGCGAGTGATTTTGGTTACGACCGAGTCAGAGTTCGAGTTTCCGGGTAGTACAAATATATTTACGGACGAAAGGGGCGTCCGAATAATATAATCAGGCGATCCCGAGTACAGCTAAAGAAGCTCACTGTTGGGAGACGGGCCGACAGCGCCGATCCGGCGGGTTGGATCCCTCAGTTGATCGCGAAGCGGTCTAGATCCCAATTGTGGGAAATCTACGGCTGAGTAATACTCGGGGAAGGATACCGTTGATACACAGGAAAACCAATTCAGTGTGAGATCGAAAACCAGGGTGAATTTGGCGACGGGCAGGAAAGTCCCTCTTGGGTTTTGAAGAACTCCGCGATCGGAGCTTGTCCGGTAACCCATGAGAGTAAGTGTGACCTTCTTAAGGTAGCCATTTTCTGGAATTCTGAAATCCTTGAAACCAAGAGTAAATTTGGCGTCGGGCAAGGAAATCCCTCTTGGAGTTCGAAGAACTCCAAGATCCGACAGTGTTTGGTTTTATCCACTGAGACGAGTTTTACGCGATTTCGGCGTACTCGACACAGGGGAAGTTCTACGCGCTTTCGGCGTACTCGGCCGGGAGAGTTTTACGCGACTTCGGCGTCCTCGGCTGGGAGAGTTTTACGCGACTTCGGCACTCGGTGAAGTGGCCGTCGAGATACCTGAAAAAACCAATTTAGTACAAAAACGATAATAAGGGTAAATTTGGCGACAGGCAGGAAATTCCCTCTTGGGTTTTGAAGAACTCCGCGATCGGAGCTTGTCCGGTTACCTGTGGGAGTAAGTGTGACCTTCGTTAGGGAACCAAAATTCGGAAATTCTTGGGAACAAAATTCAGGACATTCTGGTAACCTTACGGGGTCAGCGTTACAATTGGATTGTGACACTTGGATGGCTGACACGCCGGTGGAGCGTTGGAGGGGCTCCATCGCCCGGTAACTAAAAATAGTTACTGGGAAAGACCACTGTTACCGAAAGACCGCAGTACGGGAAAAGACCGCCCGACAACTGATTACAGTGCGGTAAGACCAGGAAAACGATAGAATCAGGAAAATCTTGTATTCAAACCAGTCGTTATTCAGAGCAAATAACTTGGTGATCGAAACACGTAGTTCCGAGAACTGACCGAAGTGCGAAGTAGGGCCCACCTCGTGCGCCGGTCGGAACACAGTTCTGCGTGCGGTTAGGGAGGTTTTAGACCTAGAACCTGTCCTATCAGAAGAGAGTGTCGTGAGACCAGTATACCGCGTTAATATTACACGTGTACGTATTATCGCAAGATGTTCGCGTGTTTGAGACGGCACGACGTGACGACTCGTCAGATGTACACCTTGTCCTCTCGGACAAGAGAACGTTCAGAGTTTTCCCCTATTGACGATAACTCGAGAGTCATGAGATGCAGAATGGTACGTGAGGGTTCGGTTAAGGCGGAGAAAAAGAGGAAGTCTTTGACTAAGAGATCTCACAGGAAGCTGAGGACTCCTGCCGGCAAGAGAGCGAACCCTGTTCTAAAGGACGGCCATCCTGAGGACGAGGACGTTGCCCACCCGGCGACCGCGGCAGTGGCAGAGTCCGAAAGTGAGATGGAGCTTGACAGCGACACTGTTCGCAAACAAGCGATACCCTCGGGACCTCCTCTTGGAGAAATGGGCACTGAGAGCGGAGACAGGGAACCGCTCGTCTACAGCAGAAGTAGACAGGATAGTGACCCGGGCGACTCCAGAAGGTCAGTTGGCTGGAGCCGAACCCAGCCCGACGACGCAGCGGCGTCTCGGGTAAGACCGACACAAATTGGTACCACGTCTGATGAAGGGTTAGTTGATCTCGAGCGACGAACGTCACAATAGCTACAATGTAACCGTGTCCACAGGCATAATTGAGAGCTAAGAGGCCGTTTCGTTAAAATGTAGCGCGTGTGTAATGGTCATTGTTAGTGCTACGAGCCTTTAATAAACGGCTCTTTATAGTCCATAACATCGTCCTTGCCTGTTAGTACAGAGCCCCATGTATACCTGTACCATTATTCCATTTCAGCAGTCCTTGCTCCGACTTCTACTGAATATCGTTTTATATTGCACAGAACTGAAAGCCAGCAAAGCTTCGTAAAGCCCTAACTAACACTGATATACAAGCTTTCCTAATGATTGAAAAAGGTATACCGATCATTTTTAAATCCCGTCTGTGCACTTCAGGTGCAAGAAGCATGCGTTGCTGTATAGGTAAGAGCGAAATTGATGCGGCATAAAGCAAATGCCAAGAAGAAAGCTGTAATGATAGACAGAAAGGCTGCCTTAATTGTCAATGAGGGAGAGGGTCGATGGATGAGCACATGATTGTGTTCGTGTGAACCTAGCTAGTTTAGTTCTCTATCCGCAGTGCCCTTGGCGTGTCGCTTTTGCGCTAGTTGTGTAGCTGCCTCTATTCCCGTTTGTCTGTCTGTCTGTCTATCTGTCTCTCTCTCGCTCGCTCGCTTTTTGAATGCTTCTTTTGCGCATAGTTTAACCTCTTATCATCGCTGTGTCCTCTATTTTGATATGGCGGCTGGTTGCTGTGGATACGACACTGTCATGCACAATGAAGTTTGGCAATGGCGGCAATAATATTGCGTTCATTACTTCCAGTAAGTAACCCATCCAGGTACAGATTTAACTATCTGCCGACACTATAGGCAAAGTTTCTTGCCACCTCTACTATTCTTGTTCTAAAGTTTAAACGTGAACTAATGTCATCATAATGATACGTATCTACTGTAGTCTCCTCTCGCAGTTTTAAATTAAATGTAAAGTTCAATATTTTATTTTAAAATTTCAATTTTTGTTTATTTTCAATTTTCAATTTTTTATCTTAATTTTTAAATTTTAAATTTTCAATTTTTATGATTTGCCGACTTCTGTGGTGTGCCTCTCGTAGGCCATGGTCTTGCCTGTTCCTTTAGTAAATCCGCTGCTGTCACGATCTGCTTAGTCGCTTGTGTCATTTCGTGTTCAACATTGAACTGTTTCGGATTGCATATCCATCACAGTATGTCTCTATGTCTCAAAGTATTGATCTTCTGTATGTTGACCTGATTGCGTCTTGGCTCTGGTGCGCCATCGGCTGATGCCTTGTGCATGAGACACCGGCACTACTTAATAATCCATTGATGATTTGAGTCAACTCAACCCGTCGTATCGCTTTGTTTGGCCTTCGACGAAATATTCTCTTACGTTTGGACCACGTTCCTGGGACGTTAATACATAAGTTTAAATAAATGACAGATAGTCGTTTTTAAATATGTATGTTGGTATCTATATGTGTGTTCATCTGTGTATGTGTGTAGGTATGTATGTATGTATGTATGTATGTGTGTGTATGTATGTATGTATGTATGTATGTATGTATGTATGTATGTATGTATGTATGTATGTATGTATGTATGTATGTATGTATGTATGTATGTATGTATGTAGGTATGTATGTATGTGTGTGTATGTATGTATGTGTGCATGCATGTCTGTCTGTCTGTCTGTCTGTCTGTCTGTCTGTCTGTCTGTCTGTCTGTCTGTCTGTCTGTCTGTCTGTCTGTCTGTCTGTCTGTCTGTCTGTCTGTCTGTCTGTCTGTCTGTCTGTCTGCCTCATGTGCATGCATTCATCGTCGCTTATTACTAAAACTGGAGACATTATCGTTTTCGACATGTATTTCATTTTAATACACATTTCCCGAATCGCGTGTTTGATTTTGTGCGGCCTGTAATCCGTCGTTTCAAATTGAATTGTCACAAAATCCACTGACATTAATGGAAATATATCTGTGTTATACAATCACGATATGGTTATAACTAAGAGAGACAGAGACACAGAGAGAGAGAGAGAGAGAGAGAGACAGAGAGAGAGAGAGAGACAGACAGACAGACAGACAGACAGACAGACAGACAGACAGACAGACAGACAGATAGAGAGAGACAGAGAGAGACAGAGAGAGACAGAGAAAGAGACAGAGACAGAGACAGAGACAGAGACAGAGACAGACAGAGAGAGACAGAGAGAGACAGAGAGAGACAGAGAGAGAGACACACAGACAGAGAGAGAGAGACAGAGAGAGAGACAGAGAGAGACAGAGAGAGAGAGAGACAGACAGACAGACAGACAGACAGACAGACAGATAGAGAGAGACAGACAGAGAGAGACAGAGAGAGACAGAGAAAGAGACAGAGACAGAGACAGAGACAGAGACAGAGACAGAGACAGAGACAGACAGAGACAGAGAGAGAGAGACAGAGAGAGACAGAGAGACAGAGAGAGAGACAGAGACAGAGAGAGAGAGAGAGAGAGAGAGAGAGAGAGAGAGAGAGAGAGAGAGAGAGAGAGAGAGAGAGAGAGAGAGAGAGAGAGAGAGAGAGAGAGAGAGAGAGAGAGAGAGAGAGAGAGAGACGGCGACGATAAAAGCGAGCCCGACGTTGTAGGCGACATTAATATCTATGCCGTTTGTGCTCATGACAGCAATGTCTGCCCAACCAGACACTAGAACGAGTCTGAATGACCAAAGTAGAGCAGTGTGTAACACTGTGTACTAATAGATCTCTCCAAACGAGAAGAACTCATCGGGTGCAAGTCCTTGGACCGTGGACGGAGTAACAGCTTTTTCTTCTATTTAATTAATCCTAGACTTTCTCGGCAGCGCTCCAGCTATCCGTTCCTCGGGTATACCGTCTGCTTATAACCCCTTGAGAGACTACTAAAGGCGCTATAAATCCATTTATATTATTCTACATTTCATGCGTAATGTGATGAATCGCTACGTTAAAAACGTCTGGTCGTTGTTCAGTAATGTAATGTGAAATTCCGGCGTCACACGGAGCACGTATTGGAAAGGCATTGTGAACGATCGGACACCATCCTTACCAGACAAATTTGGTATGTGATTAGTTCGCGTAAGAGTTAAATAGGCCTACTTAAATTCAAGTTGACTGAAGGTCTTGCAAAAGTATCGCTTCAAACCAAATCTGTCCGCGATAGTGTGCCTTGCATTTCCCAGCCATTGTTTCTATAGGCGAAGAAGCCTCGTATACTATGCGCTGTATACGCGTTTTGTTAAGAGCCCTGGTTCCAACGCACAGCTTGTAATAGCCGCTCAGATAGAACAAACACATGCATAACAGAGTATTAAGGGCGATTACGGCAATTTCCATCGTCAATACACTCCGAATAGACTACAATTAAAGAAAAAGCCAATGAGAGAGAGACTCATTACGAAGCTGTCTAACTACGTCTTCCTTCTCCGACTCCGTTGGAAGTAAATTGGCTGTCAACCTTTGCGACGTCCGCCTCCCGTCAGTCCATCCATCACTCCGTCCATCTGTCCGCCTGTCTCTCTGCCCGTATGTCTACTGATCCGTCTTTCTGTCTCTCCGTATGACCGTTTCGGTAGTCGCCGTGCTTTCTGACTGCGACGCCCCTTAGAGTGACGGCATCGCACTTGGCTGCGCGCACGTGTCTCTTGAAACTCGACGAGTCTTCAGACTTCTTCAGCGGAAAGGTCGAGAGAAAATCGCTCTTATTAAGTCTCAGTTTGAGACAAGTCACACCGGGCATCATGTGATTCAATATTCATGTGGCGCCCTCTGTAGAAAACCTCTCAACTGCTTCTGACTGCGATATAAGCTTGCTCCACAGGAGAACTACAGTAAAGCAGAAACATATATCTACGCTGAAGAGAGCCACTCCCTAGATTTGCCTTACTGGATATATACAATACATAGGCTAATCATACATGTATATTGCAACTGATTAACTATGGAATAAATGTTATATATTGGTATATATATACGTTTATAAATCATTAAACATTTTCAATTCAATTCAGTTCAATTCTGTTTATTTCCTGTAACCATTGACTAACGAGTATGCAGTAAACGCGGTAAGTTACATATATAGTTACATGTCACATTGTCAATACATTGATATATAAATGTGTGTGTGTGTGTGTGCGTGTGTGTGTGTGTGTGTGTGTGTGTGTGTGTGTGTGTGTGTAGGCCTATGTGTGTGCGTGCGTGCGTGCGTGCACGTGTGTGTGTGACCAAGAGGGGCGGAGAAGGGGAACGAGTGAGAGAGAGAAGTAATGGCGGAAAGTTTCCGCCATTATACTTCTCTCTCACTCGTTCCCGGAAACGCCGGTATACACACAGCTATATATATATAGTGAAGAAGCAGGTCGATAAAAATCGAGGAGATCAAGACAGACTGAGAGAGACAGAGACAGAGGCAGGTCGATAAAAATCGAGATCGAAATTAAGAGAGATCTATAAGGAGATCAAGACAGATTGAGAGACAGACAGACAGCCAGAGACAGATAGAGACAGAGAGAATGTGTTAGAGACAGAATGTGTCCATGCCTGGAAATCAGGAAGACGGTTTCTTTGCTGTGCTTCATGGAAGAGAAATTTAGAACTAATCTCTAGGCTCTCCACCTGGTTAGATGGATGGATGTCTCTGTCTCTGTCTTTCTCTGTCTCTCTATGTCTCTCTGTCTCTGTCTGTCTGTCTTTCTGCGCTAGCTCACGTGATGCTAAATGTCATTAAGAATTTAGAAATTCATCAGTTATCAAAAAGTAGGCCTACTGTAAACTAGAAAAGAGTCAGAAATGGCAAACCCACGCGCACTCGAGCATGGTGCCCAACCAACGTAATCAAGACAACAGTTATCATATGGCTTCACGTTCAGCATCCATGTAAGATTCCTGCTGCTACCTGTAATACTTCTATGGATCTCCGATTACTGAAGTTTGTGAAGCAGAAAATGTATTTATACATGGTGGCACTAAAATCAGCCTCGTTTCATGTCCATAATAGCTACACGTTCGTCTCACCTACATGTATACCTAAAAATTGACCTTATCGAAGTATCTCAGATTCTGCATATACTATACTCGTGTAATATGTATGCGCCTTTGCTCGTGTATATAACCAGGTACGTTTGTTTTTTCAGGCATGTCTGCGTATTTGTATGGCATCATACAGTCATTAATACAGAATGGTGACTATCGGACTATATTCCTATAATGTTGTTGCGTATAAGGGGCGTTGTTTATACATGTATAAATAATTATATATAATTTATATATCATTGTCAAGAACAGCAACTTTGGGACATTAATTGTATATGTACATTATACATATATATATATATATATATATATATATATATATACACATACATACATATATTGCACGAATAAGTATCAGTTGCTTCTTCTATAGATACGCACATTAATATATACATTATACGCGGACAATATACATACGATCAATCAATGCCAACAAAAGGGATTTTCTGATTGCATTCCTGCGGATATTAATAATAAAGAATATGTACATAAATATATGCAATATTATGCACACACACAAACACATATATAAATATAAATATAAATATAAATATATATATATATATGCAGATGACCAAATAGCGCTGGTGGGAGGTATAGGCATATGCTGGACTGCAGTGAATAATGAACCAAACATCGGAAGAATACGGTACAATGACAAATGTAAAGGGAACAAAAGTGATCAGGATGAACAGACGTGAATGAAACACAATAGCTATTGTCATCAGTTGCATGTCATTTCATCTTTTGACCGTCAGCTTAGCGAAAATCCGTTCTCTCATCTTTCACCTACATCTACCATTCAGCCATATCTGTGCTTCCAACCTCACTCTCTTTCCACACAGCTCACCTCAGAGCACTGAACAAGGAGGGACGGCTTCGTTGGATTGCTGCCTGAGAGCAGAACATCGAAGAAGAAGAAGATGATGATGATGAAGAAGATGAAGAAAAAGAAGATAATGATGATGATGAAGAAGAAGAAGAAGAAGATGATGATGACGAAGAAGAAGAAGAAGATGACGACGAAGAAGAAGAAGATGAAAATGACGATGATGATGATGACGATGACGAAAAAGTAGACAAGATAAAGAAATCAGAAGAAGATGACGACGACGATGATGATGAAGGGAAGAAGAAGAGGAAGAAGAGGGAGAGGAAGAACAAGAAGAAGAAGAACAGGAAGAGGAAGAAGAAGAATACACTGCGTGCATTATATGTAATTATTTGTCGGAGCACGTAGCACTTGCTACTTCTTCCTCCCACCTCGATGATCCCTCTCACCCTTCTTCTGTGACGTCTGGCAGTCTCCCTCCGCAGTATCTGGTAAAAACAACAGCCAAGGCACTTCCCTCTTCCGGCTCATCCTCCACACACAAGTCACTGATACGTATGCAGAGAATCCTTTCCAGGGCGGAAGCTTTTCCAAAAATATTGTGACTGGTTCACGTGACCGATGACGTCATATAGGCCTACAGCTCTGTTCGTCAGAGCCATGTTTGTCTTAAGAATAACTGCACGAAGTAAAGACTGCTTTTGCGACTTATTTACCCGCCTACCAAGCTAGTTTCTCATCGAGATAACAGCACAGCACAATTAAAAACAGCACAATTAAAAACAGCACAATTAAAAATTCCATCGTTTGTGTAGTGTTTAGCAACATACATGTATGTAGGCGCAGTTGGCGCCATCTTCACCAAGGAACCACAAGGGTACCAGACAGTAGGACGTGGTTTCTGATTGGTTAGGGCGCTCGCCTTGTAACGCGGAGTTCTGGCTTCCTCTGAGACGGTTAGTGTGTGAGCAAGTGCTTCGCTCACAATTGCTCAACGCCGTCGACTTATGCTTGGTCATTAGATATATTGATGCTTATGCGTAATAATGAGAATAATAAGAGAATATATATACAGCAGGAGAGACAAACAGAGAATAATGCGAGGAAAGGCTAAGATAGATGTTTAGATAGGAAAGGCTAAGATAGATAGATAGATAGATAGATAGATAGATAGATAGATAGATAGATAGATAGATAGATAGATAGATAGACAGACAGACAGACAGACAGACAGACAGACAGATAGACAGACAGACAGACAGACAGACAGACAGCAGAGACAGATAGACAGAGACAGGCAGCAGAGACAGACAGACAGAGACAGACAAAGAAAGACAGAGACAGACATACAGAGACAGATACAGACAGACAGACAGACAGAAAGGCTGGTAAAGAGCCCAAGAAAACAGAGAGAGAGAGACTCAGAGAGAGAGAGACAGAGCGAATAATAAAGACAATAAAGATCGTAAAGATGATAAATATAATAAATATAACAAAGGTAAATAGAGATAATGAAGATGAAAAGAAATAACGAAGAGATGGAGAAAATATGAGAAAGACAGCAGAAGATGAAAGAACGCGAGACAAGAGTGAGTAAATAGAAAACAGAATTAATGTCAACAACGCATTGTAATTAGGCCTACTTCGGTTGAACGTCAGCCAACCATAAGTAAAAATACTGCCGTAAACACTCCCCGCAGTACAATGCAAGAGAATGCAATAAAACCGGTCAGGGAATCAATGGGAACGACTTTATCTGACGCGAACGAAATATTCCGTTATTTTTGTTGCTGTTGTTGTCAACGGCGTTGTTCTTACACGATGTTGTCATTAAGTGCAACGAGCCATTTCACCGGTTTCAATCGACAGAGTTTACAACAGCAGTTACATGCATCGATCTGTTCAACTTCGATTCGATCTTTCATTGTCTGTATTGCATTATTTGCCAACGATCCTTTTTCTTATAAGCGCAAAAGACGTCGCTTCTATTCGGTTCCGAGTTTGGAAAATTCGGAGTTTCGTTTCGCACCAAGCTCTGGGTACAATGCAATGCTATACAACACAGTAACATGTAGTTTAATACATTGCAATACTTAACCAATGTGCTGTAAAAATAACGCAACCGATTACAATGAATTACAGAACAATAAAATGCATTATATACAGTTTGGTGAAGTGCAGCTTGACCTTTCTTCGTGTTTCGTCGCTGTGTTTGGCAGCGTTTATGCGAAGTTGGTAAACAGGCGCTATACAAATCTCAGTAATGCACTTCGCAATTATAGCCATAATCAAAGACCTTGAGTGTGTTCGTTGGTGCGTGTATACGTGTATGTGTGTGTGTGTGTGTCTGTTTGTATGTGTGTGTGTCTGTTTGTGTGTGTGTCTGTTTGTGTGTGTGTGAGTGTGTGCGTGTGTGTGCATGTACGTAGTATGAAGGTTTAATTTGTAAGGGTAACATAGATGCATGACACTAACTCTGAAGCACTAAGCAATGAAAATCTCTCGTTTCTTCAACCCGGAGATCTCGTGGAGTGCTCCTCTCAGAGCTCCAGAGCAGAAGACAATCCTGCAGCGTCTGACAGGCACTTGACGGGACTTCGACGTCTTGACGATGGTTTCCTCCCTCGTCCTCATAATTATTCACACTCATCCTCATCGAAGGCCTTCCTCTAAGGGTCTCTGGTCTCAACGGGACTCATCCCTAATGACATCCGTTTGATTGGTGCACCATGGATCGATGCCTGGCGCCACGTCAGATTTTAATATAAATATAATGAAAACTTTATTGATATATTTCGGCGTATGCATATATATATATATATATATATATATATATATATATATATATATATATATATATATATATATATATATATATATATATATATATATATATATATATATATATATATATATATATATATATGCATATATATATATATATATATATATATATATACATATATACATATATATGCATATATATACATATATATACATATATATATATTAATGTGCCAAAGTGCGGCATGTGTCATTGGCATTGCTCGTGTGCGTTCGTAATTGGCAATCGATGGTATCGATACAATTTAATTAATCTCCGTTATGAGAGGAGAAATTAGATCAATACTGTCGGGAGGAATGAACTGAACTATAATATCTCCCTATAGGACTAGTGGAGATGCTGCGGTGTTTTCACCTTTGCGGACGACGGTTCGAATCCTGAAACTGACATCCGATATTGACGTATCTAAACAGCTTCTTATTGTAACTGAGGTTGTAATTGTAATCGGTACTTATGTAGCGCCTCAACCAGTGGCGTAACTTTACAATTTGAGCCCCAGCAGATTAAGCTCACTCGAAACTCTTAAACGTTCGTACTTTACAGTCGTAATCGTATAATCGCAGACTCCAGATTTATGAAGTTTACTCTAAAGCTAAGCGCAGGGCAACAAGTTATTCACGAGCGCTGCGTCGTGTCAGAAGGGTTTTCCAGAGATGCCTAGTGTGGTTCCGAGTTCGGTTATCAGAAAGACCAAAGAGAGAAGGCAGAGTATCTACAGAACGGACACGCCCTTCTGCTTCAGAATCATAATATGCGACGGTGAAACTAGATAATTCATGTGTGCAAATGTTCTGTATCAGATTTTAGCAGACATTACTTAAAGAATGCACTCCCGAATCAAACATGGAAAGTGTATTGGGTCAGGCTCTGACTTGCCGAAGGTGTTCTGGCGCCTGGTCGTCGGACTCGCTTGAGGGACTTAGCCAAGCGATGGAGGATTGTGAAGCTTTAGATAGACTTAACACGGCGTCGTCGGCTTGACTTTGTTTCTAAGAGCAGCTGTCGCTCGCTCATTCTTCTCGCGACCTTCCCTCGTCTTTGAATAACTGATTTGAGCCAAGCTGTTGCATGACAGTGAACGTGTCTTACAGATAATGTCAGACGCAGAATGAAACGGATGAAGAGACGGGGAAAGACAACATGGCAAGCAGGAGAAATCTTCAATAGTGACGTATTGTATGCTTATGCATGTAGTCCTTGGATAAAATGCCCGGGTCTTTCGGAAATGCCTTTAATAAGCAACTAATTGACGTAGACAATTATCGTGCCATTATCCTTATTTTCGTCATTTCTATAGTGTTTACTTCTCCTAATCTGTGAAGAAGTTCTTAGTGCCGATGAACTTCAGTTTGGTTTTAAACGTGGAATGGGTGTAGTGTGACTCTACTCGCCCTAAGGACAACTGTCGAGCATTTTACCAATAAGGGTAGTTCTGTTTTCATGGCTTCTTTGGATATTATAAAAGCTTTTGACAGTATTGTACATAGCAAACTGTTCGACTCATTGCGACAAGCGGGTATACCATCCGCTATGGTATCTATCTTAGAAACTGGTATAGCAAACTACTGGTTAAAGTGCGCTTGGGCAGTTGCTTTTCGCACTGCTTCTCAGTTAAACCTGGTATGAGACGGAGGGGGGTGTGTGTTTATCATCCTCCCCTTTTGCATGCTCATCAATTTGTTTGTTGTGCGTCTGCGTCAACTTGCTATGGTATGCCATATTAACTCGCTAGTTATTGGCTGCCTGCTCTGCGCGGACGACATATTGCTACTGAGACCTCTGTTCATGGGATGCAAAACATACTTGACCCATGCATGTCTGTTTCTAATGCTTTCTCTACACAGTTAAATCCTTCCAAGTCTTACTGCATTGCTGCAGGTAAATTGGCTAAACTCGCAATTGCCACCATAACCCTGGAAGACGACTCGATTGCATGGTGCAATCAATAAAAGACCTGGGTGTGGTGATTAACCATGAAAGATCGCTTGGTTTTAACACGGAACCGGTGAGACGGTCTTTCTTCTCCGCCTTTAATTGCATCTATGCACGTGCCAAAGATCTTAACGAGCAGGCTCATCTATCTTTTAAAGAAAGCTACTGCTGACCGATTTGAACTTACGCAACTGCCGTAGTTAGATGCACGGCGGTGAGACAGGAAGATGAACTAAACGCATGTTGGCGCTCTGGAAAAGGATAGGGTGATAAACACTCCTCTGTCTCACACCAGATGTCACTGAGAAGCAGTGCGAAAAGCAACTGTCCCAGCGCACCTTAACCAGTAGTTTGCTATACCATGCAGTTTTCTAAGATAGATACCATAGGAGTTCGATGATAAGGTAAACGCCTATAAATGTTTCACGCTTTTCACGTAGAAGTTATTTTAATGACATTGATTTAATTATTTTTTATTTCGGAAATCCCGACTAGATTAAACTGAGTTGGAGCTCTTCTTCATGCCATTTTTAATGATCTTTTTATGATCCGAAATCCGAAAATCTGAAGTAAAAAACCATAAAAACAAAAACAAACAAGAAAAGCAAATTTTCACCTTGGAAATAGGCCTACATGTTTTTTTGCACCTCTGCATTAGATTATATCACATATTTGAATATATTTATGAAATATATGATCGATTCGTTGTATGACGATGGACAACAGATCGAGGACTTCAAGGAAACCGATCTAACTGTATCAAATTGTTGCTTAAGGTACTCTCGCTTCACTTTAAGCACTTTCTTTAGCGACGGGCAGTAGAAAAAAAATTACTATCGAGCTCCACCTAGTCACGCTTGGTTACCTGACGCAGTTGAGCGGTCCACCTAATCACCTTTATGGCTGTAAATAACCGTTGGCTATCTGTTGCAAAAGCGTGCTACGTGTGCGCATGCACATAGCACCATTTCCGGATGAAATACAGAAGCAATTGGTGTGCGACCAAATCGCACCGCATGGAGTCAGAATCTGACAGAAACGCACTGGGAAAAGTAATGTGGCCAGATGCAGAGTCTGGGTATCGTCTACAACAGGATCTACTTCTGAGTATGGAAAAAAACGCAATAAAGAATTATAATATACTGCATTACACTGTTTTGTATTGTATTGCATGACATTTCATTGTATTGTATTGTATACTATTGTACTGTATGACATTGTGAAATTTACATGGAGCTATTTGGCTTGATTAAGCCTCTTCTAGTTTCTCAATTGCTAATTGGAACGGGTACTAAAAGAGCGAGTGTCCAACAGATCTTATCGGCTACAATGACCTTGTATCAACTGAAGGGCTATTTGATGCGATTACAGACAAAGAGGTTTGATCTGAGGCACGACAGTGTCCGAATGCGACTGGTGCTTAGAACTATTTGCCTTAATGCACGAAGGCGTCTTGCTTTGACCCTTCAAAGGAATTGTTACTACTAAGATCGTTGGACTTAAGTTTACATGAGCGACATCCGTGGATCTCATTACTGGGTTACTAGCCGAAGAAACGAGGTAGGCTATAGAAAGGGAAGGTGGATGAATATATGATTATGATGAAGCAGAGATGATGGTGATGATGACAGTGATGATCATGATGAGGAGGAGGATGAAAAAGATGCATAAGAAAG
>OY744611.1:40433494-40495994 GCA_963556255.1 Allolobophora icterica
CTAACTTTAACCTACCTTACCCCTACCTTACCCGATCTGATCATACCTATCCTAACTTACCTAACTTTAACTCACCTTACCCCTGCCTTACCCGATCTGATCATACCTTCAGTGACTTTACCTTAACGTATCACAACCTGTATCGTTTACTTCAGAAATGTGCCAGTCGCCAGGTGTCGGATAAGATCCAATACCCGACCTTCATCCGAACATCTCCTCTTGCCATCAGGTCACCAAATCCATCTTGTCCCTGCTCCTCCACTTCCGTTGGCGCCATTTCACCATCGTCTCCGGATCCACTGAAGCGTGGCAGTCGATTTCCACTCAACTCGAAGACATGGCACTCCGCTTTGGACTGACGCTCAACCATCCGAGACAACTGTACCAGGAGCCGTACCGCGCTGGAAGCGATCGCTCGGACCCGACTGAGATTCGGAACATTGTTGAAAACACGTACATTGATACGAGAGGTAAGGCACTACAGCAAAAGTGTAGATTGATACCAGAGGTAATGTAGAAAACACATACATTGATACGAGAGGTAAGGCATTGTAGAAAACCCGTACATTGAGACGAGAGGTATGGTGCTGCAGAAAAAGTGTACATTGATACGAGAGGTAAGGCATTATAGAAAACCCGTACAATACATTGAGACGAGAGATAAGGTACAGCAGAAAAAGTGTACATTGATACGAGAGGTAAGGCATTATAGAAAACCCGTACAATACATTGAGACGAGAGATAAGGTACAGCAGAAAAAGTGTACATATATACGAGAGGTAAGGCATTATAGAAAACCCGTACATTGATACGAGAGGTAAGGTACTGCAGAGACACACACATTGAACACGACAAGAAATAGAGGTAAAGCACTGTAGAAATAGAACCACGTACCGGTACTGGCCCAGGTAGCTGTAGGCCTACACGGGACCTTAAAATGGCGTGGCGCCTGTTCAAGAGGGCAGCGGTGGTGAAGGATCTCACCCGATCAATTCAGTGAAAAATGAGCAGGGTCGAGGGCAGATGGTCGCTGTAGAAAATCATAGCTGAGAAATTTCGAAAGATTTACCTGGACATTTAAGTTACATTTAAGATGCTATATACATTTTAACTCTGGTCTGTACACCAAAGTGCGATTAGCCATCGTTTAATAAAGAATATACCCACTTACTTAGGCTACATTATACCGCATAGTTCTCCTGTTCTTCGTCAAGTGTACGTCTTCCTCGGGGCTCGTAACGCACTCGTTGACCTGATGTTGGCCATGGACAAGAGGCAACTCTTCGCAGATGGTCAGTACGTTGTCATCTACGTTGACCTCGATAACTTCAACGCCAGCGCCAACCTCGACAAGTACTTTCAACGTAAGTTCAGTCATTTATATAATCGTATTCTCGAAAGCACCACCTGCCACCTGCCACGATCAACCGCGCCTGGGGGTTTATAATGAGCTGCTACGGGGAGGAGTCGGCCGGATGCTTAACGTCCAAAAAGGCGAAGTCGCGGGAACCACCTTATTCACAGGCGCTTAGTCAAATCATAGGCGGATTGGGGTGAAATCGGTTCCAGGTCAAATGCCCAAGAGATCAGGCAGGCAGTCAGACGGCTAAAGTGGATGGTGTTTATATAGGGTTGAAACGGCGAGGGAGCTAAGAAGAAGAGGATGTATCGGAATAGGATTTGTGAAAGAGCAGTGTTTTCAGTTTCGAGTTAAAAACCTATGGAGTGATAGCAAGAGGTGAGGTTTTGGTGACTTCGTAGGATGGATCATATATTTGTCTTAATACTTGAAGGAGTTTTCTCACTTCTCACTTCTAAGACAAATATTACTCCTCGTCTGGTGAGAATTGTCCAAAATAATTTCATTAATTAAAAATACTTTGCCCGCGAACATAGCAGCCTAAAGGCGACGTAAAGTTGGTAGGCCTAGTCACATTACAGCATATCTCTCATACCATATCGCCTTTCTCTTATTTCTACCCCCTCCTCGCTCCGCATGCATTACAGCAAAATCGAAGCAGCATTGTAGTATTGTTTTATAGTGTATAATGTAGTTTTGATAGCACTGTTGTGACAATATAAATCAATGCAACAAAAACAACTCACTAAATATTCACTTATATTACAGTGATATTGGAATGATAAACGTGTTGTGATATTATGTAAGTCGATGAAATGTACGCAAAGTAGACGCAATGCGATGTTAAGCAATCCAGGGTAATGCGATGCGACGCACAATAAATATATAGTTTGCATTTAATTATTTAGAATGCTGAGATGCGACCAGTCTTAGGTTCTGAAGGAATCGCAGCTCTCTCTGACGCACCTTGAGCTCTGCTCCGACCAAAGCATCCTCTTTCTTCCGCATCCCTTTCATCTCGAGATTCGTCGCAACTCTTCTCGTCTCTCTCCTCTTTCTCCTTCTCTTCCTCTTCCTCTTCCTCTTCCTCCTCGTCTACCTACTTCTCCTCTTTCCCCCTTCCTATCCCGTCTCATCCTATTGCTACACTCCTCCTCTCCGCTTTCAATTCCTCCTCTTCTTGTTTCTCATCCTCGTCTTTCTACTCCTCTCCCCATTCTTCCTCTTCCTGTTGCTACTCCTCTTCCTCTTCTTCTTTCTCTTACTCTTCCTTCACCTCCTCTTCCTCTTTCCACCTCCTATTTCTTTTACCATATTCTTCTTTCTGTTGTTATTTCTCCTCTGCCTCTTCCCATGCCTCCTCTTCCTGGTGCTACTCCTCCTCTTCCTCCATCTCCTCGACAATTTTCCTTCTCCTCTTCCTACTTCTCCTCCTTTTCCATCTCGTCTCCTCCTCCTCCTTCCCCTCCTCCTCCTCCTTTCCCTATATTTTTTCCATCGACCATTCGCCTGAACTCCTTTTTGTCCTCGTCGGCTTTAGGGATCAAATCCTCGACACAGACGTTTCTTCAGGTGAGCTTAAGGCTGTCGTCAGTCACCGAAACGTTTGCTTATTATATATATATAATTAGCATATATACATACATGCATATGTAGACATGCATGTATGTATATATGCATGCATGTATGTATGTTTGTATGTGTATATGTATGTATGTATGTATGTATGTATGTATGTATGTATGTATGTATGTATGTATGTATGTATGTATGTATGTATGTATGTATGTATGTATGTATGTATGTATGTATGTATGTATGTATGTATCTATGCATGTATGTATGCATGTATGCATGCATGCATGTATGTATGTACATGTATGCATGTATGTATGTATGTATGTATGTATGTATGTATGCATGCATGCATGTATGTTTGTGTGTATGTATGCATGTATGTATGCATGTATGTATGTATGTATGTATGTATGTATGTATGTATGCATGTATGTATGTAATACTATGTATGTGTGTTTGTTTGTATTTATGTATGTATCAGACGCAGCTGGTAGTAGCAGAACCTGCTGAGCGAGCTCTCCCTTTCAGAAGACGAGTGTTAATTCCATTCAGAGAATGCAACAATTGAGCTACTCCGTCTATCGGGGCCCATGTGGTTCCTACTGAGTTCTCCCTTTGTCACCCGCTGATTGCCTGTATATCTCCTAAACTGTTGTTGCAGAGAAATAAAAAAAAACATGATTTCTACATTAATCAAACAGAGCCGTATCCAGGGCATTGATTTGGGTTTAAGGGTGAAGTATTAATGAGCTCTGCAGGGCGCAAATGAAAAATAATTGAGCAAAACGAAATGTCAAGGCAACTACAGCCTTGACATTTCGTTTTTCTGAATTGTTTTTCACTGCAGCAAGGAATAATCTCTCATCAAGTGGTACTACTTAATTATCCATATCCATCTTGTCCATCCACACCCACATCCGTATCCTTATATATCCTCATTCACAGCCACATCCGCGTCCATGACCATGTTCATATCCATATTCATATCCACTTCCACATCTATATCCTTATCCACACCCATATCCATTTCCGTATTCCATGGGCGGCGATCATGGGGGTCGAGGGGGACAAGTCCCCCACCTTTAACAGTAGGGGGACACGCCATGCATCTTTTTGAAGAAACCCCCAAAAAAGGTCATCAAATTTTCGTCCCTTTTTTGGGAACCAGATCAGTTCACGGCGATAAATGTTTTTACCTCTTTTTTGACCAGATCAGTTCAAAAATGTCCCTTCACCTGTCAAACAAGATCGCCGCCACTGCCGTATCCATATCCTTATCCACACCCAGATCCATTTCCATATGCTTATCCACACTCTTATCCATTTCCATATCCATATTCTTATCCACATCCACATCCAGTATCCATATCCAACTCGTCCTCCATTGTCCAGTCTTTCTCGTCAGCTTCTCTGTCTCCTTCTCTCTGGTCTCCTGGAAACCGGACATAGATCTCCACTTGGAATCTCTAGACAACCCCTCTGACAGTACGCAGCCCTCGTGATTAAGCTAGCGCCCTGCGCTTATCTTTAAAGTAGCGCTTCAGAAATTCCGAGACTGCGATTACTATTAATCGGGAAAACATATAAAAAAAACGACGCAAAAGCTGAGCGCGAAAGCAGCTCAAGTTAGAACGAAGCCGAACAGAATCAAGTTTATTACCCGGCCAACGACTATATTAAATCAGATCGTAAGAGAATGTATGAGACCTAACAATGTTTTATGAGCCTCTGTGGTCCCGTATAAAGCGAGAGTTTTATGGAGACGCCGGAGTAATATCTGCAAAATTGGACTTCGGCGATAAAATGCCGGCGCAATTTTCTATCCATCTCCAAATTGGATATTCAACAGAATTGACTGAGAAAGAAGCACGTTTCACTCTTATTACACAGCGCAATACAAAGCAATGTAGAAAAAGACAGATCCAATGCAATATAGAGCAAGGCGTGGTTTAGCAAGGATTGCAAAGAAATGCAATAATCTGTCGGATGTGGAAAAAGGCAACGGATTATCTAGAGCGCTCGCCTTGCGACGCGGAGGGTATGAGTTGGAGCCTCCTCCTCTGAGACGATTACTATGTGGGGACCTTGAGCAAGTCCTTCACTTACAATTGCTCAGCGCCACCCATTGATGCTTGTTCGTTAGATATTGGCACTTAATTAATGCATAGTAGTAGTAGCAGTAGTAGTAGTAGTAGTAGTAGTAGTAGTAGTAGTAGTAGTAGTAGTAGTAGTAGTAGTAGTAGTGATGATGATGATGATGATGATGATGATGATGATGATGATGATGATGATGATGATGATGATGATGATAATGATGGTGATGTTGATGATGATGATTATGGTGGTGGTGGTGGTGATGACGATAATGATTATGACGACGATTACAATTACGATGATGATGATGATGATGACGACGATGATGACGACGACGATGACGATGACGATAACTATGACGTTAGCTGTGCATGCACCCGATCTCCCGATATCGTTGTCAGAGTTGTTGGCCGGCGCCTCGCTGAAATAATTGGGGACAAATTTTGTAGAAGGATGACGTCACTTGCACTCTGTCGCCGCTCGTTTGGCTCCAATGTATGCATATCCATGTACTCAGATATACTTAATCTATATTGGAGTTCATGGTGGGTTTTAGTGCACATTATGCGCTATAAAAGCTTACTGATTGGATTTAACAGCGTTGATATATAAAACGATCAGCGCAACGTCATACGGTACAAAACCGTATAACACATTACGGTATGACGACAGTATGATGCATAAAGCCTGTTTAGGGTGTTTGGTGTTGATAGAAATTTTATTTCCCATATTCTGTTCTCTTCGACCGATAAATGACTAACTCATTCAACATTCATAATTATGTTTAACTGACATTATTCTGCACCCCAATGCGGTCTGTCATTTAGGATTTCAGTAAACGAATATATATTTAATTGTTATAAATAAAGTTTCACTGAGAGTATTAAGTATGTTTCAGTGAAAGAGAGTAACGATGCTAGAGTCCATTGCGATACATGGAAACAGGAGATGTAAGATGCACTTTGTGTTTGACAAAGTGCATCTTACATCTCCAAAATACAGTATTTAGTAGAAACAAGTAAAGTGAAGTGAAACTTCCACGTCCTGTAGTAAGACTTGCTTCCCAGCGTAACCATGCACCAACTCTCCAGCCTTACTGACAGTGACAAGTCTTCTTCAAGTCCTCTGTCATTGGACAGGTTCGAACGTCCAATGGTGCCTCTCCTCTCGATCCTGGGCTTTCTCCTTCAGTTTACTGTATCCACCCAGCAGCATCCAGTCCAGCAGCATCCGTCTAGGTCTTCCTCTGTTGTCTTTCCTTCCAGTCTTCTCTCCTTGATAGTTCTCAATAGGAAGTGATCGCAACCTTTTCCAAAAGGCTGTTATACAGAGTTCGCTCAGAAGGCTCGAAGCTGCATCGTTAGATTGCATGTCAAGCGCGCTACCGGTTTGAACAACATATTGCACAAACAGCGCGTTTATGTATAATAATTCAATAGTTTACGATGTACACAGTACAACATGATTGTTCCTAGACTCATAAGAGACTCTGAAGTCCAAACAAGTTATTGGCCTGCAGAATGAAGTGTTGCACCGTTGTTTATACCCTGTTGTCCTGCTTCGTGTTTTTGTGTTATCTCAGTTGAATTGTTGCTCAGGTTGTTATGCTGTGTTTTATTGGTTTGTTGTTGTGTTGTCTTGTTGCCATCGAATGCGCGGATTTCTGTGCAGCCGGCGAAGTCTTGGACTTTATAACAATGTTATTAAAAGCCGAATAGTTTTCACTGGTCGATGTGTCACCAGAAATTTCATTAACTCCGTCCACAGTTTATCAATTGCACGAGCCTGACAGGTGGCTTTTGTGGCCGGCGAAGTCTGGAATCCGATTGAGCAACCAAGAAATGGGTTGAAACATCTATCAATCACTCTCTAATATGTCTCGTAGGTTTGATGAAATGCAGTCAGTCACCGTGGCCGGTTAGTAGTGGCCTAAGATTGCGTACTTTATTGTGACCATCACTTAAACAATAATGTCTTCAGAATACTGAACAACAGCGTGTGACTCGATTGTGAGCCATTACACATTTCAACGCAACTGAATTGGATATTACTTTCCGTCCAGTGTTTTGAAGTGCACAGTGCAATATTGTAACACGAATGTGAACATTACTGTGATAACAATTCGGACACTCGTGTGGCTCACATTCATAAAATGTCTGATAATCCCAGTCACTAATGGGTACAAGATAGCATTGTTGTCGGCCTTTAAGGTACATCTAGGCTTCGGACATACTCAGCTTCGTGCGGCAGGAATTGCTCAAGCGCATTAAAGTCTTAATTAATTAATTCATTCATTCATTCATTCATTTCTAAAACTTAATATAGCCCCTTCAGTGTACCTACTTAGAGGCGCTCCAAGCCCAACCACGGCAGTATAAACCAGACTTCAGCAACTTGTGAAGTAAGAGAAACTTGATCAGCAACCGTGATTAGACTGAGCTCACGTAACTGTCTTACGAGCTGTGCTCATCATAGATAAGGGTATTGTGAAATAGCGACTGTGATTGTACTTGCTGATTAATAATAGTAATTGTAATTGGCCTCGTAACCGGACAGTTAGCCTAGGGCGCCTCTTAATAACCAGTCGTTCAGATGGTAAGAGATGCGCCACTTACCTTTATATTGTAATACTCAGAGCTGTCAATCATCGAGCACTAGGGAGAGCAAACTTGCGTCTTAATCCTTCTCTTCAGCTATCTAGTGAAGGTCATTCTCTCTCGCCAGCGGCCATAGAGCGCAGACAGAGTGGCCTCTGAACCTTAGACAAGCCACGCGTTTCTATGCCACGCTTATCTAATCTACAGTGATGGGCAATAGTTAACTAAAAAGTTGCTAACTTTTAGTTTAACTAAAAATTTTTAGTTAAGGATGAGGTTTAACTAACAAAAATTAGTTTAGTTAAAACCATAGTTTAACCAAAAAATTTAGTTGCTAACTAAAACGTTTAACTAAAAAAAATCAGCAATATGCAACTATTTTACCGCAATGAACACTGTCAATGATTAACATTGCATAGTTTTAGCATTAATAGCCTGTGTTTTCAAATTCATACACTACTTAGGCCTACAGTACGCCTGTAACTGTATGCAAGAACAGTACACATTGCATAGTTTGAAGGTGAATTTGTCATTGACGCTCTGCATTATTACAGTTCACTTAACCTCTGTTATTGTGAAAATGTTGTCGTAAAAAGTTGGAAAAAAGGTTGGAAAAGTTTAACTACTTTTTTTTAGTTTAGTTAACTAATTTCCAAAAGCAGTTGCCAACTTTAGTTAGACTACTTTTTTTAGTTCGAAAATAGTTTTAGTTTAACTAAAACAATGTGGTTTAGTGCCCATCACTGCTAATCTAATGATTTTTATAGCGCCAACTGATGACCATTTTAAGTGAAACGGTAGTTAGGCCTAAACTTTGTAATCGGTTGGAGAAGCGCGATCGACATTCGAAATAGGTCAGAGAAACCAGGTCAGGGCATAGTTCGAGAATTCGCATTTTACGATTTTTAAAACTTCTAATGTTTCACGAATTTTTACCAATTTAAAACTGGCAACGAATTTTACTGTTTGTCTACTTTTCAACTTTTAGCCTAAGCAAAAATAAATGTCAGTGTCATAGGAATCAATGAATCAGCCGTAGAAGATAACTGACTAGCAACACAAAAGTAATTGAATATCAGTAGAGTCTTGAACTTCGAATTCTATCATCGTTGGGGTGTGTGACTGCGAGTGTCAGTCAGCCCAACAATAGTCCAACGGGTATACGAGGGGCTAACTGAAACACGTAAGTTTTAAGTTTAAACCTAATTTAATTACATTAAAGGACTGATTGAACTCACGATCTGAGCGCTTTACCGCTTTATTGCGTAGGCTTCTTCCAACAGCGTGTGTTACACAATCCCACAAATAATCACCCCCAGTTCAGCTATATCGTAGTGCTCGAACCGTCGTTTAAAAAGTAGGTCATGACCGAGACCTGCTGTAAAAGGCTAGGTCAGAATAATTGCTGGCTGTATCGGTCGCAGATGCCGCAATTAGTTGGTGACTGTTAATGTTTTAGTCCGCACTAGTGTCAACTGAGAGTGGTCATTGACTTGACGAGGAAGAAAGGACGAGCGTAGAAGGTACAGATAAAAAAAATAGATCAGACACAGGCAGAGAGACGAAAAAGGGAAAATGTGTGTGTGTGTGTGTGTGTGTGTGTGTGAGAGAGAGATAGAGAGAGAGAGAGAGAGAGAGAGAGAGAGAGAGAGAGAGAGAGAGAGAGAGAGAGAGAGAGAGAGAGAGAGAGAGAGAGAGAGAGATAGAGAGAGAGAGAGAGAGAGAGAGAGAGAGAGTGACAGAGACAGACACAGACACAGACACAGACACAGACACAGACAGACAGACAGACAGACAGACAGACAGACAGACAGAAATGAAATGAAATGAGAGGAAAATAAAATACAGGTTCCTACATACGTAAACCAATACAGTTGTGCCTTCAGAAAACAGAAAACACATTGTATCGGCTTACGCATGAAGGTCTTTCCCTCTCTAAAAGAATCAGTCAAATATTCGTTCGAAGTAGTATTCTAAAAAATCCTTTTTCATCTCTTGTGACCGAAACAGTGTTAGAAATTTTCCTGTGACGAGTACCCAGCGTAAGCACCGTTATGCTAATTTGCTTAATGCCTTATACGCAACAATGCTATCGAATGCAATCGTGAATTTATTTTATTAATCGTCTTCATGCATTGTCAGTTTGACAACAGCAGGAAAGAGTGACCAAAACAGAATGACAAGAAACGAGCTGAAAGAATGACAAAAGAACTGAAAGAATGACAAAAATTAACTGCATTCATTTAAGTATGAAAATATGCAAATGATGCGCCTGATATGTTTGCACAGTGACATTTGCTCGACATGGCGACAAAAGAGTTGACATATGTATGAGACAGTGGCACCTGTGTGATTGAGTGACAGTTACGTGACACTGTGACAGTTGTGTGACAAGGACATTGCCAGGACCATCTATAGATGAGGTGGTCAGTCAATCAGTCCACACATTGTCCTTCGTTTCTTAACAGATGACTATGACCACCCGGAGCAGATGGCGACCATCGAGATGGCTCGTTCTCTACTCGTCGTTGTTCCATCTCCTCTGGGTAATCCCGACACATACGACCAATTCCTACATAGCGTCAACGTTTACAACGGAAAGCATCCGTTCTGGTTCATATATAAGACGGTCAGTCGATCCATTCATTTGTCCACGAGACTTTCTATAGGCCTACTAACGATTCTTCCGCACTAACATTTCCTAAACATTGTGGACATGTAGACAATGAAATCATAACGTTTACTTGCTGCTGCTTCTATTACTACTGCTACTGCAACTGTGCTACTACTGCTGTTACTACTACTGCTGCTACTACTACTATTACTGCTACTACTATTAGTACTACTACTGCTACTACTGATGCTACTGCTACTGCTATTGCTACTGGTACTGGTACTGCTACTACTACTGGTACTGGTACTACTACTGCTACTGGTACTGCTACTACTACGACTACTGCTACTACTATTACTACTACTACAGCTACTACTGATGCTACTGCTACTGCTACTGGTACTGGTGCTGCTACTACTGCTGCTACTACTGCTACTGTTACTACTACTGCTACTGGTACTGCTACTACTACTGGTACTACTACTGCTACTACTACAACTGATACTACTACCACTACCACCACAACTACTAATATAACTAAGGGCCTATTATATTGGTCTCCGTGGGTGTTTAGAGATTTTAAACCATTACCCGACCCAAACTTTGTATTCAGCACTTTAAGACCTTTAAAATTTGCGACATGATTTTCTCTTCCATGTATAGTTCGCCTCGGATAAGCTTGTTTTTGTCGCTAGGTGTCGATATACGCGGCGTATCTGTATGACGCAATCTTTCTGTACGCACATGCTCTCGATGACGTCATCAACGGCGGCGGAAATCCTTACGACGGAAAGGCAATCGTCAACAGGATTAGAGGACGTTCATTCTCAAGTGCGTACTGCTACTACTGTGGTACTCTGTGGATCACGTGATCACCTGATTTATTTAGCGCCTTTGATTCTCAGATTCAGAGTTACTAATCTGATCTATTGACTTCCGTTATGATGATGATGATGATGATGATGATGATGATGATGATGATGATGATGATGATGATGATGATGATGATGATGATGATGATGATGATGATGATGATGATGATGACGACAATGACGATTATGATGATGACGATGACGACGATGACGATTATGATGACGATGATGACGATTATGATGACGATGATGACGATTATGATGATGACGATGATGACGATGATGATGACGATGACGACGATTATGATGATGACGATGATGACGACGATGATGATGATGATGATGATGATGATGATGATGATGATGATGATGATGATGATGATGATGATGATGATGATGATGATGATGATGATGATGATGACAATGACGATGATGTCCAAGGTATCGATCGATTACTTCAGAGACTAAGCTGTAAAATTGACTCTAAATCAATCAGTCAAATTCCGTTTGGATGATTTGATGCATTTGCAAACGTCTCTTCCTCACTGAGGAGTGCTAATGACGACAACCTAAACTGCCAATACCACGACTATCAACTACTACCAGTCTACCACTTTTAATACCACTTAAAAGACGATAATTCAATCACTTTTTTTAAAATGGCGTGTACATAGGACCCCGTCATAGGAATCTCTTTCCCTGTATCGGTTCTTGACTCACTCCCTGCATCTGTTCCTTCTGCTCAGTCGCTTGTCATATCGTTCTCTAGTTGTCAAACTGTATCTCCACCACAGGCTTCCTCTCAGTGTCTGGATATTGATATGATCACGGCTGGGTTTTTGGTACGCCATCGGTGGATACCTTGTACATTAGACACCGGCGCGATAGAAGTTATTATTAACAGACCACGTTTCAATTACACATGTTGCATCCCCTCCCCAGCGAGGGACTAATCCCAGCCTGAGTGCAAAGAATTTCAATTACACATATTGATGAAATTACTGTAATTATTAAGTTAAATGATTAAAGTCTTTAATTTTCAAAGACAATAAATTAAACAATAAACTTAGAAATTTAATTGCGTGCATAAGTATCCAGGTATCACCAATGCAAATATTGGTTTAAATAATTCATGCCATCACTGGCGTAAACTTGTCCAAAATATTGGGGGGCATGAGGTCTGGACCAGAGGTGCAAAAGTAAACAAGTTTTTCAAGATGAAAAGTTGTGTTTTTCGTCGTTTGTTTGTTTTTTGTTTGTTTTGGTTGTTTCAAGATTTTCGAATTTCGGTTCATAAAAACCATGAAAAATGGCATGAACAAGAGCTCCAACTCAGTTTAGTTCAGTTGCGATTTCCGAAAATTAAGAATCGTTAAATCAAACTCAATGTTATTAAAATAACTTCTACAAAAATAAGAAATTTATTTTTTTAAAGACAGAAAAACTTTTTTGGTTTTCTTTTTCTTATGTTTTTGTTTAAAACCAAAAATTCGAAAAAAACTTTTTTCACCTCTGGCCTGGACAGCTTCCGGTGTTACGTTAATGTGTATGAAATTGGGCGTTTTGTTTACATGTAAATTTGTTTCATGTTGTAGATATTGAAGATAAAAATAAATCTTTGTTTTCATTATGAATTTTGATAGTATTTCAGTTCTGTGTCTCTGTTTTTCTGTTTCTGAAGAAATTTGTCTATATTGAAACATAATATTTTAATATTTGAAGAAATTCTTCTCTCGATTTTTGTGGGTCATTGCCCCGGCTCCTCAATTATTGGGGGGCACGTGCCCCGGCTGACCCCCCCCCCCCCCAGAGTCTACGCCTATGCATGAAATCAAATGAGGTTTATCTAATTCATGCCATCAAATGAGGGATTTAAATTCATCAATTTAATCAACTTTAGGTATCCAGGGTTTTATATCCAACATCGACGAGAACGGCGATGCTGAAGGCAACTACACGGTGTTGTCTCGACAGCTGTTGCCCCGAAGCGAACATCCGTTCGCTATGTTGCCAGTCGCTTTCTTCCAACTTCAGGCCAACCAATCAGAACAACTACCGGTTGGTACAAACCACAGTCTACTTACAAACACGGTGCATATATACAAACATATACAGTGCGTACGATGCATGCATACGACGGCCACATGCACGGTAATGTAATGGTAATTGTAAATTTATACAGCGCCACTTCAAGAAAGACTCATCAGATATAGTGTACGTGCACGTGACATACGATGGGTATATATACGATATATTATGTGTACGTTGCATACAATGTATAAGTCTACAACACCTTCGTTAATAATGTTTTTAATTAAGCGCCAAGTAATAATGAGCTTACCTTCGTTTGCCTTCCCTTCTCAGGTGTTGATAGGTGTCGCTATTGCGCTAGTAGTGTAAATAGGAACTCCAGGGTCCCTAATCTATCAGTGGTATTGCATGTGTGGCACTGTGGCCGATTGGTTAGAGCGTTCGGCCTGTAACGTGGAGAGTAGGGGTTCGAGCCTCGCCCGAGGCAGTTACTGTGTATGGACCCTGAGCAAGTCCTTCACTCACAACTGTCGTATGGTCGTGTGTACTTCTGAACTATGGAAGGAGGGCAATATCAAACACAGTTGTATTGTATATTGTATTGCATGCCATCTATGGCCATAGATATCTTACTATGATACATACATGTATATACATACTTGCATATAAATACATACATACATACATACATACATACATACATACATACATACATACATACATACATACGTACATACATACATACATACATACATACATACATACATACATACATACATACATACATACATACACACATACATACATGCATCATTTCTTTGCCTACATTTGTAGTTTGCTACGTCTTTCTGATGTTTACGTCATGCTTGACTGGCTTTTGTTTTGTCGCTTTACATCACATTAGTCCGTCGTACATTACATCACATTACATGTCATCCTTTAATTCTAATCGATTGCAGACGTTTGTTCTCTTTGAAAATAAGAACATCAATTGGACGTCAGGACTGCCACCTGCCGACAAACCAATCTGCGGTTACAAAGGCGAAAACTGCATCGCGCCTCCGAGTAAGAACTACTCTATTGTGTATTTCTGTTCTCTGCTCTGTATAGTTGTCTTGCATTAATTTATGTTGCGCTCTACTACATTCAATGCTTTTTATATTGTATGTGCATTGTTTTCGTCATCCTTGCTAAGTACTGCATCCAATGTATATATATTGTATTGTATATATGTATGTTTCATGTATGTATGTATGTTGTATGTTTGTATGTATGTATGTATGTATGTATGTATGTATGTGTATATATATGTATGTATGTATGTACTATGTATATAGGTATGTATTTATTTATTTATTTATGCATGTATGTGTTTATGCATATATGTATATATTAGGGTGTTCCCAAAAAATGAAAGTGTCCAGAAGTTACTCCCCAACCCACTATTGCGTGATACAAGCTGTTAGAAAACTCCAGTAAAAATTTGGACAGATTATTTTAATATTTAGGACTTGCACAAACCACTCAAATGTTTTGTGAATTTCGTTTTATTAGTATGAAAATCTATACCGGAAATTTTTTTAATAAATGAATTGAATATACTATTTATATCACACTAGTGAGTCTAATGTATAATGTATATTAATACTGTATACTGTGTAACACTCTCATTGTATGTAGTAGGCCTACTATATTTAGTATATTACGACATACTATTAAGTCTGTTATACTAGTTATAGTTACTAGTTAGTAATTTCAGTCAAACAACATTAACTGGCCTAATTCGTTCAAAAACACTAGCCTTCGTTGGTTCTGAAAACTTATTTCTCTGATCTACCACTTGCAGCAAGAACTGCTTTGTTCTTCGTTGCATGTTACGGAAGAGTCAAATTCTTGGATAAGAACGACTCCTCGTTCTGCTAGGTGATTAACTACTCTGATCGATTGAACAATATTCTGATATCTTCTGTATGTTTCGTGGACTTCCCATTGAATCACATTGCATGAAGTCTTCAGACTAGTCAAGGATCTTAAAAATCTCACAGTAGATTTTGTGACCAAATCATGTAATCCTGTTAGTGATGGTTCAGGCAAAGGTAGAATGCATTTTGGTAGTTCCTCAGATCCTTCATTTTCATTGAGGGTCTTGACCATTAATCTCCTTCAACTGTGACATCGTTGTCAAAAACACCATATCCAGCTGAGACTTCAGAGAGATACCACAAATGGCGATTAAATGCAGCCATCGCCACTTTCTTGTTATGATATGACGACAGTGCGCATGCAGAGCAAGGCAAGATCATTTCTTGGAGCTGCAGTTGATAGCGGACTTTGGAATCAGTGTTTGATCTAAATCGCAGTAAAAAAGGCATAGGCCTACATCTTTCAGATGTTTCTATAGTTTGTCACTGTAAGATATCCCACGAGTTTTTCTTGATCCGATTGACCCTGCATGCAAAGGTTCATATTGGTCACGGAATAGTCACATTTTTAGAGAACAAAATGGCCCTAATACTAGCCATCCAGCGAGCACGGTGTGTAGCTGTTGGATATCTGAAATGTACTACACGCGGAGGAAGGCCGCCTAAAAAATCGACAGCTCCAGCAATTCACCATAATCATCTCTTGGCTGGTATTTCTCAAGTTGGATTACAACAAACTCAATAACGCTGTCTTTTCAGGGACCAATTATATCTCCTCTCGTCTTCCATCGCTGTTCAAAATGAAGCTTCGTCTACCCTTGGCCAGAAGTCTTTAAAATGGATAAACAGTTCCAGGTTTGGAGATTGCGTAACATCATGGAGGCTAAAAACATTTTCTAGCATAATCTCTGACACATGATGACGACAAGCTATGTTCAGAAGTTCTTGGCCAAGCTCAGTCTCTAAACAAATACAAACTCCACCCTTAAGTCCAGTATTTGATGCAGTAGTATCAAAACAAAGTTCTTTAATGCGAGTTCGCAATCCCCACTTATCCATGATTTCCACAACTGCTCTTGACATGGTAACCACTGTTCCACTGTGAAGTTTTGGGACAGGGAGTTACTGTACCATATTCTTTCCTGATACCAAAACTGGAAATAGATCAAACCGTTCTCGTCCAGAACCAGTGAAATCATCCATTATTTTTCCATCCTAGTGCAAGACAAGTGGCACAACTGGATCAAAGGAAGCCTTGATTTCTGAAGTAAAAAGTTCACGATGTTTTATTCGTGCTCTGAGAATGGCACTTAGACTTACGATGAGCTCCTCAACATCTTGCTGGAGTTGTCCTGTGGAAGCTATTGCTTAAATTATGTAAGCAGTTCTTCTATGGCTAGTATCAAGTGCATTAAGCGCAGCTCTTCAGGTGGTACTACTTTGACTCTCCTCTAAACTTTAGTTTTGAAAGTTTTGGCATTGTAGGTCCAATCTCAGATTCTGATGATATATCGGATGTGTTGCTTTCAGAAGACACACCTTTGTTATCGTGATGAAGTCATAATTTACAAATATTTCCTGAAAAATCTTAAAAAACCTATTTTGGCAGAACTTCAACTGGATTGTGCAAGTCCTAAATATTATTGTATCTTAACAAAAATTTGGCAATAGAGTTTCTCTACCATGGATCACCAAATGCCGGGTTGGGGAAAGATAAATAAATTATATGAAATTTTTCTATAGTAGATGGGAACACCCTAGTATATATGCATATATCTATAACATATGTTGGTATGTATGTATGTATGCATGTCCATATATATGCGGACTTGATTGATACAGCGCTGGGCAAGAAAACGGTCTCCCTGACGTGTTGCGCTGAGTAGTTTAGGAGATTTACATCTACACTACATTTACATACTGTCGTTCACCCCTCACCTGTCTCAAACCCATCTGCCTATCACTCCTCAAAATGTTCACTTAAAACTGAAGTCCCACCTCTTATAGAAATCCTACTTTGATCCATACCAGTGTGCCGCCTATTCCATCTCTCTGTCTCAAAATAAAAAAGGCACCGTAACAGACTCTCTGTCTCCCTCGCTTGTCTTTGGTCTCCTAATAACCGGTTTACGGTCTTCATGTGGCATCTCTGGGCAATCTCAACGACTTAACACCAGGGCTGTAGTGGAGCGTATACGCGGGTATACAGCGTATACTTACCTCTAGAGAAATTTGAGAGCGTATACTCACGAGGGTATACGCGGGTATACAGCGTATACTTACCTCTGGGAACGAAAATTTTTCAAAAATGAGAGGTTTTTAGAGGTTTTTAGGGCGAATGACTAAAAAAAAAAAAAAAAAAAAAGGTCATCAACTTTTTCAGAGACAAAATCGTAAAAAGTCTGAAAATTTTCTGAGAATTGGTGAAAAGTCAGAAATTTTTCCCCAAAAAAATCTTCAAATTTTTTTTTACGCCGCTGGTCACCGCTAGCGTATACTCACCTCAAATTTTACCACTACAGCCCTGCTTAACACCGCTGCGCTCGTGAATAAGCTGGTGCCCTGCGCTTATATTTCAAGTTGCGTTTGATAAAATTATGGGTTTACGAGTATACGATTTCCACTCTACCATATAATACTGTGTTGTGTTTCCTTCTTTGGTTTTCTTTCCTTTAATTGCATGTCACTGAATTCCATGACATGAGATTGCAGAAATTACGATGCATGGAGTTCTTATGCTTGGCGCTATAACGTATACGTCGCTTTGCAACGTTTATTATTGAAACAAGTCAGTTGTTTCTAATGCTGTACAACATTAATTGTAATGCCTAGCAGTGACAGACACTGGTCTTTCTTGACGCAGAGTGTCTGACAACAGACGACAGTCAGTGTGGCCTATAGGTTTCCCGCACTATTTATGAGTCAAAAGTGTCGACTACTCGTAGCACGATCTTACTGGAGTCGCTGCGTGTTTACGAGTTTCCTGGCCATTACGACTTTAAAGAGTGTTTATAAGAAGCGTCCCAAAATTATATCCGTGTTGAGTAATTGTGTTTTTCCGGTTTCCAAACCGGCGAGGACGTTGACCGCTTAAGCTTTTTGATATCCTCGTTTTCCCATCTCTAAGTATAGTACTCCTATAGGTTCCGTTCTGGCCTGATGGAGCAGAAGCTTCTAAAAACGACTTTCCGAGCTTCGAGACTACTGTAAAAGTAGCATTTTGTAGCCACGTCACGTATGCGTTGTCGCAAGAGCTGAGGACCGGATCGCTTAATATAATGTACTCGAAAAACGATGCAATGTAGCGTTGTGTCGTGTTGGGGCCTATTCAGGTCATGTTACTTATGTTACGCTACGGTAGGTTACGGTATAGTATTTTGTGTCATGTCGTTGTGTTATTGTGTTGTGTTAATAACCTCAATAAATTAATTTAAACTCTCCATAAATAAAACATTCTGCTATAGTCTAACCCTAAATTTATAGTTATTTCATCCTACAAACAATTTCTGTGTAACAAGTTGCGGCCTTGATGCTTTGATTAAACGAAAATTGATTGATTGATTGATTGATTGATTGATTGATTGATCATTGCTACGTCGTTGTGTCATGCCGTTGTGTTATTGTGTTGTGCCATGGTTACGTCGTTGTGTCATGCCGTTGTGTTATTGTGTTGTGCTATGGTTACGTCGTTGTGTCATGCCGTTGTGTCATTGTGTTGTGCTATGGTTACGTCGTTGTGTCATGCCGTTGTGTTATTGTGTTGTGCTATGGTTACGTCGTTGTGTCATGCCGTTGTGTCATTGTGTTGTGCCATGGTTACGTCGTTGTGTCATGCCGTTGTGTCATTGTGTTGTGCTATGGTTACGTCGTTGTGTCATGCCGTTGTGTCATTGTGTTGTGCTATGGTTACGTCGTTGTGTCATGCCGTTGTGTCATTGTGTTGTGTTGTGGTTACGTCGTTGTGTCATGCCATTAATGAGAAAAATCAGTGAAACTTGATGGGAAGTGTTCTAAATATCGTTTTGATGACTTCGAAGAAATTCATCAGAAGAACGTTCAAGAAGAATTTTGCTAATCCAATTCAACGTGAAATTGTCCAGAGATCACTTTGAAGGACGCGTTTCAGTTGGCTTAATCGACAGGATGCAATAATAGAAGCAGTTTGCAGAAATTAAAACACTCTTGACACATTAACGACGAGCTGCATTGGCTTCCCAGTCACTTTCAGCACACGCTGAACTGATTAAAACGAGTCGCTGGCTTAAATGATAAAAAAATTAAACCGCTCTGAGACACTTTTAAGAAGTGACTGTCGTTTTTTGCTGCAAGATGAAATGGACGTTGTTTTCAGACTTGACTAAGGAAATATCTGCGGGTGTCTTGGGTGGACTCGTTCTCGTGGGAGCCGTTCTTGCCCTGATCGTCTACAGGTAAGCCAACGACTTTGACTCAATCTTCTCTTACCATAATTTACATCTGTATACCTTATTGCAATTCTTGTTCTCACCGTCTACAGGTAAGTTACAACGTTGATATAAATAAGCTGGTTTTACCTTAAGTTTCCTTAACGTACTCTAAATTATATTACATTACATTACCTTACCGTGTCTTGATTTACCATGTCCTTTGGTTCATCATTTTTCGGTTGCTGTTGACGCCTGAGTGAAACTGAGCAATACTGAGCCGGGTTAGTACTTGGATGGGTAACCTCGGTGGGATACATTGTTACTTGGTGCAAACTAAGCCGTACATCTATGGGTTCTGCCAAAATAAGTGCCTTGTTGTTGGATTGCTTTTAACGTCTTTACTGCTGAGCCAAAAAACCTCATCTGACATAAAACTTCAACAACCGATGAACGTGGTTCTTTTATGTAATCCCCGGCGAGTCATGTAAAAATGATCAAAACGATTTGTCAGCTTTACACTGCTCTGCTCACAGGGATCTGAAACCGGGCGACTAGTTTACAACGTCGTAGCGGAGCAAATCGTTTGCAAATGTGGACGCATTTATTGGGCTATGAACAGAAAATCGGTACTTTTCTCTCTCTGGATATGGAAGGACCGGCTGTATTCCACTGAAGTAGGAGGGCAGCAGGAATTTCAGAAGAAATGGCTATTATAAAAACGGCTCTCCTACTCCGCACGCAAAATCCGGTCGTGAATTCGCAGTCGAAGTCCTAAAATCCCAGTCTCAAAACGTCCAATCTCGACTTTTACCGCCCAATCTTAAAGTCGGCTGTACATTGGAAGCTGACGTTTTAACGACCTGGGAGTCGAGGAGCACTTACAATTATAAACTGTGGTCATGAAAACCGTGTCTGCTGGCAACAAAATGGCGTCGTACGATTAAGAAGAGTATGACGTCATTCGCCGTGATGCTTAACTTCGCATTAATGGGTCCACACTGTAATTATCCAGTGTTTATTAAATCGTCTTCTGCCTCTTAAACGATGACAGCCCATATACTCCTCATATTTTGCCCTGTGATGTCTCACGTCTGGTCCATCTTTATTTCAATGATCCCGTCGCATCAACAGGTTAAACGATTCTGGGACAGTATTTAGGAGGCAGTATAAATCAACCGAACTGTCCAATGAAGTCTGTTTCTTGCTGACACGTGATACCAGCAAATCATGCAGTCGTTCAACGAATGCGTTGACTCTTTTTTTAGTGCCTTCTACCAGGAGGAGATATCTCCTCGATGTCTGGTCCAAAGCTTTGGTATTCACTGCCCAGTTTGTGCTTCCGGTCAGTTATGTTATATTATTCAGATCAGTGTTTCCGTTAACGCCCAAATGGCCGCTCTTACGCCCGTAACAGATGTCCAAAACGTCAAAAAAAATTCGGGTTAGACGTAAGGAAAATTCCAACGGTGCGTTGCATACGTCCATTAATTTATCGTCGGACGTATACGCGTCAAGCACTAGTACAGTGAACAATTACGACGCCAAAAAAAAAATAAAGTTACAGTGATTTAGTGACTGACATTATTACATTTTTCTGTTTGTTTATACATTAGTAGCCTACTAGGCCTATTGTTTTTTTCTCGTATACAAACTTGAGTTGGAATTGAAAATGCTGTCTGAAATATTGATAATAAAGTGTGATTGTGTGACCGAATGAATGACCGAATGAATGACCGAATGAATGACCGAATGAATGACCGAATGAATGACCGAATGAATGACCGAATGACCTATCGGTGAATGAATGACCGAATAATAGACCGAATGTACGACTATTATATGACAATAGACCGAATGTACGACTATTATATGACATAACAGAATTGTTATGTCATATGCACACGCCTGATGTGATCTCCGACTCGCCGTTAGAAATGAGCTACGTCCAGAATTCTAGGTCAGGACATAAGTACGTCCTCTAACGGAAACCATGAACATACATGTACAATGTGTACACCGTACATCGTGTTCCTCACATATTGAAAGCTTGAGTTGCGACTGAGTATAATGTGTTTTTGGCATTACCCTAATTCTGTCGTTTGTCTACTCGACACAATCGACGATCACTTCTGTCGCAAATGCCTTCGTTGCCTAATTCGCTGTTATTTGCGAGTTTAGAGGTAAACAACCCGACGCTGGAAGACAGGAAACGCCTTTGGGTTGCTGGTTTACCCACTCAACGACTGACCGAACGACCGAATGAATGACCGAATGAATGACCAAATGACAGACCGAGTAAATGACCGAATGAACGACCGAATGAATGACCGAATGAATGACCAAATGACAGACCGAGTAAATGACCGAATGAACGACCGAATGAATGGCCGAATGAATGACCGAATGAATGACCGAATTACGACCGAATGAATGACCAAATGACAGACCGAGTAAATGACCGAATGAACGACCGAATGAATGACCGAATGAATGACCGAATGAATGACCGAATTACGACCGAATGAATGACCAAATGACAGACCGAGTAAATGACCGAATGAACGACCGAATGAATGACCGAATGAATGACCGAATTACGACCGAATGAATGACCAAATGACAGACCGAGTAAATGACCGAATGAACGACCGAATGAATGACCGAATGAATGACCGAATGAATGACCGAATTACGACCGAATGAATGACCAAATGACAGACTGAGTAAATGACCGAATGAACGACCGAATGAATGACCGAATGAATGACCGAATTACGACCGAATGAATGACCAAATGACAGACCGAGTAAATGACCGAATGAATGACCGAATGAATGGCCGAATGAATGACCGAATGAATGACCGAATTACGACCGAATGAATGACCAAATGACAGACCGAGTAAATGACCGAATGAATGACCGAATGAATGGCCGAATGAATGACCGAATGAACGACCGAATGAATGGCCGAATGAATGACCGAATGAATGACCGAATTACGACCGAATGAATGACCAAATGACAGACCGAGTAAATGACCGAATGAACGACCGAATGAATGACCGAATGAATGACCGAATGAATGACCGAATTACGACCGAATGAATGACCAAATGACAGACCGAGTAAATGACCGAATGAACGACCGAATGAATGACCGAATGAATGACCGAATTACGACCGAATGAATGACCAAATGACAGACCGAGTAAATGACCGAATGAACGACCGAATGAATGACCGAATGAATGACCGAATGAATGACCGAATTACGACCGAATGAATGACCAAATGACAGACCGAGTAAATGACCGAATGAACGACCGAATGAATGACCGAATGAATGACCGAATTACGACCGAATGAATGACCAAATGACAGACCGAGTAAATGACCGAATGAATGACCGAATGAATGGCCGAATGAATGACCGAATGAATGACCGAATTACGACCGAATGAATGACCAAATGACAGACCGAGTAAATGACCGAATGAATGACCGAATGAATGGCCGAATGAATGACCGAATGAATGACCGAATGAATGACCGAATTACGACCGAATGAATGACCAAATGACAGACCGAGTAAATGACCGAATGAATGACCGAATGAATGGCCGAATGAATGACCGAATGAATGACCGAATTACGACCGAATGAATGACCAAATGACAGACCGAGTAAATGACCGAATGAATGACCGAATGAATGGCCGAATGAATGACCGAATGAATGACCGAATGAATGACCGAATTACGACCGAATGAATGACCGAATGAATGACCGAATGAACGACCGAATGAATGACCGAATGAACGACCGAATGAATGACCGAATTACGACCGAATGAATGACCAAATGACAGACCGAGTAAATGACCGAATGAACGACCGAATGAATGACCGAATGAATGACCGAATTACGACCGAATGAATGACCAAATGACAGACCGAGTAAATGACCGAATGAACGACCGAATGACTGACCGAATGAATGACCGAATGAATGACCGAATTACGACCGAATGAATGACCAAATGACAGACCGAGTAAATGACCGAATGAACGACCGAATGAATGACCGCATGACCTATCGGTGAATGAATGACCGAATAAATCGAATGTACGACTGAATAACAGACCGAATGACCGACCTAATGATAGACCGAATGAATGACCTAATGATAGACCGAATGAATGACCGAATGAATGCCAGAATAACAGACCGAATGAATGACCTAATGAATGACCAGATGAATGACCGAATGAATGACCGAATGATCAACGGACCTTTGAAGTGAATAATTCGGCTGAGCGATGACTAACAATATTGTTTCCAGGAACTGGCGCTACGAACAGGAGATCGCCGGTCTGTTGTGGAAAGTGAACATTGAAGACGTCCAGGGATTCGACAGAGCATTGAACGGCAGTAAGGTGATTAGTATGTATACACAGTCGACCCAAGCCCGTCTGTCGTCCTCAACGCCTTTCGATATATATATCGCCCTGCAGTGTATTTAGAGTTTTAAACATCGCTTGGCATATAATCTGACCCTGGACAAACTCAGACACTTTGCCCGTTTACCGCGAACAGCATAAATTATCTTGCTGCAGTATATATGTATAGGCCACATTGTACTGTCGCTTACGGCTAGGCGTTTTGTGCGGTTAAGCGTTCCAGCCACAGTAGCCTCTGATTTAAGAAGCTATTACTGGAAGAGCGTATACGCCGTCGAACGAGGAGAGTGAGAATAATCGACATGAGGAAAGCCACACGAGGAACGCTTTCGCGGGAAGAGAACGCACATGTCTTGTGGATAATTGGATTCCGAAAATTCTAATGTAATCAGAGTGTGCAGAACTTAAGGAACAGATTTCACTGTAATTTCTTAAGTCTTCTGTCGTGGTAATTGTAAATTTATATAGCGCCACTGACAGAGAAATTCGTCAGAAAACTCTCTCGACATGACAACGAAAAAGGAAGGTCGAGTACAATAGAACCTTTCTACATTGCCACAATGATGAGTCTCTATCTTATTGACATCTCCTACTTATCGTGATTTTTTACTCGGGTCTTGCCTGCATAAAAGTTGTGAAGAAAATTTATCACTTCACATATCCCGTATTCCAGTGTATGAGAATTCATTTCGATGCAATTGTTTAGAATCTCTTCCAGCGTCTTGCAACGGAAATTCGGCGTCTTAATGCGATTCACTTCCGCCTTACCTTTCCACCTTCGGTTATTAACAAATACAGTCGTTCCAGTTGCGTTTTCCCTGGATTAGTTTACATACCGCGGTACCCCAATCGTTCCAGCTGAGTTTTCCATAGACTGGTTTATATAGCCCTGCTGCCCTTTGTAATCGCAATCTTAAACTCCAAATTTCTAAATCGCTACTCTGAAGCTAAGCGCAGGGCACCAGCTTATTCACGAGCGCTGCGTCTTCTCAGAAGGGTTGTCCAGCGAATCCAAGTGTAGATGAGTGCACAGAACACCTTTGGGTGTTAAAAATTACTTAATTTTTAATTATTTCATCACCCCGTTTCATTTTTACTTCTTATTTTATCGTGGTATACTTATTCAGTTGCTTAATTGACGAGTCCTAGCTAGCATTCTATTTTCTCTGGATCGATTCTGGTTGGCCTTTGGATGCACACTACCACAGTGTGTTTTAAATTAGCATTTTATAAATACTTGTGCAAACTTTTAAATTGTGACAGCATTTTCTGTAGGGAACCCTGTTGAGCCAGGGTTCGATGGACTCCCATATGTCCTACGGCAACCAGATCTTCACCGTGACCGGAAAGTTCAGAGGTCAGGTCGTTGCGCTGAAACGATTCACGAAACGAACAACGGAAATCAGCCGATCCCTGAAGAAGGAAATGAAACTGGTATGACCTACGATCTGACCTATGACCTAATCCACCTTAGCTATGACCTGACCTACTTAATCTATGACCTGACCTATATGGCCTAGGATCTAATCTACCTTACCTATGACCTGACTCATGTCTTGACATTCCAGATCAATGACCTGACCTATATATAGCTGACCTATGACCTAACCTACTCGATCTACTTGACCTATGATTTGACCTACCCATTCTCATTCCATTGATTAACCATGCGTGGTTACGTCACATTAACCATCATACCGCTTTGTCTCACATTATGTCGCATTAGATAACATTTGCATCATTACATTAAGTCACATTGCTAATGGGATAATTAGCATAACTAGTCTGATGTGATCTAATCCTATAGTCTAATCTGGTACGTAATCTAATCATAAACTAAATCTTCGCTGTTGTGTTAGATGCGAGAGTTGCATCACGATAACGTGAATGCATTTGTCGGCGCCTGTGTTGATCCGCCGTCCATCATTCTGCTGACGGAGTACTGCAGTAAAGGAAGCTTACAGGTATTACTATCATTACTTAGTATTTCTGTAGCGCCGGTGTGTAATGCGCAAGGTATCAAACGATGGCACAACAAAACCAAGACGTAATCAGATCAATATGCAGAAGATCAGTACACCGAGACACAGTGTATGTCTAGCAGTAAAACACGGTGTCTGTCGATGGCCATGAAAGGGGAGCTTGAACTTGGACACTGCCCATTACAAGGCGATAGTGTAGTGGTTAGCGTGCTGGAATATCAATCGAGGGACAGAGATTCAAATCCCCACCAGGGCAGAGATTTCGCTCGAGATTTCTACTCCACTTGCGCCCCTAGCCAACTCAGCTACAATGAGTACACTGACCGCACACTGCCAGTGGGAAGATGAGACGGCTAGGGAGATGGCTGGCTACCCGTCCTCATATGCAGAGGCTAAGCAAATGAAGTCGCTAACACTTCATACCCATGGCTGCCCTCAGGGTGTGATTAAGGAACCTGTCTTCTGATGATTTCTTAGAAGGCGAGAACCGAAACCAGTCAATCGCCATTCCAGTTCGATAAGGACGGAAGGCAGAAGAGGACGCTGATGAGAACGGGGAATTAGAAGAAGCCACGGAGGACAAAAAAAATCAAAAATAATTAGAACGGATGTATATTTCGCTTAAAAAGCAAGACGTGTCTGAGCATCTTACGAACTGCATCATCACGGAACTTCTTAAACTAGTACCTGCATATTCCAGACACTAATGCAGCAAAAGTGTTGTTCATTAAGCATCAACTGCCGATTGTGGCCGCAGAGTATCTTCAGTTTAGCCTCATCCTGCTAGACAATTCTTACTTGTAATTAAAGGCCACAATGACTGCACATTAGAACTGGTCAAACATTTGATATATGGTATGGTAAGTCCGGCATTTGAGATGCCTGGTATGGTAAGTCCGGCATTTGGTATCTGGTGTGATAAGTCAGGCATTTGACATCTGATATGGTAAGTCAGGCATGTGATATCCTGTAGGTTAAGTCACTGCGAGGCGAGATAGGTTGGGTTGAAGTATATATGATGGAAAACTGAGCCTGAGGGTAGCACTAAAATGAATTTATTTGTTATTTATTAGTACATATTTATTTACCATTGTTTATTTATGGAAATATGATAGGGCAAAGTATGGTAAGTATACCATATTTGAGCGCCTCATATGTGTTTGCTCTTTCAACGGCGCTACATAAAATGTTCGATTACAATTATAATTGTTGTACTTTGAGGTAAGGGCTATCAGAGCTCGAAACATTGTAATTGTAATCGTAATCTTCAAACTTCTAAAGCGCCAAGGTCAGGCGCAGGGTACCAGCCTATTCACCAGCGCTGGACAATTGTGGGTGATCAACTTGCCCAAGGTCGCTACGCGGTGGCTTGAAGTAGATTAGAACCAGTGACCCTCTGGTTACTAGACACAGCACATACTACTACATCACCGCGTCCCCTCCCCCGTGGTGTTTGGTGTTAGCAGGGATTAGTTTAAACAGCTGAGCGTTGCCCAAAGTAATCTTCATAAACTGTGGCCTGGATTTACATAAGCTTACTCGTCCTTTTGTGTGCATGTCTGTGGGTATGTCTGTATGTGCTGGTGTTATTAATGTTGTAAATATACCCAACACGGTCGAAGTCACCCAATCGTCACCCCCGGGGGTGGGTGGGAGGTGTGTCGTATCCGATGAAAGCCGACGTGATGTGGAGGAGAATCTTATTGGACAATCCCCGCCGGACAAAATGATGCCAGACTCAAAATGAAAATCAAGCATACGGTGTGGTTCCAAATGTGTTCCACGGCAAAGACTCTTCCGACTCCGCCCATTTTCGGCACAACCTATAGTGACACGAATTTTAAATGTAAAATGTAAATATTTGCGTTTTTATATAGCGACCGTACGGTATAGCCTCAACCCTGCTCATTTTTCAACGAATTGATCGGGTGAGATCCGTCACCAGCGGTTCAGGACAAACCCTGTTGATACGACATTGAATTTGATAGTGAACAATAGTTTAGTAAATGGAAAATAACAGTCGCCCAAGCAGTCTGTACTCCACAGGACATCGATCTCTGGAGAACCCCTCTGATACGACGCAGCGCTCGTGAATAGGCCGATGCCCTGCGTTTAACCTCAGAGTAGCGCTTTAGAAATTTGGAGATCATGATTACGATTACTAAAAGTAATTAGGACAGAGCAGTTCTTTTTAGAAAATTTCTGCAGTACGGTCCCGAGAACCAATCACAGTATCTTTTGGGAACTGTTTTGTACCTGACCGATTTTGCATCACACCGGTCTTCCTATGATAATAGTCGATACGCGTAGAAAACGAAGTCGTCTGGTCTCTTTTTAGGACATTCTGGAGAATGACGACATAAACCTCGACTCAATGTTCATCGCTTCGTTCGTCATGGACCTAATTAAGGTAATTAATTATTATTGACCATTGTCCATGCAGAAGAAGAAGCATGCTTTCAACGTCAAACTCTCTTTTACACCTCATATGCAAATAAGACTGAAAACGTGTATAAGCTTGAAAAAGGTTTCCCAGCCACAATTGAATGACAGAGGTCAGAAATGTCTGCTGATTGTTAAAACTACTGTGGCTAGAATACTACTACGCATCACATATGTAAATAAAATTTGTCGTGAAAATTTGAAATGACAGACCAATCAGAAGCTTACAGACATCAGTTGTCTGATATTAAACAACAGTGAGTGTGGCCTATATCCACACATTATTCTGTTCGATTGCAGCATGTATAGGCAAACATATTCTGTAAGTAGACTACCGTGATATGTCCTGTCACCAGAAAGTCTACGTCTTTGATCGTTATAGTCGCACTATAGCCTAGTATCTGCTGTTAACAGACATTGTCTTATCTGTGTAAATATATTACACAATGTATTGAATTATCGTGGCATTGTCTGTCACCGGACACATTAAAATGTAATGTGTCAATGTCATCTGCAGTGGCGGCGCCAGACATTTCTTGTAACCAGATCATATATCTAGGGCAGTCATACAAGTAACCAGTGCAGAGGGCGCTTGATGGAGAGCGCGGTAGCGCGAGCTTAAATGGTGACCATAATTATAAGATCGGGCTACCGCGCTCGCCATAAATTGCCCCCAGCACTATTGTATTTATCTCTACTCAGGACGTCAGATGGGCGAAGCCCCCGGAAGCTGAACGCTTTTTGACATTTGTAAAGAAATTTTAACATTTTAGTGAATTAAGTAAGTAAGTATATTCTTTAATGAACCGCCTGCAAACGCACTGCGGCTAACAGACATGTTATGCACAAAAGAGGTGCATTTACATCTCAGGATATAACAAATATGCCCGAACAAATTCTGGAACGGGCAAAAATTCTGGGAAGGCATCGACCAGGGCAAAGGCTTTTTTACCAGGGCATTTGCCCTGGCGCGCCCTGGTGTAGCGCCGCCCCTGGTCATCTGATCACCAGACACTCCGCCTACGTTGTTTGGTGTCTCGTTTTCAAGAGACGTCTTCCTTGCACAACAGACTCTTGTTGCCGTTTTATTAAAAAACCCTCTTTTGAACTGAGAAGGTAACTAATATTATTGGAATTGGGAAGAGAATATCGAAGAAATTCGAAACCCTTTTGGCAGTTGACTCGATGCAAATATCCTATATTAGATTCGCTCTTCATAAGACGTTTACAGAACTTGACCTTTTCCCATGTCATAAACTCTTATGTCAGCTCTCAAAGTAAGCTGATCAGCCTCGTCTTTTCCCATTTTATGCTGCTATTAATAATATTCACTTACCCTGCTTAGCTTACCAAACCCTTAATATAGGATCCTATGTCATCTTTTATCTTTCACTACCCTACCCACCCTCACCTCACGGAACACCGTCTACCGTCTTACTTTAAACTGCACACACTTGATCATCTCGTACATGCTTGTCCTATAGCTACTCATAATAGGGCCTACATCTGTGTGCACGCGACTATCTTACCTTAGCTGACAGGTATGTATCCTACTTTCTTATCGCATCTTACAGGCAAGGTTAGGGAAGGTCAATTGAGGCTTAGTAATCGTTTGCCTCACACTTGGCAAAAAGGTAAGATAAGGATAGGTAAGGTAATGTAATAAGCCACATAGCAACCTTCGACCTTCTTGGCCATTTTCTGCTTCTTTCCCCGTTAGCGTTGAAAACAACTATCTGTTAGATCACAGTATTGTGCATCGAGGCAATTACCTAACTTACCTTAACTTGCGTAATCTAAACCACTTTACCTTACCTTACCAATCTATTTTACTATACTTTTTCTTACCATAACATACCTTACCTTAGTAGTAGTAGTAGTAGTAGTAGTAGTAGTAGTAGTAGTAGTAGTAGTAGTAGTAGTAGTAGTAGTAGTAGTAGTAGTAGTAGTAGTAGTAGTAGTAGTAGTAGTAGTAGTAGTAGTAGTAGTAGTAGTAGTAGTAGTAGTAGTAGTAGTAGTAGTAGTAGTAGTAGTAGTAGTAGTAGTAGTAGTAGTAGTAGTAGTAGTAGTAGTAGTAGTATTTATTAAGCGTTACTATCTAATGACCAAGCATCAATCGATGGCGCAGAGCAATTGTGAGTGAAGGACTTGCGTAAGGTCCCTCCTAGGCAGTAACCATCTCAGAGGAGGATCGAACCCGTACAATACCAGTTGCAAGGTGAGCACTCTAACAATCGGATACCCTGTCCCTTACCTTACCCTACCCCGATAACCCTTACACGTTATAAGCAATGACACTTGAACGGAGGGTTTGTATGAATTGTCTGTCACAGGGGATGTTGTTCCTACACGACAGTGAACTGCACATCCACGGGAACCTCAAGAGCTCCAACTGTGTCGTCACTTCCTGTTGGACCCTTCAAGTGGCCGACTACGGTCTTATGTCCCTCCGTCAGTCTTCTGTCGACCAGGAACCAACCGACCATTACGTCCACTGCAAAAGTTCGTCTCCTTTTTATTTCCTTTTTGTACACACGTAGGCGTAATTTGTGGTGGGGGGTACGAGGGGTACCCGAACCCCACTTTTTGGACTGAGGGGTACCGTACCCACTTTTCAAATATTGCCAATCAATATTTTATTATTGAGCCTTTCCAGAGATCGCAGTCTCCGCCTTGCTTCGTGTATGTAAGAAATTGGTACCCCCACTTTTAGACCAAAGTTGCGCCCCTGTGTACACACATATATGCATGCATGCATACTTATATACGATGCACACATGCATGCTTACATACATGCATACGTGCATAGCATACATATATATATATATATATATATATATATATATATATACGATGCACACATGCATGCTTACATACATGCATACGTGCATAGCATACATATATATATATATATATATATATATATATCAATCCATACATACATGCATACATATACACATACATACACACATGCATGTATACTCGCATGTATGCATAGATGCATACGTAGAAATGCGTAGTGTTTAATTTTAGTAGTGTTAAATTAATCAAAGATGCCTACCCAACGTGTTCGCTCATGATGTTTTGCTTTGTGATTAGATGCTCTGAGGCCCAGTGTTTAATTACAGATCCATCAATAACCTTGGCCTGGTTTGCTATAAGCCAAGGAACCGCGGGAAGAGAGAAAGCAGCATTATAACACGGAAGTCGAATTATAGTACGATACACCGTGTGTCTGAAAAAGAATGCTGAGATATCTTCGATGTAAAATTCCTGATATGATGACGTATGATACCAGAGGATCTCGTCCTAATTATCCTGGCCTAATGACACACTGTTCCTCTCCACGGTTCAATTGATCCTTGGTCGGGAAATGAACCCTATATCAGTCGACTTTGCCACCTCTTATCTCACGTTACGGATGCTAACCAAGGCGGATAAGAAAAAGCAGTTCTGTCATTATTTATGTAGATAAAGCCTTCTGTAGTTAGTCGAAGTCAGATAAGGTAGAAAAGAGACCGCCGGTGGATGTAAGGTTTGGTAGAGTGAATTTAAGATAAGGAAATCTATGGTACAGGTACATCAAATTAAGGTAAGTTAAAGTAAGAAGAAGCAGATGAGCAGTCCCTTAAGCTATAGCCCTTAGGCAGCCATTGGTCTGAAGTGCTAGCGACTTCATTCTCTTAGCCTTGGCATATGAGGGTGTGTGGCCAGTCCTCTCCCTCGCCGTCTCGTCTTCACACTGACAGTGTACGGTCAGTGTACGCATTGTAGCCGAGTTCGCTAGGCGGTGCAGGTGGAGTAGAAATCTCGACACAAATTTCTGCCTTGGCGGGGATTTGAACCCCCGACTCCTCGATTGACAGTCATGCATGCTGACCACTACACTATCGAGCAACCTCTTATACAGGATCCTACCTGCTGAGATCTTTTGTAAATTCTAAAATTCCCCTACCTTCTCTCTCTGATCTCACTGGCAACCGGATTCTGACCTCCACTGGACATCGATCTCTGGACAACCCATCTGATATGACGCAGCGCTCGTGAATAAGCTAGTGCCCTGAGCTTAGCTTAATAGTAGCGCTATAGAAATTCGGGGTTTACGATTACGATTGCGAAAACATGTAACAGGAAAAAACACGTGACAGGTCGATTGAAAAGTGCACAATTGTTGCTCTTCGTACAATTGCGAGAGAATGTTGAATGGTTTGATTGTATTTCCGAAATCGTTTTGATTGTATTTCCGAAATCGTTTTGATTGTATTTCCGAAATCGTTTTGATTGTACTTCCGAAATCGTTTTGATTGTATTTCCGAAATCGTTTTGATTGTATTTCCGAAATCGTTTTGATTGTATTTCCGAAATCGTTTTGATTGTACTTCCGAAATCGTTTTGATTGTATTTCCGAAATCGTTTTGATTGTATTTCCGAAATCGTTTTGATTGTACTTCCGAAATCGTTTTGATTGTATTTCCGAAATCGTTTTGATTGTATTTCCGAAATCGTTTTGATTGTACTTCCGAAATCGTTTTGATTGTATTTCCGAAATCGTTTTGATTGTATTTCCGAAATCGTTTTGATTGTATTTCCGAAATCGTTTTGATTGTATTTCCGAAATCGTTTTGATTGTATTTCCGAAATCGTTTTGATTGTATTTCCGAAATCGTTTTGATTGTATCTCCGATGTCGTTTCAGATAAATTATGGATGGCCCCCGAGCTGTTACGCGACAAAAGTCATGCAGTGCGCGGCACACAGAAGGCCGATATCTACGCCTTCGGGATCATTCTTCATGAGATAATTGCGCGTGAGGGTCCATTCGGCGATGTCGGACTGTCAGTGATCGGTACACACAATAACCTTTGACCTATTAATTGTAATTGTAGGCCTAATTGGACATTTATATAGCGCCGTCCTAAGTGCAACACAAATAAGAGGCGCTTTCTGCGTTGGCCTTTATGGTGGTAAATGTCATCTGATCTCAGTTGGCAAAACTGAATTTACTGTTTCTGCAGCCAAGAAACATCATCATAGTGTTCATCATCATGATTATAATCATCATGATCATCAAGATCTACATCATCATCATGATCACACGCTTAATACATGACATTGTGAATGTTATTTTATTAGGTTGTGTTAGACTCGGTAGAATAGACCAGACTAAAGATATAGACCAAATCATACGTGTTAGTCTATATAATCTAATCTAGAAGTAGGTGATGATGTTGATGATGATGTTGTTGATGATGATGATGATGATGATGATGATGATGATGATGATGATGATGATGATGATGATGGTGGTGGTGGTGGTGATGATGATGATGATGATGATGATGATGATGATGATGATGACATAACATAGCATAACCTAACATAAAATAATGTAGCATAACATGACATAACATGATATAACATGACATAACATGACATAACATGATATAACATGACATAACATGACATAACATGATATAACATGACATAGCATAACATAAAGCATAAATGACGGTTGTTGTGATCAGCGATGCAAGACTTTAGAACCTGTCGGTGTGTCTGTCTGTGTAGAGATCATTGAAGGGGTTCGAGCCCCTGTTCCCGGTTTTCCCTACCTTCGTCCGAACGTCAGTCAGATCGGTTGCCAGAACTTCATCATCGCCTGCATGCAGGACTGCTGGAACGAATCGCCATGTCTACGACCCGACTTCCGGTCTATCAGAACGAGGCTCAAACCTATGATGCACGGAATGTAAGAACAACGTCGAAGAAGAAGATACAGTTACAATTTCGTATCTTCACTTCGCATCTACATTTATAATCGTAATCTCGAGACTTCTACAGCACCAAAAAGGCAGAGTCGCGGAAACCAGCTTATTCACAGGCACATTCTTCTATTCGCGTGGTCTTATGGTTTCAATTGTATGTATGTATGTATGTATGTCTGTCTGTCTGTCTGTCTGTCTGTCTGTCTGTCTGTCTGTCTGTCTGTCTGTCTGTCTGTCTGTCTGACTGTCTGTCCGTCCTACTGTCTTTCTGTCTGACTGTCTGTCCATCCGTCCGTCCGTCCCCTGCGCGTATGTTCGTCCTACGTAACGAGCATACTACTGATAAGGCGCTGTACGACATGTTCTCTGTTAGAATGAGGCTAATGATTACAGATTGTTTGCATACACTAGGAAGCCGAATATCTTCGACAACATGATAGCCATCATGGAGAAGTATCAGACGCAGCTCGAGGAGTTGGTGGCCGATCGAACGGGGCAACTGGTCGACGAGAAGAGAAAGACGGAGGCCCTCCTTCTCCGCATGCTACCCAAGTAATCTCCGAAACAATGGTCCTCGTCCTCATTATGCGTTCGTTCGTTACTTCCATTGTTCCTAGGTCACCGTGCAGGAGCGCCCTTGTGAGTTACCTAGAGGGCGCTATACAAGTGCTCTCATACATATATACATGCATACATACATAATTACATATATACATACATACATGCATGAATGCATGCATGTTTATTATTCTTATTTTCTTCCTGACGTTACTTCTTCTTGTCTCACTTACTTCCTTACTTCTTTGCTTCCCTGTTTATTTACACGCTTGCTTATTTCTTTTCTTCCTTCCTTCTTCCTTCCTTTCTTCTTACATTCACTGCCTCTTAATCTGATTATTAAATCGTTCATTCAGTAATTTGGTCATTTTGACTTTATGTAATACTGTAAATTAAACCGACCTACTTACTTTACATTCGATCTCGTTACGGTTGCTTGGTTCGCTTTATATGAGTATGGTAGCCGATTGGTTAGAGCAAGTGGGTCACGGTAGCCGATTGGTTAGAGCAAGTGGGTCACGGTAGCCGATTGGTTAGAGCAAGTGGGTCACGGTAGGCGATTGGTTAGAGCGCTCGCCTTGTAATGTGGAGAGCATGGGTTCGAGTTCCATAAGACGGCCACTGTGTACGTATCTTGAGCAATCTTTCACTCACAATTGCTCAGCGCCATTAATAGTAATAATTCTGGAAATTAGTAGTCACCATTAAAGTTTAGAAAGACCATTGCATTACCTGACGCACGTTCTTCACTGTTAGATCGGTGGTGGACCAGTTGGTTCGTGGTCAAGCGGTCATTCCGGAAGCATTTACCTCAGTAACAATCTACTTCAGCGACATCTGTGGTTTTACGGCGCTGTCTGCAGAAAGCTCCCCAATGCAGGTATACACCAGTGTTTAATCTAGTCCCCCTCTTCTGAGGGGGGGAAACAAAGTTTGTCGGGGGGGGGGACCAACAACGCAGACCTTTTTAGGAGAAATTTCATCCGTGTTCCAACGTCCAAAAATTTGTGGAGTTTAGGAGTTTTCATCTTCAAAGTTGGAATTTCATCTTCAAAAAAAGTTGATGACCTTTTTTAGTAATTCGTCCCACTTTGACGACCTTTTTAAAGGGATTCATCGTCTCTGGGGGGGGGGCGCAACATGTGTACTAGCTGGGATCCTGTGGGGAATTTCTTCCCCAAAACAGTCTCTACATTATAATATTGGTGGCCTCTGGGGGGGACATCTATCCTGGGGGAAATTCCCCCCCAAATGACGTGTAGATTAAACACTGGGTATACACTATACACCTCTTGAAACTGATCATCCTACGTTCACGCAAATTAAGACCAACATTATCTCAGATATTCTTTCATTAGCGTTAGTACAACTGACTCAACAAACCTTACAATCACTGTCCTTAATATCATTTACATCATCATCTTCTTCTTCATCATCATCTTCGTCATCATCAGCTTCATCGTCGTCATCTTCTTCATCATCTTCTTCCTTATCATCGCCTTCTTCTTCTTCTTCTTCTTCTTCTTCTTCTTCTTTTTCTTCTTCTTCTTCTTCTTCTTCTTCTTCTTCTTCTTCTTCTTCTTCTTCTTCTTCTTCTTCTTCTTCTTCTTCTTCTTCTTCTTCTTCTTCTTCTTCTTCTTCTTCTTCTTCTTCTTCTTCTTCTTCTTCTTCTTCTTCTTCTTCTTCTTCTTCTTCTTCTTCTTCTTCTTCTTCTTCTTCTTCTTCTTCTTCTTCTTCTTCTTCTTCTTCTTCTTCTTCTTCTTCTTCTTCTTCTTCTTCTTCTTCTTCTTCTTCTTCTTCTTCTTCTTCTTCTTCTTCTTCTTCTTCTTCTTCTTCTTCTTCTTCTTCTTCTTCTTCTTCTTCTTCTTCTTCTTCTTCTTCTTCTTCTTCTTCTTCTTTATCATCACCTTTCTCATCGGCATCATCATCTTCTTATTCGTGATATTCTTCTTCTTCATCTTCATCATCATCGTCTTCTTCACCGTCTTCATCTTCTTCATGATCTTCTTTTTCACCATATTCATCATCATCGTCTTCTTCATCATTATCATCTTCTTCTTCTTCTCATCTTTGTCTTCATCTTTATCATCATGTTCTACTTCATCTTCTTATTCATCTTCTTCATAATTTTCTTCTTCATTATCATCATCTTCTTCTTCATCATCATCATCTTCTACTTCTTGACCACTGATATCGTCGTCATCAGTCATTCAGCATAATCATCCATGTATCATCTTCAATTTGCCCATTTGATCTACACATTCAGTCTCAAGTCCCTTGTCTAAAAGCTACAACTAGCAAGCAAAATATGGTAAATGACTTTATACAGATCATACAATCATAATCCAATATATCAATGTCTCCTTTACAAACGCCTGACTGCATTACACATGGGGCATATACTATAAAAATGCCTGACTGCATAAATCCTAGAAATGTTCTATCTTTACAATTGCTTTTGCTGTGTAGGTGGTCGATCTGCTGAACGATCTGTACACAATGTTCGATTCGATCATTAGTCATTACGACGTCTACAAAGTGGAGACGATCGGTGATGCCTACATGGTCGTCAGCGGTCTCCCTCTGCGCAACGGGGACAGCCATGCAGGACAGATCGCATCGATGGCCCTCAGTCTCCTCAGCGCCATCAAGTCCTTTCAGATCAGACACAGGCCGAACGAAACTCTCAAACTACGCGTCGGAATACATTCAGGTTCCTAAGATATCAAGCTATCTGTCTGTCTGTCTGTCTGTCCTTTGTCCGTCAGTCCTTTGTCCGTCAGTCCTTTGTCTGTCAGTCCTCTATCCGTATGTCCTTTGTCCGCCAGTCCTCTGTCCGTCAGTCTTCTGTCCGTCAGTCCTTTGTCTGTCAGCCCTCTGTCCGTCAGTCTTCTGTCCGTCAGTCCTTTGTCTGTCAGCCCTCTGTCCGTCAGTCTTCTGTCCGTCAGTCCTTTGTCCGCCAGTCCGCTGTCCGTCAGTCCTCTGTCAGTCAGTCCTCTGTCCATCAGTCCTTTGTCCGTCAGTCCTTTGTCCGTCAATCCTCTGTCCGTCAGTCCTCTCTTTGTCCGTTAGTCCTCTGTCCGTCAATCCTCTGTCCATCAGTCCTTTGTCCGTCAGTCCTTAGTCCGTCAATCCTCTGTCCGTCAGTCCTCTCTTTGTCCGTTAGTCATCTGTCCGTCCGTCCATCTGTACTTTGTCCCTGTTTGTCCTATCCACCCTTCCATCCGCTGTCTTTTCTGCCCTCTTTCCGTCCATCGTCCGTCTGTCCGTCCATCCTTCCTTCTATCCATCCTATAATTCCTTCTTTCAGTCCGTCTGCTCAGAGGCGTAGCTTTGGTTTAGAAAGTGGGGGTACCAAATTGCGCATCGTTTCCCCTTCAAGACTGTTACATAATTATAATGGCACCCAACGAATCTGTATTCGACGCCATTTATGCGCAATAATAATGATAATGATGCTGATAATAATAATAACAATAGCAATAAATATAGTAATAATGATAATAATAAGTGTAATAATAAATATGATAACAATAACAATAATAATTATATAATAACAATGAAAATAAATGATAATAATTTAAAACTACTAACAAAATAGTTTCATTCTGTCGTTCATAATTGAAGTGACGTAACAATAGGTCTTTATTCTCTAGATTTAAACCTAATAGCCTAACAATAGACTTTTTCAAAATCGAAGTGACGTAACAAATTCCTTTATTCTCTTAATCTAAAATTACAAAAAATATACGTGTTTCACAAATGAAATGACGTGACAATAGGCCTTTATTCTCTAACTGTAAACTTATAATTACTATGCACTTTTCCATAATTGAAGTGACGTAACAAAGGCCTTTATTCTATAAATCAAAAAACTACTAGTGTTTCATTTTTGAAGTGACGTAACAATAAGCCTTTGGTTTTAAAAGCAAAACATATATAGATGTGTTTCATAATTTAAGTGACGTAAAGGGCCATTATTCTTAAAATTGAAATTTACTAACAAAGATTTGTTTCATAATTGAGATGTCGTAACAATAGGCCTTTATTCCATGAGCGTAACTTTGGTCTAGAAAGTGGGGGTACCAAACTTCGTATTGTTTCAGCTTCGCGACTGTTAAATAAATAAAACGGCATCGTTTGTATTACAAGTATAATAATAAGTGTAGGCTTAATGATGGTAATGATGATGATGATGATGATAATAATAATAATAATAATAATAATCACAATTATAATAATCATAATAATCATAATTATAATAGATTGTGATCACACTGATGACAATGCTCGGTAATTGTTTGAATCCTGAGGTCTACCTCATATAAACTAATAATGGGCAATAACAATGGGTATGAAAAGTGGGGTACGGCACGCTCCAGTCCAAAAAGTCGAGGTGCGAGTATCCCTCTATTCCCTCGTACCCCCTCGGTAAATTATGCCTATGCGTCTGTTAGTCCGTCCCTCTGTCTGTCTGTCCTTCCTATCGTCTCTCCGTTTCTCTTTCATTCTGTCCTTCTATCCGTCTATCTATCCGTCTGCCAATCCTGCTCTCGGTCTGTCTATCCGTCCCTCTGTCGATTTGTCTGTTCTTCCAATTCACTCACACAACAATTTAGATGTAATACCCTTTGAACTGTTAACACTAATGACGCGATGATGATGATGATGATAACGATGACGATGATGTTGACGACGATGACGATGATGATGACGACGACGAGGATAATGACGACGACGAGGATGATGATGATGACGTCAATGCTGATGATGACGACGATGATGATGATGATGACGTTAATGATGATGACGACGATGATGATGATGACGATGATGATGATGACGACGACGACGACGATGATGATGTGTTTAGGTCCGTGTGTGGCTGGAGTCGTTGGCCTGACGATGCCTCGATACTGTCTCTTTGGAGATACGGTCAACACGGCGTCCAGAATGGAGTCAAACGGAGAACGTAGGTTACAATGGACCACATCTAACCACTAGACTCAGTCATCCATCCATCCATCCATCCATCCATCCATCCATCCATCCATTCATCCAACCATCTATCTATCCATCCATCCATCCATCCATCCATCCATCCAACCATCCATCTATCCATCCAACCATCGATCCATCCATCCATCCATTCATCAATCCATCCTTCTAACCATCCGCCCGTCCATTTTTTTTCGTTCGTTCATTCATTGTTTGTCCTTTACTTTCATTCATACTATACCTCAAGGACATTATTTTCGGGGCCTGGTTTTGTTCCCATCATTTTCTTTTTTGGTGCCATCTTATTACTATGTAACAAATAGGCAGCCCTAATTAAGCGGGACCTATGTCCCTTTTGGGCTTTCCCTATTGTATTCGGAAAGTGTTACATTCCGATTGGTGCCTACTGTACTTTTGTATTGAATTCGGATCAATAAAGTTGAATTGAACTGAATTGAATTTATCTATTTCATTCATTTTTTCGTTCTTCCTTCCTCTCATGCGTTCATTTATATAGGGCCGACTCAGGTATCTTCTCAGCAAGGCCTTCACTCACAGTTGCTCAGCGCCGTCGATGTTCTGTCGCGCGGTCGTTTCCGCACTTCTGAACTTTGTAAGGAGAGCAATATCACATACAGTCTTATTGTACTTTATCGTATTGTATTGTATTGTACTGTTTTGTTACACATCGACTTGCATTCGCTTACAGGCGTATCTCGGCACATTTGAGTTTGCTGTGTGTAAGGCGTGAAGAAATTTGCATATGTTTATCGAAATGTTGCACAGCGCTGAAGATTCACGTCAGCGGTGAATGTAAGAGGATTCTCGACAAACTCGGTGGATACGAGACGGAGCCAAGGGGCAACGTTTGCATGAAGGTCAGAAACACTTTTGTATCTTCTAAGCTTCGAGGACTAGGCCTATACGAGTCATTGCTTTAAGCCTCCCATGACCAAGAGTAGGACCTAAGGAAGTCGATCGCTTCCTTTTCTTAAACCATTGAGCCGGCAGTGGACGAATCCCAATGTTGTGGACAGGGAACAAGCATTTTGCAGGACTAGACGTTTCGATTCCCAGATCTCATCGGTACCAGATAACACCGCTTGGCGACAGATCGCAAACAACCTGTCCATCATGGTCGCTACACAAAGTCCGTTCACCAGACTAACGTTTCAGCGTTGACACACACCAATCGTGCGCGCAAACCAGGCACGCCCATACCGGTCCACAACCTGCCGACTCGATGTAAAATGTCCGATATTGTCTAGATGTAAAGTGTCAGATGTTATGTAGGTTAAAAGTAAAGTTTCCGATGTTCTGTAAATCTAAGATTCCTGTTGTGCGAACGTAACATTGCCGGTGCTCACAGTGTCTATGTGTTTAGCCTGCCTGCACATCTCTACAGCGTCTTAGCGGAACTTTCGGAACCTAGCGTATTCGCTTTACATTTACCTTCAATGATGTTTTGTGCCGCACAGGGCAAGGGCGAGGTGTTCACCTACTGGTTATTATCGGACGATCGCTCGCGTTTCAAGAAGCTCTTCCGAGCGAAGAGCACCGAATCGGACATGGCGAGTCAACCGGCGCAGAGAGGATCGCGTGAGGTTGCGAGAAAACCATCGCGACGCGCGGACGATCACACCAGAGACCAGGTCGACCAGGCGAACAGTAACAACAACGATTTCCTCGGTCTGCTGCGGGAAAACGAGGCGTTCACCGATGCAAGACGAAGGTCGGACGGCGATCGTAGGCGGATAATGATGCGCCTGGGGTTGCATCAACGGAGGGTCTTCGATGCGCATTCCCCGACGAGGTCGAACAGCGAGCGCCTGCCGCCTCTCACCGACTACAGCGATGGCGCCGTTTCCGCTCAGCGCGCATACGCGGACTGCAACCGGAAGTGCGCCTCCTTCCGGTCGCCGCGACCGACGGGTCAGCGTGACGAAGTTCCGGTTGCGCTGATGGTGGCAAACGGCGGACTGAACTGTGCTGCGACGCAGAAACACCTGGTGGTGGAAGGACTGGATGATGGTGATGATGAGTTTGAGGACGAGGAGACTGAGAGTGAGAGATGGGTGCCCGTCGAGTCGGATCGATTGCTTGAGGAGACCATCGCCAACGAGGAAATCCAGTTCAGAGATATATCAACAATCTGCGTCTAAATTAATGTTCAAATGACGACAACCAGTTGATGCAGGACTTCACCTGACGCAGTGGAGTTGGCCTTGTTGACAATGTTGAATTGACTGTGTCGACACGGTTGAGCTGACTGGGTTGACTCGGCTGCATCAACTCGGTCAACTTCAACCGTAAAAACTACTACTAAGTCTTTTCGGTTGAATGTGATTGAACTGACTGGGTCGACACGGTTGAGCTGACTGGGTTGACTCAGCTGTATCAACTCGGTCAACTCAACCGTGAAAACTACTACTTTTCGGTTGACTGTGATTGAATTGACTGGGTCGACACGGTTGAGCTGACTGGATTAACACAGGTCAGTTGCCCGAGTCGGAGTTGTCTGGGTTTGCACGGTTGAGCACTGTTTAATCTAGTCCCCTTCTTCTGGGGGGAGGGGGGCAACAAGGTTTGTGGGGGACCAACAAGGACGACCTTTTTGTGGAAATTTCATCCATGTAAATTTCATCCATGTTCGAAGATTCGACGACCTTTTTTCAGAATTTCAGAATTTCGTCGTAAAAAACCTTGATGACCTTTTTTAGTCATTCGGGGGGGGGGGGGAGAACACAAATCCTGGGGGATTTCCCCCCTAAAGATGTCTAAATTCAACACTGATGGTTGAGTTTATTGGGCTGATTCAGGCTGATTCAGCTATATCAACTCGGCCAACTCAACCGTATGAACTTGTACTTATGAGTGGAATGTGTTTGCACGGTTGAGTTACCTGAGCGGATACGGATGATTGGTGATTGTTCATGTCATGGACGTTTAAGTCTCCCCTAGGAAGACCGTTGTGTAGGATCAACTAAGTTCCAAGGAACAGTTTTTACTAAGCTCCATTGGACGAGGCCTGATTGTAATGAAACCACATGGTAGGCCATACGATACCCATTTGGGAATATTGTCATATGCCCGACATATGGTCCCATGTGGTAAAACGCACGATGCCCATACGGGCAGGGACGCCCGCAGGCTTAAAAAATTGGACACACAACAACAAAAATTCCAGTTTAGATAACATCTAAATGCTTTAACATGCCGTATTGTCGTTTAACAAATAACTGTTTCTGTGTGAGTATTTATTTCCGCTCCTGATTAAAAATAATTTAAGAATGTTCTTAAGCCCGCAGGCTTAAAAAATTGGACACACACAAAAATTCCAGTTTAGATAACATCTAAATGCTTTAACATGCCGTATTGCCGTTTAACAAAATACTGTTTCTGTGTGAGTATTTATTTCCGCTCCTGATTAAAAATAATTTAAGAATGTTCTGTTTTGCATGCAATGTAGGTGTTTCAATTGCTTTCAAAAATATCGATGCGAAGCCTTGTGTGGATTTGATTTGGTGGGTGGACGCACGTGCGTCCAGTGCGTCACGCTGCGGCGCCTCTGTATATGGGTATATTATCATGGTTACATGACATTTAAACACCCGACAGATAATCACGCGACACTTAAACACAGACACTTAAACACACGACAGATAAACACAGGGACTGATAATCACACGACAGATAAACACATGGACAGATTATCACAAGGACAGATAATCACAGCGACATATTAACACGAGAATTCCAAACACACGATATATTTTTCCGAATCGGTTAAAAACAAATTAATGAACCTTGCTAATCTGTCTTAAAAACAAACAAAAAATGCAAAAATATAAAAATGTATACCTACTTTTAAACCATTGGTGAGACAGATGAGCTATTGCTTGCATAAACTGCAGAACGTTTGTAGCTAAATAGAGACTAACGGCACGTCCTACACGGTCCTTCAAATCACGATACTTCTTCCTTGGAGGTTGATCGACTCCAGATATTCCCTGTAAAAAACTTGCCTTCTGCTTCTGAATATCCTTCGAGATTCCATCCAAGAAGGTCCAGAGAGTAGGATGATGACACTGGAACAAGGACTGGAGACCATAGTGCCATCCCTCTACTGAGTTTGTTGTCCGGGCAATTCCGTCAACTGCAGCTTGATGTTGATTCCAACGTTGGATTGAGAATAAAAATAGTCCGTAATTCTGCAGTTTTTGCAAGCAGTAGCTCATCTGTCTCACCAATAGTTTAAAATTAGGTATATATTTTTTATATTTTTGCATTTTTGTGTTTATCTGTCGTGTGATTATCTGTCCATGTGTTTATCTGTCGTGTGTTTAAGTGTCTGTGTTTAAGTGTCGCGTGATTATCTGTCGTGTGTTTAAATGTCGGCACACCATTGTCATATGGCTTTATCTCATTTGGGCAGATTTATGTACTTCTGGCATCATTATGTCATGGACATGTCGTGGCTGTTGGAAGATCTCAATGTGGCGCTATGAATTAATTCAGAACGTCGACACAATTCAAAGTTTTCACATCTCCCTAGGAAATATTTCCAATTAGAAAGCACAGGTTTAACTTAAGTGTAGTGCCTTAGAAATACCTTGGGAAGGCGTTGAACATTCTGACCATGTCACCTGCAGTTATTGTACTCTTATTAAAAGTACTATGGGGATGGGGAAGATGAATGGTAATACTCTTGCTCAAAGAACACACGCTCTTGAAAGACGCGGTTCGATACCCGTAAGCTCACTTTTAACCTTCCACTCCCTAGCGGGCGGCTGTAACTGAGCGGGCGCCTAACAGCCTGCCAAGACGTGTGTTCTATAAGATCTTGATAATTGTACCGTCATGTTTCAATATTACTTACCGGGGTTTGTCGGCGAGGTTGTCAGTAAACACGATTATTATTATTATTATTATTATTATTATTATTATTATTATTATTATTATTATTATTATTATTATTATTATTATTATTAGGGCTGTACCGAATATTCGCTTCGTATTCGCTTTGGGGCCGAATAAAGGGCCAAATAGGTATTCGGTATTCGGCCGAATAGTAGTGGTCGGACCGAATACGAATAGTGGTAACGTGACATCTGTTTGTGAATATGCGGCTGCGGGAGGGGGATAGAGTAGTGGTAACACTCATGGCCAGGAGAGCATAAGGTACGCGGATCGACTCCCGTAACCCCCCCCCCCTCTAGGGCGGCGTCTTGCATGGCTGCCAAACCGTGTGTTTCAGTGTTTTAGTTGTCGGGGGGTTGAACCCCCCTAGTTCTCTTTCTAACCCCCTCAGCTAAGTAACTGAAAATACGTTGGGGGGGGGGGGTTAGTTTACTACAAAAAACTGGTGTTTGGTCTATGTGATGGTAATCTGCAAATTTTTGACCCCCCCAGTTGTTTTTGGACAACTAAAACACTGGTGTGTTTAATTAAGATATTGATTGTACTAATGTACTTTCATGTTTCAATATAATCTTACTGCGTCTGTCGGTTTGAAATAATAAAGAATACTATTATTATTATTATTATTATTATTATTATTATTATTATTATTATTATTATTATTATTATTATTATTATTATTATTATTATTACCAGTATTATAGCGAGTGGAGTGAACGTTAAGTAAGTGACAATTTCTAAGTTTACTTAAATTACTGAATTTACTGAACTGAAACTTTTGCTTACATTTGAAGTTTCGAATTTTGTTGGTAGAACTATTTTGTACACTAGCCTATTCGTATTCGGCCGAATAGTTTGTCCAATTATTCGTATTCGGCCGAATAGTGACAATCACCTATTCGGTACAGCCCTAATTATTATTATTATTATTATTATTATTATTATTATTATTATTATGTGTAAAGATCAGAAACTAATTTCTAGTGTCCAAGTACGATTGTCGTCTGTCGCAACTCAATTTTTCTAATTACTTCAAACGGCCACAATAACATTCAGTGGACAGTGGTAGACCTCAGTGACTACGGTTTACTACCGGACATTTTGTCTTTGCATGTTCTGTCTGCCGCCTCCAGGCATCACTTTTAAGACTGGATTAACGAGCTTTGATTTGTTGATCTATTATTTTAATTTATTTTCCTATCTAATTATTATTAAGACTCTCGTGTTTGGTAGGTAGAGATCGAAACTTAGTAGAATTTGAAGCAGAGGTAATTATACTCGCACTTTAAGTACAACTCATTACAGAAGTACCTACAAATAAATCTGACGTCTGATAAGTGCTAGCATATATGTATATTTATATATATATACATATATATATGTGTGTATATATATATATATACACACATATATATATATAGTTCTAATTCCTCAGCTATCAAGATATAATTTCAGATATGGAGTTTACATATGAAACGGCATGATAATTCGACCTGGCTGTCAAAAAATCTTTGAGTTGAAAATATCATGTGTACCATAAAACACCCTAATATATACATTATTATGTTATTATTAGCAAACTTGAACATAAGGATGAAAACAGACATGTAGGACAGGTCGTTTATTTTGTGTGTGTTAAGTTCATAATGGGTTGGAGTAGCCAAATTAGGTGAATGGGAAATGATTCGAACTGCAGCTTTCTGAAGCTTCAGTAACCGATCAAAACTGCAGGTTTTATAAGAAGCCCAAGCAACACAGCAGCAATTAAAATACGGTTCTAGTAGGGCATAATAAAATAACTTCAGTTTGTCAGTATGGAGTAACCTTACGTAAAATGCCAATGATCTTTGACACCTGCATTGATACACAACAAAAGAGTAAACCACCGCGCATGGCTAACGACCATCACCATGCCATTTGGCATTTGGCTGATTGTGTACTATACTTAGTTCAGACTGAGAGGGCGCTTGGCCTTATGTCACTTAAGGGTGGGTGTCCACTGGGAAGATGCTTGCTTCCACGGGTAATCCCTGGGTGGCGGCGGGCAAGAGACGTTGGCTGGACACAAATGCCAGCCGATGTGGACTCGTCAGACGGTTGTTGGTCCATCGACTCCGATGGCTCTGGCACAAACTTGGAGCACCCAGCTGTAGGAGACTGGACTGAGTGCGACAATTGGTTGTCTGTAGTGCAAAGCTCATAGAAAGCCGATTCCTGTGCTTTCTCGTCCTGTGCCACTACAGCCATTCTCTGTCTTGCTGCTGTTTCCACTGGTGGAGCGTTCCGTAAGAATACATCTGGAACAAACACAGCACGCTGCCAGTATCTGGAAACTTCTCGTAGAATAGCTGAACAATGTAGCTTTTAAGAACTATGTTATGCAAACACCGGTTAGTTAGTCGCCAACTGGCCAAGATGAATGCTCTAGGATGTGATGCACTCAAAAACCTAAATATTTTATCAGCCCTAAGGAATGGAATCAACTAGCAATATTTATATTTTCCTTCAGATCTTCTTCTTCTCTTTTTGCAAGAGATATCCTTCAATACTGACATGCAGGACGCCATACTTCCCAGTACTAATTCCCATACTTATAATTTCTATAATTTTTTTTACACCGATGTACTTTTTCCTAATTTATTGCATCACTGCACTAATTTATTTCCTAATTTATTGCATCACTACACTACACTTACATCAATCACACCAACCCCAGTATGAGGTCCGTGATGTTGGGCACAGCATTGTGTAAACCAGCGCTTGACTGTCCGATACTTCAGATTCTTTGTACCATCAGCCAGGTCAGTTTCCGTGCAGTCAGCTGCCTCCATCTTCTCCACATGGAATCGCACTGCTTCACTGATACCCTAGCCATCAAAGAAGTACCCTGAAACAATATATAATATATTCGTTTATCAGAATCACGATTACACACCGAATTCCGGAAAAACATCGCTCATTCGGGCTAGGATAATATAGTCTACAAATAGTTGTCATAGTCGTTCTGGTAAATGGTTGTTCTGTTAGATTCATTCTAATGTGAGGGGTAGTTTGCAAAAGCACTAGTTAGGAGCCGTTTAAGCGTTCACAATATACACTTATAGAGCACCCTTGTGCTGCTACATAAACCGATAACTACATCAAAAGAATAAAATTAGTATCTTAAGCTAGCCATGATTGTGAAGTGTTAGTGGCTTCATTTTCTAAACCTCGGAATATCAGAGCAGATGGCGAGTTCTCTCCCTTGCCATCTGATCTCCCACTGACAGTCATGGGCGCTCACTTTGGGGGAAACGGGCATACCATTCCAGCATGCCCATAGACATTTGATGTGTTCCATATGGAATATGGGGCCCCATAAGGGTGTGCTGGCACGGTTCACGAATTAGTGCAGCACAAAGATGATTGAAATTGTGTCAGCTAATGATGATTGCTGCACAACATCACTTTACCTTCGAAAACTGATCTGAGGCTGTCAGTTGGAACTTGGAAGCAGAAGAGACAGAGCTTCGGCGTTGGTCGTTGAGTTACGACCAGGGCTGTAGTCAAGGGTATACGCGGGTATACAGCGTATACTCCCCTCTGGAGACCGTGTACTCACCTCACAAAATATTTATATTTATTTATATTAAAATACTGTAGTGTATACTCACAAAATACTGTAGCGTATACTCACCTCTAATTTGTTTCGGAAAACTAACCGGTAGCCCTTCAAACCTCTCAACCTTCTTACATTCGCCAGCTATTTACCATCCAACCGTCCGGGTCTACTCGCTCATCATCATATCTTTCTCTATCTCGGCCTTCAGTCTCCTCATCTTTGAAATTCTGCAACCGCTCCTTAGTCTATGCTGCACCGGCTCTTTGGAACAATCTCCCAAAAGGTCTCCGCCAGTTTGCTCATCCTCCCATATCGCCTGTTGACATCACCTCTCCTCCGCTCGCACTGTCCTCCGCTGCTTTCCACACACGACTGAAAACCGAACTCTTCAAGCTATCCTATCCTGATTCCATTCCTACGCCACCACACAACTGCCATCATCACCGATTACCACCGTAGCACCCTGCTGTCTCCTCGGCTTGACCTCCCCGGACTCTGACCTGGCACCGGAACGGATAAGGCGGACATGGCTATTGCGGACTTGATTTGATATAGCGCCGGTGAATAAGCTGGTCTCCGTGACGTGGCTTTTGTGTGGCGCTGAGAAATTTCGGAGATTTACATTACATTACATTAGCGTGTACTCACCTCTAATTTTACCACTACAGCCCTGGTTACGACCAGTGATGCTTATCTTCCTAAAAAATTCTCTCTAAAACATAACATTCATACTTTTACCAGCCACCCATTCACTACAAAATGCAAGTAGTAGCTTCGTTACATAATTACAGGTTCACAAATCACATTTCTTGTTTATCAATACGCCATGTTTTCCCGTATGACAAATCAGCAACAGCAGCAAAAGTAGTGACGTCATTTTCATGAATATTCATTAGTTTGGAACCGGCCAAGGAGGAGGAACCTAAGACATGTACGCCGTGTATACATTCGTGGATCGAATGCATCTATGCAGGCAGGAGAGGCAGACCCACAGCCGAGCTCATAGTCCCACTGCCTTAAACTTTATCTACGTCAACAGATTCAGTCAGTTGCTGATGAAGGCGTATAAACATTTCCTAGTAAATGATTGCGAGAGAGAGATAGAGTGGGTGGGGAACCGTTGTTGCGGCTAAGCCATCGAAGCGTGTGCGTGTGTGACCCCATTGACGTCCGCCTGAGTCATGCTATCGTGCTCTCAGACATTTCTGATCAGCGGCTACTTGCTACTGGTGCTGGGTTCGTCATAGAGTGATCGAGTTATCTGCCTTAATCCGATTCCTGTGTGCGTCAAGCGCAAGCTCCCTTCTGCGTCTGCGTTGGGATATTTTCTTTGGCATCATTGCTTACCTAATCACAGTTTCCTTTCTACATTGAATCACCAGTTTTATTTTTACCCTTCGAACGAATAACGTCACACAACCCGTTTAAAAGAAAGGCGCATTACATACGTCGCGTTAATAAAGTGAGGTGCGATACAAACAAGTGCTACCGAAATCTGTTTTTGCGGTTATTATTTACTGATTGCCACGGTCTGCCGAGGTATGTACCTATCAAAGCTTCTCTTCTAAGGGAGACTAAGCACCACAGGTGACCAATCCCAATTCTAAACTGTTCCACTCACACATATGCGCCTAGATGTGTGTGAAGTTAAGCAGTGTCAAGCCTGGTTGGTAATTGGATTGGAACCCATTTGAGGAAATAGGAGTGGTAGGCCATCTGAGCCTGCTCGGCCTTCAAGGCCAGTGAACCAGTACCAGCCCCAATAGTTGGGACTTGGGACGTTAATAAATGTGCCCCGTTGTGGCTGCTGTGGTTTTCAGCGGGTTGATACTTTGACCTCATAACCTTGGATAATCCTTTGACCTCGTAACCTGGGATGAACTTTGACCTCATAACCCGGATGATCCTTTTTTTCACTGCTGAGTTGATAAATTGTGCTTGTGACAGATTCAAGTTAGGTGTAACACATAATCTTTTCACACCGTTGACAAAATGGTTTTACCACTGCATTAAATTCAACTTCCAGCAGTGTCACAAAGAAATTTTTTGAATGCAGCTTCTCATGTGAATGCTGTGCAGCGTGTAACTCTATCTACAGCCCTGCATGAGATGACTGACGTTGAACTATTCAAGCAGCGGCTTCACTGACTGACTGACAATCCAACCGTTATCTAAGCTGGCTCTTATTTCTCCTATGTCTGCTTGCCCATCAGCTAGACCTGATTGTCCGGCTGCTAAAATCTCTAACTAATCCATTATCCGATTCATTACTGAGTCCATTTGTAAATTAGGAGTGAGTGGCTGCTACTTGGAGGGCTAGAGCTCTCTGCAGTCTGCAGTCATTGTAGAACTTTGAACAGCTTGGCTGTATTTCAAATCCTTGGCCATTCTGATCCAGTTCTACAGGTTTTTTTTGTGATAGTGCACCAGATCTTGTACAACTTATGCATCCAACCTTCTTATGACCAAAGTTTCTCAGTTTGTTGATCCTTTCGTTCCGCGGTTACATGAATAGTTATCCGATCTAGCTGAAGGCATGCAACTTTGCTGCACTACTTGTTGTTTCTAGTGAATTTGAAAATGCCTTTAGACTGAAATTCTGGAATACCAGTGAAGAGGCATCTCGAGGGGATAAAGGCCCTGTCTAGCCAACACTCTGGGGCAAACATAGCAACATAATGACTGTATTAGGAGAGTAGAAGTGTCAAAGGTTTAGTGAAATGAGGCCTGGGTACTTGTGTTCATTTTTGGCGTGTACCTGACTACCATCACTCCCTCATTGGATATATTAGTGTCACCCTCCAAAGCACATGTTTCACGTTAGAATGCTAAGCAATATATTAGCAAAATGACCTGTACAATTCTTAAAAACATTTGCATGTGGTATTGTGGTATGTTCGGTGCCTTGTAACCAGAGGGTCGCAAGTTCGAATCTACCGCAAGCCGCTGTGTAGTGACCCAGCGCCATCGATGTTCTGTCGTATGGTTATGTGCACTTCGGAACTTTGTAAGGAGGGCAGTATCAAAATACAGTTGTATTGTATATTGTATTGTATTGCAAACGACCGTAAAACATGGATGGAAGTCCTGTTCTGCTGATATTTTGCTATCACAGACGGTTTTGAATCTTACTGGAATTGTTAATTTTGTTTACAGCCACCAATGTGTAATGGATAAGCTGTGTGCTAGTGGCGTAGACCTGCTGCCTGAAAAATCAAGACTTTCTCAGTTGAACACTGCAACGAACCAGGAAAACCTGATAACGAGCCACTATCCACCGCCCGGAATTGCGGAAGAGGAAAGAACGATAGATGGCACCGAATTACTGGATGGCAAATTTATTATGTTATCGCCAGCACACCCTCCTGGGGAGCAACTTGAACCGGTTTCTTCGAACTCCTCTCCTGTAATCCACCATGAGCACCACTGCATGCTGAAGGATGTGGATGACAACACACATCATAACTCGAACGCAATCGATGCAAACCTCTCGCATGAAGTAGTCATGAGCAAGGATTTCTATCCTGCTAACCAAGTCTTGGATGACAAACAATGTGATGAATCGCTGACAATGGCTTCAACAAACCTACAGACGACTTCGCTGAACCAAGCGATGCCGGTGTCACGTCTGCCAACCGAATCGCGACAGCACTTAGCTTTGGATATTGTCGTCGAAAGGTCACAACCCGAAAATGAATATGTCGACAGTCCCCTTCATGCTCCAGGCAAAGAACAGCCACTCCTTACACCAAAAATATCAAATACTCTAACGGCCAGGTCAGAATCATCGCTTCGTGACAGCAATGCAGTGATCATGACACAACCTTCACCTTCTGACATCAAGTCAAGTCAGGCACACGCCGGAAAAGCAGGGAACAGAGGGAATTTTTGTCCTCCATGCGGCAAGTGTCGGTGCATGGCTTGCCCGAAACCGTGCCATTTGCCAAGCTGCTGGACCGTACGTTCGTTGTGCCAGACTAAATGCAGCATCCAGCAGGTGGTCGACTGCTGCACTTGCATGTGCTGTGTCGAGAAGTTTTTCTACCGCATCTACCACGTGGACGAGTTCGACGACACGATGAACGAGCCGTGTGCCTGCTGCGAGCGACCGGGCTGCTGTTTTCGCTGGACGATCATGGGGCTTTTCATACCGGTCCTGCCGTGTCTGTGTCTCAACCGTCTGCTCCATCGCATGCCATGCATGGACTGATACAACAGTTAGAAAGCATGGGTTTAACTGAAAATGTCATGCCTTGAAGTACCTTTGAAAGGCACTGAAGATTCTGATTGCCTCACCTGCAGTTACTGGATAATCTTAATAATCTTATTAAGAGTAATATCAGGAAGGGGATAGATGAATAGTAACGCTCTTGCTCGAAGAACATAGGATCTTGAAAGACGTGGTTCGATACCCATAAGCACACGGCTCGATCATCACGTCGTCGAACCCGTCACATCCGGCCCGTGCTCGACCTTAAAACTGCCTCCACCATTGCTACCTCTATTGTTCATTCAAACCTTGATTGCTGCAATTCCCTCTTCCTCAACCTTGAATCCACCCAAGTCAAGCCTCTGCAACTTATCCAAAGCTCACTAGCCAGAGCTGTCACTAGAGCGCCCAAACGTCTTATACCAATCTCATCCTCAAATCACTCAAGTTGTTTACGATTACATTACACAATGCAACAAAAATTTGTTTCACTTATTTTTTATGGTTACTCTGTAATTCTGTGATGCTAATTATTATGGTACCATTTATTTTCATGTGTATAGCTTCAATATTTTTGTATGTATTTAGGTCAAGTGAATTTCAGACTTTCTATCATTAATTAGTTATAATTATAATTGTGTTTTGAAAGTTTTTTGTACTAAATTTGTATGTTTTTTCCAGATATTTTCATTTGCATGCATGGTAACATTCTGGAAGTTTCTGTGATATTGTGGAATGTTCTCCTATATTCTAGTGCTTTCTGGAACATTCGATAACATTGTGGAAGACTCTTCTTGTAGTTTCTCGAGCAATGTAGTCGAACCTTCCTTGTGGGTATATAAACCTGTGTTTTGTGAGTCTGACAGTATTGAAATTAAAGTGACAGTGACATCAGTTACCATTTCTTGTAGGAAATAATGTCCTCTAGAGATTGCAAGATATCAGCTGACTGTTTTTTGCTATGTGTGTGGACATTATGTTGGTCCGACACAGGTAAAATGTACTATTTTGAGAGGCACGAAATATTGCATCGCATACTCAACCTGTTAATGTACCTGCCTGTAACTAATGTTTTGCAAGTATTTTGGTTGTTGTGTTCTAATAAACGGATTGATTGATTGGTTGGTTGGTTGGTTGATTGATTGATTGATTGATTGATTGATTGATTGATTGATTGATTGATTGATTGATTGATTGATTGATTGATTGATTGATTGATTGATTGATATGAAAAGCCGATTGGCGACCAGGATAAGTCACGGGCACCTCATCTCATCTGTGGTTGCTGCAAATCAACGCTGGAAGGATGGATGCGAGGTAACCGGAGATTATGCCGTTTGCATTTCCAAGAGTCTGGCAAGAGCCGACGAACCATCTAAGCGACTGTTACTTCTGCATGGTGAACTTAACTAGTTGTAAAAGACCACAGGATAAGGAAACTATATTATCCAAATATACCATCGTCTATTGCACCAGTACCGCTTGATGAACACCTGCCTATTCCGGTTCCCCCAGCTGGTGAATTCGCAGATGAATCGGGCATAGAAACGTCCGATATTGATGACGTCTGGGAAGAAGTAGAAGAAGCGTGGTCACGTGGAGAACATCACTTCCCAAGTCAGCAAGAACTTGATGATCTAGCAAGAGCCTGAAATCTTCCTAAATCTGGTGCAGAGCTGTTGGCGTCCAGACTGAAGGAATGGAATTTGCTGGCTCCAGAAGTCAAAATTTCAAAGTACTGCAAAAGACATACACCCTATGCCGAGTTCTTTTCCATGACAGAGTCACTCTGCTTCTGTACAGACATAACGGGGTTGTTTTGAAGCAATAGGTGTAAGACCCCAACCAGACCAGAGACAAAAATGACACATGTGGAAAAGAGAGCTTGGGATGCATTTAAAAAAGTGGTCGCTGATTTTCTGGGTAACAACAAATCAGAAAACTACAAGGATCTTGTTGAAGAACTGCCTGACAGTTACTGTAGTTTAAGATGCAGAATGTCGCTTAAACTGCACTACTTACACTCGCATCTCGATTTCTTTAGACAAAATCTTGGTGCTGTTGGTGAGGAACATGGAGAACGGTTTCATCAGGACATACAGCTGTTGGAGAAAAGATATCAGGAAGGTGGGATGAAGCGATGATGGGTGCCTAGTGCCTACGTCTGGAACTTGGTTCGTGAGGACAGTACTAGTCATAGAAGACAAAGACGTTCCAACATACACTTCTGAAGTTTTGGATGACTCTCTTGTAGTAACTTTTGATGGTAAACTGTTGTTGTTACCTCAGTATTATGCATGCACCATGTAATTTCTATGCATGCATGCGTAATAACAGATTAGCTTGTATATGTTGTCAATATATTATTTTCTTATTTTCTATGAGCTCTGTTGATGATATACTTAAAAACTAATGTGATATTCGTATTCCGCATGTCAAACTTCATACAGAAACATTAAAAACAACAGCGAAACAAAACTTGTTCAAAAACTTGTTACACTGTGTAATTATTTAGGCTCTCATATTTGGTAGGCCGAGATTCAAACTTAGTAGAATTGGAAGCGGATGCAATTACTGTCGAAATTCAAGTGCAACAAACTCTGACGTCTGATAAGTTCAAGTGGAGCATATATATGTATATATAAATATATATATATATATAACAATATATGCGTGTGTACATGTATATGTATATATGCATGTGTGCGTGTGTGTGCGTGCGTGTGTGTTTCGTACTTGAGACTGCTCCTCACAAAATTAATACAAATATAGCATCTCCCACATGTTACAGTGGAACGTAGGGGATGCAGTCTTTTCTTTTTATTAGGCCATCAGACTGATGTGTCCATAGGCCACCATACTGTTTAGTGACAGCACTGACAGGCCACAGTGACTACTTTGATGTTTATGTTTCGTGAATGCGACAATGCAACATAAAGGTAAAATGTAAATGTAAATGTTCTTGATTTTCTATAGCGACCGTATATGGCCTCGACCCTGCTCATTTTTCAATGAATTGATCGGGTGATATCCTTCACCACCGCTGCCAGTTTGAATGGGTGCCACGCCATTTAAGGTCCCCGTGTACGGACCGTGCTAGCCCGAGATTTTAATCTCTGAAAGAAGCCACCTTCGGGAAGCGAACCGCGATCCGCTTGCTCTCTAACACAACTTATACAAGGTCACTCACTCATTCCCTCTCTCCCTCCCTGCATCACTTCATCTGGATCTTTATATAACCGCCTCTTTTCGTGCATGTGCTACTGCCTATCGTGTGCCATATCTGCGTGCACTAGCTGCGTTGTGCAATGTATGCAGGGTAACTTATACCTGCCATCGCTCGAAAACTGATGCAATAATAAACAAGTCTGGCTGTGCCTTCCTTCCTTCTCTCCATCCAACCATCCCTTCCTTCCACCCTGTCTATCTGAGCCCGAAGCCGCTTCCCTCCAACCACACATCCCTCCACCCTCCTTCCTTCCCTCGCTCCCTTTTCTCCCTCTCTCTCCCTCCCTCCCTCTGTCTATCTGAGCGCTGGTTCCATGCGGCCACTGAACCTGCATATTGGTAGAGGTAGGGTGGCAGTCTGTAGCCACTGAACTGGCGTATTGGTAGAGATAGGGCGACAGCCTCTGGACTGTTTCTGAAGCAGCATGTGTCGTAGCGTTAGTCTGATGACAGACAGATTTATACACAGATCTGGATTTTTATTATAGAGATGCCTTTCATCGTTATTACGTACCAGTTGCTAACAGCGTTCACAATTGAAAATGCATGTGCTTACCTTTATGTAAATAGTTGAACAAAACATACATGTTAGCCTGGCCTAAACCTGTGCATACATATATACATGCATGCATACATATCAACATATCATTTCTATGTAAATATATTATATATATATGCCTATATACCTAAATACAATCATACTTATATACATACATATTTGCAATATTATGCATACATAGTATTACATACTTATATACATATGTACATACGTATATACATATATACATACATACTGATGTACATACATACATACTTATATTTGACAGGACACATGTAGTTTCTTATTTAGTATCATTGACAGGTTGCTTTCCCATACAACATTGTAAGCATGGTATCCATGACAACGTAGTCTCGCAGCAACTTAATGTCCATGGCAACGCAGTAGCATCCGCACGGTTTATGCCTATACGAGCTTGAAAGCATGTCCGCATCAACCACATCCATAGACACAGAAAAATAGTTTCCATGGTGATGTCATCACAACAAACGTCAGTATTAATGAAAGAATATTTTCACAAAAATATAGTTTCCCAAAGTAAAGTAATCCTAGTAGTGGTTTCCGTGAAAATGTAAGCAGTTTCATTGCAAAATATTAGAGTAGGCAAAGCAGTAGCACTTTAGTCTACAATGCGCTGAAGCATCCAAGTTGATGTAATATCCATGGCAATATAATATCCTTGACACTCTGGTATCCATGCCACTTTTATATTAAGGGCGATGAAATATCCATGATCCATAGCACAAGGCATATTCTAGTAAAAAGGCAATGTTGTATCATGGGATTCTGGTAACTGTGGAACAGTAATGTCATTGTAGTAACCATGACACTGCAATATCCATGGCTTTCTAATAACTATCACACTGCAGTACATATGGACTTGTAGTAACCATGGCTCGATGGTATCCATGGCATTCTAGTAATCGTAATCTCCAAACTTCTAAAGCGCCACTCGAAGGCCAAGCGCAGACACCAGCCTATTCACGAGCGCTACATCAAATCAGAGGGTGTTTCCAGAGAGTAATCCAAGAGAAGTCCGAGTCCAGATTCCAGAAGGCAAAATCAAATCAGAGGGGTTTTTCCATAGAGTAGTCCAAAAGAGGTCCGAGTCCGGTTTCCAGAAGGCCAAATCAAATCAGAGGGAAGTAGTCCAAAAGACTTCCAAGTCCGATTTCCAGAGGGTCAGATCAAGAGAGGAGGCAGAGCAGCTGTCAAGTAACCATAGTACTGTGATATCTATGACTTTGTAGTAACCATATAGCACTAAATAGTATCCATGGTATTCTAGTATCCATGGCACGGTAGTACCTGTGACATCATGCACAGTGGTATCCTTTGTGGATGGCTTCTTCTTAGATGATCTTGGATTAAGTGCGTATCGACGCTTTCCATGGCTCGTGGAAGTTGAACCGGAAGAACCTTTCGTTCAGCGTCTCCTTGCGTTTCCTCGGCGTTGGACTTCCGATTCGCCCGTCAAAGTAGCGACTCGTACCTGCTGAGTACTCCCTGTCTCTCGTGGGGCTAAGCGATCTACCCCTTCTGGTCGCAGTGTCCCTCCAGGGGTCTTCCAGGTGACCATCTGGGCGTCTCTTGCTTAGTTGACCGGGTTCCGGCAGCCCGTGGTATTCCCTCGGCCCAATGGTGTGTAGACGAGGGCCCAGAGTGTACTCCCTGGATAATCCAGGGGTGTTTGCCCGACTGTAGTCAGTCACGTGTGGACTATGACCGCTTATGTTCACCCCAGTTGGCTCCCGATTCAGCTCACCCCGAAAACTCCCGGTCTCCATCTGGTTACCATGAAGACCGCTTCTAATGGGGACTTTGGGAGTTTTTACCCTATTGTAGTCAGTCGCGTGTCCGCGATTTATGTTCACCCCAGTTGGCTCCCGATTCAGCTCGCCCCAAAAAGACCCGGTCTCCATCTGCTTACCATGGAGACCGTTTCTATTGGCGACTTTAGGAGTTTTAACCCGATTGTAGTCAGTCGCATGTCCATGATGGCCGTCAATCTTCCCCGGGGAGAAATCATCCTCCCGCTCACCCCCAAATCTTCCGCTCTCCACCTGGTAACCATGACGGCTATGGGAGACGCGTCCAAAACCTCGACCTATGGCGGTGTTGGTCCGCATCATGGGGAACCACGGATTGTCGACTAGGATCGGTTGTTCGTTGTCGGGGGATCCTATTTTCTTAGTCGGGAGCGTGGACCTCCTTCCGACGGGCGACAGAGACCTGGGCAGCCTTCGGACCCCGGTCGAAGGATTTTCCCGATGTCGAAGAACGTCCCACATGTCGTTTCCATTGTCGTAGTCGTAGTGGACTCCGACACGCTTTCTGTACTTGCGCAGACGCCTACGCGGTACCTTGTCTGCGACGGACATGCGTGCCCTTGGAACCGTAGGTGCGATGTAGGGATTTCGCAGGACGCGATCCGAGTGGGTTTCCATGTACTGCGAGTCGGCCGTGTGACTCGGTTGCTCCATGAAGAAGCCGTACTCGCGACTGGTCTTCGACCAGTGTTTCGGGTACGCGCTGTCCACCTTTCGGACCCAGTTCTCCTTACGAAATCGATACATGATTGTCCTGGTGTTCCGTTTTACCTACAAAATAATAATATAGTATGTAATAAATAATAATGACCTGACATTTGTAACGCGTCTAAGCAAAATTGAATCTTGATCGAAAATTTGCTCAGCTCACTAGAAAAGTCACCGGTGGCGGGTTCACGCACCCACGCTAGCTCAACCATCAGCTTCCAAGCTAGGGTTCCAGAAGGAAGTTCAGAGTTTCTGAAGGTCGTAGCATCTAGAATGAGGGATGACGATTGGCGATGTGTTCTGCGGTCCCTCACGAATGGAGATGACGCAGCGGCCAGAACTATCTCGATACACCTCGCGATTGTCCTAATGCAGATTGTCAACTTCTGTTTAATATGCTTGACCGCGTATTGGAAATCATTGGTACTCCTTTCGGGACCATTTTTTCCTTTGCGTGTGTGTGTGTGTGTGTGTGTGTGTGTGTGTGTGTGTGTGTGTGTGTGTGTGTTGGTGTGTGTTGGTGTGCGTGTATGCGTGCGTGCGTGCGTGCGTGTGTGTGTGTGAGAGAGAGAAAGAGAGAGAGAGAGAGAGAGAGAGAGAGAGGCGTGAGTGTGTGTGTGAGAGAGAGAGAGAGAGAGAGAGAGAGAGAGAGAGAGAGAGAGAGAGAGAGAGAGAGAGAGAGAGAGAGAGAGAGAGAGAGAGAGAGAGAGAGAGAGAGAGAGAGAGAGAGAGAGAGAGAGAGAGAGAGAGAGGACTGTATCCTGACACAGGTCAAGTATATGTGGTGTAGAATGTAGATGCTCTTGTGTCGCCATGACAGGACTTTGAACCTGGGAAACAGACCCCGCTTACGTCTATATGGGACTTGTAGCTCTAAGTCTAAGGGTAGGATAATTATCCTCCAACCGGATGCCTCCGTAGCTTACCCGTTGGACACAAAGCACAGAGTCTTACACGTAACCTCTCTATTAGAATGATTTATATCGTTCACCTAAGGGACCCAATCCTAACGGCCGGAAGTGTGTGTGTGTATGTGTGTATGTGTGTCGGTGTGTGTGTGTGTGTGTGTGTCGGTGTGTCGGTGTGTGCGTGTGTGTGTGAATGTTTGTGTGCGTGGAGGTATTCAATGTGTCTTGCAGCCGTCCAAATCTTCTCGTTATGCTTGAACTCTTCTGAGTAATCGTTCATGACAACATTTGGATCCGATTCTCCTGTGTTACCTCCGTTTGATTCGGAGACCGTTTCCACTTATAGAAACAGTTTTCCTGTTGGTTAATTAATTAATTAATTAATTAATTACTATCACTGATTCTGTGTACTTCTGCTTCTCCTGACAACTGTGAGATTGGTTAACGCGCTGGCTTGTAGGCCTAACGCTAAGAGTAAGAGCTCGAACCTCCTCCTCCTCCTCCTCTTCCTCCTCCTCCTTCTCCTCGTCGTCGTCGTCGTCGTCGTCCTCCTCCTCCTCCTCCTCCTCCTCTGAAACGGTTGCTGTGTATGTATCTTGAGCAAGTCCTTCACTCACTATTGTTCAGCGCTATCGATTGATGCTTGGTAATTAGATAACGGAGTTTATTAAATGCACGATAGTATAAACAATAGGCTAACAACTGCTTGTTTGATTCGTCCACAATCTCGCAATTGTTTCGATAGGTTTGTTATTTGATGTTTGTATTGGAATACAACGCAATCTTCTTGATAAGTGAAGAATTATTAATTGAGATCAGGTCAACGCTACAGCTGAGTCTTCTCGAGGACGACCGATAGCGTTGAACTCCACAGCCGAATCTGCTTACCTCAAATCAACAGCTTTGGCGAACTGCTCGTTAAGTCCCGATAACTAATTTATCATTCGCGTTGACTTCAAATTATGACGCTCCAAACGTCTCTTCTACGATACACATGTGACTCCCACGTCGGAGTTTTGATTGATGAATTAGTCCAACCGGTGTCAAAAATGCATTATATCAGCAATATATCATATCGTCTCGTTAGGCCACTAGACATACCAATACACTCACATATAATGTCCCTCAACAATGCGTAGAGCGTTTAAAGTTTCGAGTGGCGCTTTACTCCTAACTAGATAGGCCTAATAATTTTGTGTGACACTGAATAACTTACGACGTGGCGTTGTTATTATTATTTTTATATATCCTGTGTTAGCCTATAAGTATTAGGCTCGCTCGTTTGTATAGGCACTACTCATTTCGCAAAGTTGCTTACGTGCTGTTGGCAAGTACGTTGTGAAGATGGACAATACGTTGCTTAGCAGTTGGTTTAACAGGTGTTTATAAGCGCAGAAACAAGGGCGAAGGCACGATGGGTAAGAATCAGTGTCGCTACGATATACAAACGGATCGGTCTGTGTATACTGCGTTAGGTAATATCTATATAGGCTGAGTATACATACATACATAATACATACATACATATGCACATACATATATATATATACACATACATACATGCATTGATACATACATACATACAGGCATGCATTGATACATACATACATACATACATACATACTCACACACACATGAATACATACTTACATGCATACATAAATACATAGATACATAGATACATACATACATATGCACATACATACATACATACATATACACATACATACATGCATACATATATAATTATATATATATACATAAACATACATACATACATACATACATACATACATACATACATACATACATACATACACACATACATACACATACATGCAAACATACATACATACGCACAAGTCGCACATACATACATAAATACATAGGCAAACATACAGACATACATACACACGTACAGACATACATGCATATGTATATATATATAATATGCCTATGTAAATTAATTAACTGACTGAACTCGTTTAAATTTGACGAAGGCGTTCTCACGAGGGCGTTGAGAGTTGTTTCTTCGTTGCCTAGATGTCGATTCTATGATGCGGATCTCTTCTCTACACCCGAAGATTCACCGTTCGCATTGATTCTCTCACGTACTACAAACACTACACGGATAGGATCCTACTTAACGGTCCAGGTAGGCATGTGCATTATGCAAGCGTACGCGGCTACGGCAGGTTCGGAATCTGAATGTGTGTGGCTATCCTGTGGCGTCGCTATACCATCTACAGGATGACCTCCCGGGTCATTACCTCGCTCGAGCTGCAAACTCATCAAGGTGTTTTATTTTAATAGGTATACGCTATATAAATTTAGCCAATACAATTACACGTGATCTTAGTATAGGCCTACAGTATATTGTTCGAGTGACATGCGCTTCCCATAATAGCAACGTCTTGTTTAAAACAATGAAGCACACAGGGTAGAATTACTATGAGCTTCATATGGCTCATGGTAATGAGCCATATGAATTGTCCTTACCTTAGACCTTAGTCCCTCCACGCGCTGACAGCGCATCGGGCGACACAGCTCCTCCACACCACTCTATCCTCTGCAGTCTTCTCTGCCTCTTCCCACGTCATTCCGCCGCTTTTCAAATCCTGTATGACCGTGCTTCGCCAAGTCTTTCTCGGCCTCCCGCGTTTTCTTTTTCAGCCCGTCGGGGTCCAATCCAGTGTCTTCCTGAGAATTCCTTCATTGTCCGATCGGTGTATATGACCTAACCAGCGCAGGCGCGATCTCCTCAACATATCCTCCATTTTCTCCATAGACGTTATTCTTTATCTTATCCTTCCAAGTTACCCCCAATATCCTTCTCTGCAGGCACGTAACTAGGCTT
>OY744611.1:40500994-40625994 GCA_963556255.1 Allolobophora icterica
AACTGCACGTAATCTATCAAATTTAAATGACTGCAAATATTTCATATTTTAAGGGCTGTCGGGTCAGGACTGCAAATATTTTATATTTTTAGGGCCTATCTCGTTCAACCGAGGCTTGTATGAATGAAAATCTTGATAATTTCTTGAGGTGAGGTCAAGTCCGTCAGCGAACCAGAGAGCCACAAGATGTCGTTAAACAGTTTAAACAAACACCAACAGTTGTGCGTCTGTTCATACCAAATTACACGTTTAAAATATTAATTTTAACGTTAATTTTACATGAAGCATCTACTTTAGGTGACATTTAGGCAACACTTACAGGGTTAAAGCGGGCGTCTTAGATATAGGCGTATGCATGCATGAACATAATATGTGACATACAGACCCCGATAAGGCCTCTGTATAACTAGGCCTATTGTGTAAACACGGCTCAGCCCGTAGCTCCGGTTAGAAACAATAGGGCGTTACTCATGAAGACAGCGGATAAAGCGTGTCGTAAATGTAAACAATTAGGCTTTGTCTCCATTTTCGGTGGCATTCAAGTAAGAAACGATCAGTTACGTGGGCCTAGTTGTAAACAGCCGAAGTGTGACCTTTAATCCTTTGTTATTATTCGATTCAGTCTGTCATTCGTTTATTCTTCTCTCGTTCGTTCGTTCGTTCATTCATTCATATAAAGTTTTTGCACCGCCTACCATTCTTCGCCATTGATACAGGATACGGCACGTGAGCGGCACGAGATCAGAGTAATGGTGGTCGCCATTGGAAAGAGCGACGCCATCTTTGGGCTCATACTATCACTTTGTAATCAGAATTAGTTTTCAAAAATGCTGAGCGATATTATTATCAATGATACTAAGAGTTTGCTGGTATATTTACAATTGTTGAAAGTATTCAATGACAAGACTCTGAGCCTATTGGTTTAAAAATTGAAAAGATACGCATATAATCATTGAAGATTGAATCGTAGTGGTACTCATGCGTTTAGTAATTTTTTATAAGTAACAATAGACTATAGCAATGAGAATATAAAAAACACATTTGCTTTGACCAGATAGTGTATCTAGATATTACAAAGTAGGCCTAATAGTGAATGCGGAGTGAATAAGTGATTGTTGTTTTGTACATTAAATAATGGTGCGACTGACATACTTATATCTTACAAATATACTTGACGTAAGTGGCTACGCCGAGTGTTCGATATAGGAATGTGGCCTGTATATTTTATTGATAGGTTTATTAAACAATAGAGGGCGAACAGACCAAAAGACTGGCGTGTTGTCGCTTCTCTTTTCTATTTAGGGTTCAACAAGGAAGCTCCGACACAGTGGCGCCATCTGAAGCTAAAAATAGCTCGGGCTAGGCTGCCCTATCGTAACGGAAGCAACTGAGAATAAAGACAATCGCATACGGTAGAGTAATATTTTTTACCAAGTAATTATTAAGGGTCCGGTATGGCTGCTGATTATGGTAAGTGGTGTTTTCTTAGGGTGTTAAATATATGGCTTGGATGGCGGTAGGCCGCGGCTAGGGTACCATTTCTCGTTTGAGTTTATCTTACCGTGTTATCGGGTTAGCGTTGTCTGTAGTTAATAAGGTCAGTATGTCAAGGTTGTTTAGGTTAGGGCATGCTCTAGAGGTAGGGTTCGTGCTTTAGAGCTATTATTATTCAGTGTAAGGTTTCCCGTTGTCGTGTCTAATTTATGCTAGCGATCCTTACCCCACCAGATGCAAATAAGCCAATGCCTCTCACCCCTCCGTAAGCCGAAATGGACGTGCACCGGAAATCTATGCGTCGGCTGGGTCGAATTACGTTCAGAAATTGTCAATTAAAATGTCAGAGGCCGGAATGCGTTTTCCTGCGCTATTGCGCCCTACTCTGCGCTAAATTTCAGTTTTTCTACCGTTAAACGGTAAATTTCTACCCGATACGTTGATTGGAGAGGTTTACATGCGCGGTAGGTGAAGCTCTTCGTGTGTTTTGCGCACGTTTACGTTTTTTATGGCGGGCAGTTCGCTGTCCGACTTGCTTGTGCTGCTTGCATGCGTAGTCGGTACAGAGGCGTCTCGAATGTGTGCTGTGTACAGACCTGTATTGGGCGAGTGTACAAGTGGAGTCGTGTTAACGTTTCGGCTACCTCTTGAACTTCTGTTGCCGCAGATTGGATGTGTGAGCATGGATAGAAGGTTTCTATGTCACTGGGTCACATACTGCGTGGAGGATTTAATGGCTGGCTAGATCCGTCTGTAATCGTCAATATAAACACAGACTATTGTTTCTTTTCGGATTACTAAGGTTTTCAGGTTATACACTGAAATGCTGAAACTTCAGTTACCGACCAATATACAGGTATTATTTTAATAGGTTGGAGTTGTGGTGCATATTAAATAAGTGTTATAATGACGGCCTGCCAGCGGAAGTTCTCTTGTGTGGGGTTATCAGTGTAATGGCGGATTTTTGTAGCGCCACAAGAGCGTTATTTGGGTGACACTGCATACGTGTCTGGTTTTCGGTAGGGTCTTACAACTTATAATTCATCCATATGTCTGGCGGGCAACCAACAATTTCTTTTTTAAAGAAGTACATGCTTGTGTAGAACCGTTCTTGCTGTAGGGACTGCATTTGGTTCTTACTTGCGTAGCCTGTAAATGGTTATGTTTCTAGTAGTACTTTGACCCTTGCAGAGGTTCTACAAGGCTCTTTTCACATGAAAATGTTTGAACCTGTTGGTGTCAGTTATATTTGGAAAGACGTATGAGAGAGGTACAAAATAAAGCCCGAAATTGGGGCCAACCAGGCCAAAATGTTTCTCTGAGCTGCCTAGGGCTCTGGGTGTTCTTATTTAAACATCTTGACATGTCATGGCTTTCTATCATGGTTTAGATAGGGTAGTTTCCCATGTTTACGAGAGCCTTCAATGGCTTTTGTCGTAAGAGATACAAAAATTGCAACGTGAGTTGGCAAAATCGTTTTGCTGCAAAGCTTTGCTGTGGTGGGTCATTGCCAATTTGTAATGGTACATATGAACTCCAGAAATAATTGTGAATGTAGGGATCTTTGTGGTTTTGTTTTTGATTTTGTTTTTGTTGTTAATCGGAGAATTTATCGATGAGTCAGAATAACAGTTAGGTCAGGTTAATAGTTAAGTAGGCTAAACTAAGACCTACTGTACTGCTTGTCTGTTTGCCTACATGTTGGTCTCTGTGTTTGTTGTCTGGTCTTTATGCATGTCTTCTGGAAGTTCTGTCTGTTCTATGGTCTTGGTGCTTGTTGTCTGGTCTTTGTGCTTGTCATCTAGTCTTTGTGCTTGTCTTCTGGTCTTGCATTTGTGTGGCCTTTGTGCTTGTCTTCTGGTCTTGTGCTTAACATCTGGTCTTTGTGCTTGTCTTCTGATCTTTTGCTTGTCGTCTGGTCTTTGTGCTTGTCTTCTGATCTTTTGCTTGTCGTCTGGTCTTTGTGCTTGTCTTCTGGTCCTGTGCTTGTCGTCTGGTCTCTGTGTTTGTCTTCTGGTCGTTCTGTCTGTTGTATGGTCTTGGTGCTAGTTGTCTGGTCTTTGTGCTTGTCTTCTGGTCTTTGTGCTTGTCTTCTGATCTTTTGCTTGTCATCTGGTGTTTGTGCTTGTCGTCTGGTTTTGTGTTTGTTGTCTGGTCTTGTGCTTGTGTTTTGGTCTTGTGCTTGTGTTTTGGTCTTGTGCTTGTGTTTTGGTCTCGTGCTTGTTGTCTGGTGTTTGTGCTTTCATCTTTTGTTTTTTGTGCTTGTTTTTGGTTTTTTGTGCTTGTCTTTAGTTCTTCTGTGCCAGTCATCTTGTCTTTCTGATTGTCTTCTGTTTTTTGTGCCTGTCTTCTGATTGTGTTGTGCCTGTTGTGTGGTTGCTGACTTCTTGAATCTCATCTTGATCTGTCGAAAATGTTATGATATTCGAATATACAGTGACTTCAAATTAATTCACTGTGTTTTAAAAGCTGTGCTATAGATATCTGCAGACAAGTTAAGAAATCATTCTTCTCATACCATAACTATCACTGTTTGGCTTTAATAGTGATAGTCAGCAGTGTCTGACAAAGGCAGACCCTGCAGTGTCTCCTGATAATATAAATGATGGCCAGGTAAGGTAATTCTGGTAATTTATTTCACCCCCTAAACAACTCCAAGACTCCCAAGTGTCATCCTGGACTTGAAGGATGGTGTGATTGAAGCATATGTTCACTTGGTGCAGTGAGTTGGGGGCAGCATACACAGGCACACCTGGTCAGAACCCTGGATGCAGGTGCAGTTGTGACATGCAGTTGTATTGGCTTTCTTCTACTGTGCACCCTTCTTTGAAGGGTTAGTCTACTGTGGTCGTTTGGAACCAGAAAATTCCTAGGTCGGACATTGAAGGAAGGACTACAAGTGTAGTGGTCAGCAACTGCCTACAACAACATTTCTTTCTGCAGCATTTAAAGAACATATCTCCAACATAGGTCAGTGCAGGAACCACATGGACGTGCTTCTGGTGTCGTTGTTCCACTAGTGAGATCTGTCAAATCTTCAAGTGTCTATAGTACTGTTATACGTGTTTTAGACAAATGCCCCTGATTAGTTTCCTTGGAAATGGTGCTAGATAAATGTCAGGTTGTAATGACCAGGTATCAGCGATGGTGTACCAGTTCCTATCCTTAAATCCGGGTGTTTGTTTGTGTGTGCGTGCGTGCGTGCATGCGTGTGTGCAGAGTTTTTTTGTGTATGTTCTAGGGCAGAGGTTCCCAAACAGTGGATCACGACCCAAAAGTGGGTCGCAAAGCTCTGGCAAGTGGTTTGCCAAATTTTTTCGAGAAACATTTTTTACAGCAACAACATTTGGCTATGATTGGGCTATAGCTAGCTGGATTGCAATGAATTGTAAACTGTTTTTACCCCAGTTTCCTTTTAATGCTTTAAATTTCTAAACGCTACATAAATCCGCATATTTCGATACCAAATTACGAAGAAAATTTTAGTACACGATGCTTAAGTTTACACAGTGGGTACAGAGACTGCCAAGATATTCACAAGTGGGTCGCGACCCAGAGAAGTTTGGGAACCGCTGTTCTAGGGTATAGTGGTTAGCGTGCTGGACACTCAGCAAATCCCTGCCAGGGTAGACATTTGGATTTCTGCTCCACATAGACGTAATTTGTGGGGGTACGAGGGGTACCTGTACTCCCCACTTTTTGAACTGGGGTACCATCCCCCCACTTTTTAAACAATGCCAGTCAATTTTTTATTAACTAGTGTGCCTTCCCAGAGATGGTCTCCAAATGCGAACAGCGAACATGGAGAAGAAATTGGTACCCCCACTTTTTAGACCGAAGTTACGCCCCTGCTGCTCCACCCGCACCCCGTAGCCCACTCAGCTATGATGAGTGCATTGACTTTATACTGTCGGTGGGAAGATGAGATTGTGGGGGAGAGGACTGGTGTGATGTGTCTTTGTTGACTTGTTTTCTTTTAGTTTGTAGGTGTTCGGTATTGATATACAGTTAAATTAAATGTTACTTTGTATGCCTTGCTGTCAGGTGCACTAAGTGACCTGTGGTAGTTGCGGAGGTAATAATGTCTACTGATCATTGAGTAGTGTCTGCGCTTCGCAATGCGAGGGCAGACCTCAGATGTCCGCAGGTTGCTGAAACCAGGTCAGATGAATTGTGATTAGATCGCTTGGTGCATTTTCAACTGCAGTGCATCCAGTGAAAGCGGCCATTCATGGTACAGCTATGCGACCCTCGGGGTCATCGCATTGCTGTACCAAGTTATTATCTGCTAGCAGCAGATACTAGTAAAACTATGAGGCTGAGAAAGTCAGGTTACGGTATACAGTAACCTTGGCCTAGTCTGTCTTGTGGCTTGTCGGTGTGTGTTTTTCTAGACAATTTGTGTACATGTGAGAACATCCAGCTGTTGTGGCTATTCAGCTTCAGCTGCTGAGAATGTACAGCTTGATGACTGAATCTACATCTGCAGACTGCTTTACCATACCTCTTAACTTGCCATACATTTTAACTTACCATACCTCTTAACTTACTATGCCTCTTAATTTTTCTATCATATCTCTTAGCTTTTACCATACTTCTTAACTTGCCATACCTTTTAACGTACCATACCTCTTAACTTACCATACCTCTTAATATTTTTTTATCATATCTCTTTAACTTTAACCATACTTCTTAACCTACCATACCTTTTAACTTACCATACCTTCTAACGTACCATACCTCTTAATTTACCATACCTCTTAATATTTGTTTATCATATCTCTTAACTTTTACCATACTTCGTAACTTACCATACCTCTTAACTTGCCATACCTGTTAATTACCATACCTCTTAACTCACCATGCATCTTAATTTTTTTATCATGTCTCTTAACTTTTACCATGCCTTTTAACTTGCCATACCTCTTAGCTTACCATACCTCTTAATTTTTTTATCATCTCTTTTACCATACTTCTTAACTTACCATGCCTTTTAACTTTTATCATATCTCTTAACTTTTACCGTACCTCTTAACTTACAATATGTCTTGACTGGCCATCAGGCCCGCCGAGAGGGGGGGCAGGGGGGAAAATGCCCAGGGGCCCGGCGATTTTCCAGCGATTTTTAGGGGCCCGGGCCGATTTTTAGGGGCCCGGGCCGGGCCCGTAATCAACTTTTCTCATAAAGCCTAATCATAGTTTAGGGACCTGTGACTGCCCTGCCTAGGGGCCCGGAATTTCTGTCGGTGGCCCTGCTGGCCATACCTCTAAACTTACTGTACGACTCTAAACTTGCCATACCTCTTAACTTATTTTACTGTTACTGGTAATTTTATCGCAATTTTAATAAGTTATCACTTTTATTACTCTTCTTATCGTTATTAATCCTGCATTATCGTATTGTGTGTTTACGTGTGTGTGTGTTTCAGAACTCTAAAAATAGCGTCTTTATATTGTTGCTAATTACTGATTTAACTTGACCTCAGAGTGCAGAGAAATGACCTGGCCACCGACAAACACAGGTGGCGCTACTTGCACAGTTCTCCCATCTGATATATATATATATATATATATATATATATATATATATATATATAGTAAGATGTGTACCTTCTTTACCTTGCCTTACCTTACAAAGATGTTGTATCTTCTTTACCTTGCCTTACCTTACAAAGATGTGTACATTCTTTACATTGCCTTACCTTCTTTACCTTGCCTTACCTTACAAAGATGTGTACCTTGTTTAGCCTTACCTTACAAAGATGTGTACCTTCTTTCGCATTACATTACCAAGATGTGTGCCTACTCTACCTTGCCTTACCTTACAAAGATGTGTACCTTCTTTCGTATTACCGTACAATGATGTATGCCTTCTTTACTTTGCCTTACCTTTCAAAGATGTGTACCTTCTCTACCTTGCCCTACCTTACAAAGATGTGTACCTTCTTTACCTTGCTTTGCCTTACAAAGATGTGTACCTTCTTTACCTTGCTTTGCCTTACAAAGATGTGTCCCGTCTTTACATTACCTTACCATACAACATTGTGTACCTTTATCTTGCCTTACAAAGATGTGTACCTGCCTTACCTTACAAAGATTGTACCTTCTCTACCTTGCCTTTAAAAGATGTGTACCTTCTTTACTTTGCCTTACTTTACCAGTGGCGTCTACCAATGGAAGAGGGGATTGGGACTGGGGAGAACGATCTCCCACGGTTGCCAGAAGTGTGGGGGGGGGTTGACGTTCTGGACACAAACTGGGGGTTGTTGATTGTTGATATATTTAATTTATGTTATCAAAAACACATGTCATCTCCAAGTAATGAACCTTGGGTTCGCTACTTCGCTTGAAGTAACATATTTAGTACAGACCATGCATGCTGCTGATGTATATAATAAATTAATTTACAGTGACTTCTGAGCTCCTCATATATAAGTCGGCCAGAGTGGGTGGTTTGTTTTTGCTCTCCCATTCCAGGTGGGGGGGGGGGGTAGACTCCACTGTACCTTACGAAGATGTTTCTGCTCCACCTGTGCCTCTCCACTGTAAAATGGGTATACTGTTGCTGGGAAGAACAGGCAGCAAGGGAGAGTACTGCCGTGAGATCTCAAATGCTGAAGCTAAGAAAATTAAGTCACTAATTATTATGCACCTTATAGCATAGCTTTTGCTGTGTCGCAGGGTGTAGCCTTTCACACCCACGTCTGGGATTTGAAGTCCACTGGGATAATTTCTTTTGAAGGTATGCAGTCAGTAGCTGGAAGAGGGAAATGGATTGCTATTGTGCTTCAGATAAAAAATCCGTAGTAGACATGCCTGGACTTGCCTACCGTAAGATATGATAACTTGACTTAGCATATGATAACTTACTATACAATAACCTACCTTACCATACTGTAACTTACCTTACAATACGATAACTTACCTTACCACACCTTCAGCTAGACTTGTAACAAAAGATTTCTTGCTCAAGAAATGGGAGGAAAATAGCTGTGGAGCAGTTGTGTGTCTTTTCACCCCTCATGAGTCTTTCCCACGCCCTGGTTAGCGCTAATAACGATAAACTGTAGTCTTAACAATAGTTTCTTTCAGCTTATCTGTGAGCCTGTCGGGCTGTTCCCCTTAGCGGGCCTTATGGTATGTACCAGCTGATAAGATAGGCCGGAGAGGCTGACCCACAGCCGAGCTCATTAAGTGCCCCTGCCTTAAACTTTACCTACGCCAACAGAGTCAGTCGGTTACTGGCGAAGGCGTGTAAACATTTCCTAGTAAATTATTCCGAGGAAAGAGAGAGAGAGAGAGATGGAGTGGGTGGGGTGGTGGATCCGTTGTTGCGGATAAGCCAGCGAAGCGTGTGTGTGTGTGTGTGTGTGTGTGTGTGTGTGTGTGTGTGTGTGTGAGAGAGAGAGAGAGAGAGAGAGAGAGAGAGAGAGAGAGAGAGAGAGAGAGAGCCCATTGACGTTCGTCTGAGTCATACTATCGTGCTCTGAGACATTGCCGATTAGGACGCACTTGCTAATCCTCTGTGGTCCGTCCCTTCCTTCAGCGTATTACTCCCGTCTGAGACATTTCTGATTAGCGGCTACTTGCTAACGGTGCAGGTTTGGTCATAGTGTGGGTGTGATCGAATGCTCTTCCCTTCATCTGATGGTGCAAGCACCTTCTGCGTCTGCATCTGGATATATTGTTCAGCATCATTGCTCACCTAATCACAGTTTCCTGACTACATTGTCTCACCAGCTTTATTTTTAACTTTCGAACGACTGACTTGTCAAACAGCCATATAAAAGAAAGGCGCATTACATACTTCGCAGTAATAGAGTGAAGTGCGATACAAACGAGATGCTACCGAAATCTGTTCTTGCAGTTGCAACTGATTGCCACGGTCTGCTGAGGTATGTACCTATCAGAGTTTCTCCTTTGAGGGAGACTAAGCACTAGAGGTGACCAACCCAATTCTAAACTGTTCCATTCACACATATACGCCTCGTTGTGCTGTGAAGTTAAGCAGCATCGAGCCTGGTTGGTAATTGGACTGGAACCCATTGGAGGAATGCCAGACCATGGGAGCCAGCTCAGCCTTCCATCCCTTCAGGGTCAGCGAACTACTACCAGCTTTAGTTGGGAGTTTAAGAAATGTGTGGCTGTTGTGATTTTTAACAGGATAATCTTTTGACCTCATAACCATGCTTACGAACAGCTTCTGAAGCAATAGAAACCAGTAAAAATATTTTGGCAAAGACTGAGTTCACGTGTTCAATGCTGAGTTGATAAATCTTGCTTCTGACAGAGCCACATTATGTGTAACACATAATCTTTTCACACCGTTGACAAAGTGGTTTTACCCTGCATTAAATTCAACTTCCAACAGTGTCAGAAAGAAATTTTGGTGAATGCAGCGTGTAACTCTATCTACAGCCCTGCGTGAAATGACTGACAGCGAAGTATCCAAGCAGCCGCGTGGGTGCCGAACGCAGGCTTTTACTTGTTGAGGCTGTATTGCATTGTTGTGCCCCTTAGCTCTCTGACCCTGTTCCGTCTCATGGCGGCCGCTGCCCCCCACCCCCGTTCCGTTGTCCATGGGAACCTGGTTATTCCTTTCTCTGGTACAGCTTCTATGCAGCACCGGACTTTCTCCGTGATTGGACCATAGACATGGAATGGGCTCCGCTGGAGATGTGCCTCCTTCCCAGTTTTTTTTATCACCATTGTATAAGCTACGGTACTCATGACTACTGTCTTCCGGTACTCATGACTACTGTCTTCCGCCTGGCCTAGGTCGGGAGCGACTCTGAGTAGAGATCTTGAAGGGGCACTATATAAATTCTGATTGATTGATTGATACAGTTTTAATAGTGGAGACTTGAGACTACGTATATAATTGATATAATTGGTGCAGTACAACTGTGATGTTTAACAGTCTGTACCACTCACCTGTTGGGTTTTTGTGACCGGATTTAAGTTATCTACGATTTAAAAAATACAGGGGTAGTAATTCTTTAACAGGTAGTATGTACAGCTTGACCACGAAGCCTTCAATGGGCGAAAGAACTCTGATAAGCAAGTCTGTGTTGAGCTTCTTTTGAAATATGGAGTACATCTCGAGAGCAGTGTCTAGTTACAGCAGACAGTAATGTGGCTAGAATACTCACATAAACATTGTGTTTTGTCTAGCAGTAGCAGTAATGGCATTGTCACATACCAGTGTGGTGTTTGGCTATGGGCCAGAATGACTTTTTGTTATATGTTCTCTTGTTCGTGAGACATTTTGTGTTTAGAAGGGTTAAGGCCCCACTACTTCTAAGAGTTTGCCTGTTGAAATGATTCCACATTAAGATAGAAATTGATTTCGTGTTCATATCAATCTTATCAAAACTGCACAGCCGCCTACCTTTGTGCAGGCAGGTCTGTTGTCGTGAAAGAGAGAGTTGTGGCTTGTGCAATTTATGGCATGTGTATTCATATTCAATCGTAACTAGGTGACGTTGTGACACAGAGATTAAAGTATGCACTGTGGAAAACAACGGTTTCAATTCCCAGCGCAGACTATTTAAATTTTTTTTTTATGGTAAGGGTGAAATAACATGTTGGACATTCAGTTTTCGGGTAGGTAGGACATAAATTGAAATTGGGGGATGTGGTGGTGTAGTGTTATGTTCAGTGCCCTGTAACCGGAGGGTCGCAGGTTCGAATCTACCTCAAGCCGCTGCGTAGCGACCCAGCGCCATTGATGTTTTGTTGTACGTACGGTCTTGTGCACTTCTGAACTTTGTAAGGAGGGCAATATTACAATACAGTTGTATTGTATGAATTCCTGTGCACTGTTTGACTCTAGGGTTTGAACCACACCACCAGAATCAAATTTGATGTAGTGTATTTCAGTTTATATTATGTTATAGTATATTTTCAGATAGCATGGTGTTCTGGCTTGTTGGACTGTCCATTAATGGACAGGTCTCTCTAACCACAGAACTGCACATCTGAGGGTCATACTGATATGGCAATACCAGCCCCAGAGGCTATAATTCTGTTGACTGAAGCACAGACTCCACCAAGTCCAACTGGACAGTCACAGCTTATCCCTAATAAGTTATAGTGTGAACAAGTTGCAGTGCTGAGCAAGCTGTTCAATGAGTCAGATTTAAAACTCCAACCATCACCTGATCACGTGTGTATCAGTAACCTGTGTTTGTGATGTAGTGGTGATGTAATGAGTTCGTGGTCACCAATCACCATGGTATCTGTAAGACATAAGATATTTACAGGTAGTGTGGTATGAATTTTTAATGTCAGTGGGCATCATGGTTTTTAAATTGAAAAATTGAGATTGCTTGTTATAACAAGCAATCTCAATTTTTCAAACATAGTCCTCAAAGGCTGCCAATTTGACACGATGAACAAACCTTGGCAACTCATACACTGAGCAACAGACAATCAATGTCAGTGGAAGTAAAATATATAAATATATATTTGCTGCTGTAACTAGTCACTTTAGGAGCTGATGGAACACTAAAATCAGAAAGTGAATCAAGTCTTAATTATGGAGGAGAGGGATTTTTACGTTACACACCAGGATAGTATATAGAAAAAAATGCAAAAAGAAAACCAGTTCTGTTTCTGTTCTGCTAAGTTTGAATCTTGTTAAATGGTTGTTATTAACATTCACTGGGATGATCTATCGTTAGTGTCTCAGGTAGCTTGAATGTTTCTTTGATCTGGTAACTGGCTCCATCGTCTTTTAACGCACCAATAATACATGCGCTATATTTCCGGGAGATACGGTGGGCTGTATGGTATGAAGAATGCTTGTTGGCCACTGATCTGTAACACTGTTAGCTAATAGTAAATACTATGAAGACAGGAAACTACCAACATGCCAATTACCAACCAGATCTATCTGGGTTTCTGTCTCATACAAAACTTTGCATGCGTATCAGAATCTGTTATTTGTTGTGCTGTTTTTTTATATAGTTTTTCAGCCTTTCTGAATGTTGCTACATTATTTGTGGTTTCTCGGATATTACTTCCCGTATCTTATTGATAGATGTTAGATTTTTTAAACCTGATTATCCAATATTTGCCTCCAACGTGAAACTCGGATTATCTTTCATAAGATTGCATTATGTCTTATTATCTTCGATAACAGTCTAGTCTCTTTCTGAGTGAGAAATTTATGTTACCTGAAGACTGCCTTGTAACGTAGAGTGTAGTGGTGTGTTACTGTTTATGGATTTGGTATTTTTGGTTCTTAACAATGTTTACATGGTATTCGCAGTTGCTTATAAATAGCATTCCGAATTGTTCACGGTGTTGGGAGTTCGTGTTGTTTACTGGTGATTTCTTGGTCTGACTGGTTTCTTTTGTTGCATTTGGATTGTTCTGTGTGGCTTTGTCCGTGGCATTGTTTCACATTTGGCTGTGGCCTCGATAATGCCATAGTTGTTTTTATTGTCGTAAAATCAGTCCGAGGCGTTCCAGATAACTAGGCCTTGCGGTTTGCATGGCACGGTTCTTCTTTCTTCTTGGAACTGGCTTCTCGGAAACAGTCATGGTGTCGTGCAAGAGTTTACGATAGAGACCAAACAAGAGCCTAAGTTGTGTTCCACGTTTTATCGCTGGCTTTGCATTTGGCCGGACGGCTTGTTGTCTTATGGTTTCTTCATTTCCATTTAGTTTATACGTGGTGAAAGCTGCTCTTCGTTTGTGCGAGATTGAAACCAGAGAATATGGTAAGTGCAGGAGATCCAGAATTTTGACTTACTTGATCGTGGCCAAGATTTGAACATTGTTACCTTGTGAATGGCCATATAGCACACCAATCCATAGGCTACCATGCAATTCATTTAAAATTAACCTCTGATGAATCTCTCTGGTCTGCTAGCTGTTGCTTCTTGAGGGCTCAAGCTCACTGCAGTCATTGCAGAAGTTTTGAACAACTTGGCTGCATTTCAAATGCTTGGCCATTCCGATCCAGTTCTGCAGGTTTTTTGTTGGTGATAGTGCACCATATCTTGTACAACTTATGCATCCAACCTTCTGTTCCCCAAAGTTTCTCAGTTTGTTGATCCCGTCATTCCACGGTTACATGAATAGTTATCGGATCTAGCTGTGGGCATGCGACTTTGCTGCACTACTTGTTGTTTCTAGTGAATATGAAAACGTCGTTGAACTGAAGTGCTGAGATATCAGCAGGCCCTTAGCCAGCCACCCGTTCACCTGTCCAAAGGACGGGTAAAAATTATTCTGGAGGGGTGAAAATTATTTTGGACGGGCATAAATTGTGCATGATTCTCCTCCAGTACCATCCAGTTTCTTCTCTCAAGGCACTGCCAGCGTTCAGATGACAGTTCTGTAAGGAGTTGGGGTTGATATTAGGCTCTGTAAACTGCATAGGGGCACTGCAGTCGAACTCGTATGGTGGCGGGACTTGGGGCGGTCATGACTTTGTACGCTCACGGTGTAGGGCGGTCACGACTTCCAATGCTTTTGGATGAGTAACTCTGTATTTCTGGCTAAGGGCCTGGATACCATCGAAGAAGTGATCAATCTCGTGGGGTAAAGGCCCTGTAGATCTAGCCAACGCTCTGGGGCAAATATAGCAACATAGTGACTGTATTAGGAGAGTAGAGGTGTCAAAAGTTTAGTAAAATGAGGCCCGGGTACTTGTGCTCATTTTTGGTGTGTATCCGACATTCCGACTACCCGTCACTCCATCATTGGTTATGTTAGTGTGGCCCTCCAAAGTAATGTTCAACAATATATTTATTAACAAAATCACCTGTTCAATTCTTAAAAACATTTGCATGTGGTAAAATTTGGTTGAAATTAAATATTTTGACCTTTCTAAAGATCTGCAGCACTTGCTTAATGCCTAGTCTGATATTTCTACTGTGGCATTGTACTACAGTATTATTAATAATCCCATAATAAATTAATAAATATAGAACGATACTGTTATATTGCACTGCAGTTAAAACTGGTAAGTTAATAAAGGTTAGTTTATTATTATTTTTTTTTCTCAATGAAATACAGTGTCTCACATAAATGATGTTATAACATTCATTACCTTCGTCGCCATTGGATAAAAGCAGTGGCAATGATGTAAAGGTGATATCAGCTGCATGTAGTGGTGACTGACTCTAGCTGGCTTGAAGTGCTGTTCCAAGCCGATTAACTTATCCTAGCTGCAAATACCCCAAGACGTGATAAAAGTGACTTGAGACCTATGTCCACAACATCATCTGACATCTTCAGTTCCTGATGCCAGCCTTTTGGCGGCGATGGGTACGAATAAATAATCTCCATTGTCCTCAGTCATTTGTCATGTCCATTCCCTCCCCCAGTGATGGTTCAATGGATGTTATGTCCTCATTTATACCTGGAAATTCATTCATTCTGGAAATCCATTCATTCTGGAAATTTATATAGTGCCTCTTCAAGAGACCTACTCCTTGTAGTCTTGATCTGCCTTTGTTTCTTCACAAACGTCACTTAGATAAATTATGGTATTGTGGGTCCCCAGCAGCTGCATTTGCCACCAGATTAACCAGGTATAGGTGGGTCTGTTGTGACCCAGCTGCTATATGGGCAAAGATGAGACTGTCCCATTTTACTAGTTTCTGTTTAACGACACTGTGATACAGGCTTGGGACTGGCACTGTCAGAGTATGAACAGTGGCTCATCACATTTAAAGGCAATTTCTAGAAACGGCAGGGATATCCAATATCATATTGGATGCCTGTGTACGGCCTTCAGGCGGGTATCCGGGCCTGTGTGCTTTGGTCGACAGTCCTAATTTAGAGTTTGGTTGCTTGGCTAAGACTTGTCATGGATTTGTACTGACAGTGAGTCAGTGACTATGCTGATGTCATATTACCATTGGATCCCCCTAGCCTGTTTCTTGCAAATCTTAAAACTGTCTTATTTGAACGTGCTGGTGTCGGGAGCGCCTCTGAGTAGTTCCCTTGAAGGAGCACTATATAAATCCTCGAATGAATGAATGAATTATCTGCTGCTGCCAAGCATTTGTATAGCGCCTTTTCAGAGTCTATCAGAAGAACTTAGAGGTGTGCAGTATACTGTGTCCTTCTGTTTTGTTGCATTTAACAGTGCAAAAGTAATTAGAATTTTGCTTTAAGCTCATTGCTTCACATGACACTCATGGCATGTTTCGTCAAACTATCCAGTAGTTGTGTATGCAGAAATAGGCAGGATTTTAATTGGTTTGTAGACAGTGAAAATTGAGATCTGATGTTTCTGTTATTAAAAAACTCTAGAGGGACAGATTTATAGTATAGTAGGTCTGTAAGCATAGTGCTAGAAAATACAGCTCTTTTTATTTGGCAACAGTGTACAGTGCATTGCAAACAACCATAAAACATGGTAAGTCCTGCTCTGCTGATTTCTTGCTATCACAGACGGTTTTGAATCTTACTGGAATTGTTGTTAATTTTTTACAGCCACCAATGTGTAATGGATAACCTGTGTGCTAGTGGCGTAGACCTGCTGCCTGAAAAATCAAGACTTTCTCAGATGAACACTGCAACGAACAAGGTAAACCTGATACCGAGCCACTATCCACCGCCCGGAATTGCGGATGCGGAAAGAACGATAGGTGGCACCGAATTACTGGATGGCAAATTTATTATGTTATCGCCAACGCACCCTTTTCCCTTCTGCGTCGACTTTGAACAGAAGGAAGTCTTGGATCACGTTGGATCTAAGGACAGCGTGCCACCGCCGTTGCCGCCTCGAGAACCAACCGGATGTAGCAGTGCTGTGGTACGCCCCGTTCCGTTACCCATCAGCCCGACTGTGAAAGATGTGCTCAACAAGCACCAGCTTCCTGCGCTGAATTTGGTGGAGTTAGGAAGCCAGGCTGATGGTACTGGTGGTCAAACTGGTCGAGTTAATGCTAACATCGGGTTCGATTGCTTTGGTAATTTGACAGTTCCTAGGGAGCAACTTGAACCAGTTTTGGCGAACTCCATAATCCACCATGAGCACCACCATATGTTGAAGGATGTGGATGACATCACGCATCATAACTGGAACGCTATCCAGGCAAACCTCTCGCATGAACTGGTCATGAGCAAGGATTTCTATCCTGCTAACCAAGTCCTAGAAGACAAACACTGTGATGGATCGCTGAAGATGGCTTCAACAAACCTACAGTCGGCTGTCCTTAACCAAGTGATACCGCTGTCACGTTGGCCAATCGGATCACGGCAGCCCGAGACGCACTTCGCTTTGGATAGGGTTGTCGCGAGACCACAGCCTGGAAACGAATATGTCGACAGTCCCCTTCATGCTCCAAACAAAGAGCAGCCCCCACACGTTACACCAAAAAGATCAAATACGCTGACGGCCAGGTCAGAGTCATCGCTTCGCGACAGCAATGCAGTGATCATGACACAACCTTCACCTTCTGGCATCAAGTCAAGCCAGGAACACGCCGGAAAAGCAGGGGACAGAGGGAATTCAAGAAATCCGCCACCGCCGTGCAAACAGGGCCTCATATGTCCTCGGTGCAACAAGTGTCGGTGCATGGCTTGCACGCAACCGCGCCATTTGCCGAGCTGCTGGATCGGACGGTCGTTCTGCCAGGTCGAGTGCGGCATCCAGCAGGCGGTCAACTTCTGCTCGTGCCTGTGTTGCATCCAGGCTCTTTTCTACCACTGCCTCTACCACCCGGACGACGAGGATGACATGGTGATCGAGCCGTGTGCCTGCTGCGAGCGACCACGCTGCTGTCTTCGCTGGACGATCATGGGGCTTCTCCTACCAGTCCTCCCGTGTCTATGTCTCTACTGTCCGCTCCAGTGTGCCGTGGACGCGTGCACGGCCTGCTACAACGGCTGCAGTCGGCGCGGATGCCACTGCGGTCGAGACATCTCGTCGAGCGGATCGTCGACCACGCGAGACCTGCTTCTCGATTCGGAGCCGTCGAGTACTTGAAGGAGCAACGACTCGCTCACTGTATCGAGTCAGATCAGCAATATGATGCACCAGCGCTCATATTACTTAGTATACTTCGCTACCGGTGGAACCTGGCGCACAAAGTACTTGAGCTTTTCGTACTCTCTGTTAAACCATTTCAGTCAAGAAGGTGGAAGGTGGTAAAGGAAAAGGTGAACTGCACTTGCATCGGCAGATTGCCCGCAAAGTCTCGACAGACCATCGGATGGTTGCTACTCTCGTTGTCGTAGATCGCCAAGAGTTTCCGTGCTCGACAACGCATAAATTATTGTTTGTTTGGTAGGCGCTTCGGATGGGACTTCTGTTCAACAACTCGCCTTGAAATGTTTGATATACACAAGTCGTATCACACATCATTACAATGTGAATACTACTACTACTATGCGGTAATGGACCAACGTGGATCCCAAATTCGAGTCGGCTTAAGAATACTACTGCGGTATAACGTGCTACTGGATATGACTCTGCCAAGTTTGCTTACACAGAGGGCCCAGTTTATACATACGAATATATCTATCATACAGATATTATTTTATTAAGTTGTTCTCTGATATGTATGTTTGCATGCAAGCTGTTTAATATTACTGGCCTGTAGAAAGGTGGCAAGTGAGCTTGTCAGTTTCTTCTCGTGGTCGATGTTTGTGTGAGGGTTTGAACTACGTTTCTGCGGACATGTAATAGTATCGAATATTGGGAAGGATTCTTGCTACTCAGTTTGGCTGTAGGTGTTTTATTTAGCACTTGCACCTACGATGCAACTTCTGTCCTTTGCACAACCATACATCACATTAGAAATATTGCTTAATGTGATTTATGCATCTCATATGTTGCTCTCTGCTGTGCGATGATGATGATGATGGCGATGATGATGATGAGACCACCATATAGTAGCGATGTTTCCGGCTCCTCGGCTTTAAGCGCTTTTAGAACGGCTTTGTCTGAATCTGTTACTACTACCTATCAGTTTAACTGTTTGCAGCAGGTTATAATTATATCTTTTCTACTTGTGTTCTCTGTAAATACATGTATTAGCAACTCTCCTTCAGGCCCAGGATATATATGTACATACGGTGTGGAGAGAGAAATTTATTCTGAAGTGCTATTTTGGCCAAGTACTCGGCTGCTCTTGTTCAAATGTCCTGTAGGCTGGCGGATATGCCACTTGAATTGATCCATGCGGGCGGATAGGTGTTTACCTTGGAGGCATGGGGCTTGATTGGCATGACCTACATTTGAAGGGCTGAAATGTTGAGCTGCGTTTTGTAGTAGTTGTCTTGGTGTCAGTATATAGTGAATTGCTAGGAAAAGGTTAGAAATGTGGACCTTTTGGGCGGTCTTCAAAGTTGCAAGAAATCTTACTCTAGGGTATTTTGACATTAGTAGTACAGTGTAGTTTGGTTAGGCTGCATGCGGCTTGTTTTCATGCTTGTTTGAAGTTTCTTTGGGGTGCGTGGCACCGACATAATCATGTTGCTGACCAACCTGGGGTTCGAATTTTGTTGCTGCTATGTACAGCAGTGCCATGCTTAAGGAGATGTTGTTTGATTGTGTGTTGCAGTTGTATCTGTTTGGCCTATGTCTGATTCGTTATAGGGAGGCGAAATAAATCTCTAGTTACAATGCACTTTTGAATATAGTTTGGCATGAATTATCACAGATAGGAGGCATCTGGCAACAGAGATTCTGGCCCACACCCTACCCTGCTTTTATTAAAACTTCTAAACGATGGTAGGAAATCACAATAAAACGTTCTGATATGAGATTAAGAATGGCATAAATTTAACACGATGCCTTTTAAATTGTTTTGCAGCTTGCTACTGATAATTTTCCGCCTTTGTATGGTGTGCAAGCAGTGCCAGATTAACTATGGCGCAACTGGCGCACTTGCGCCAGGCCTTCTTTCGGGGGTAAAAATTTAAAAAAACATTGAGAAATCCGATTATCCGATCGAATTTGTTTATATAAGTCACAGTCCGGCTTATTTAAAATGTTTAATTTCTAAAACAAGCATTGCATATAAAATTTGGTGGCATTATAAAAACAGGCCTTCTACAGTACTACTACTATAATGATGACGTACTAATTAATTGTGTACTCACTGTACTGTATTGATGACGTATGACGTAATCAATTTATGCGCGGATCGACCCCATCACCAAATAAAATATAGATATGCGTACGGTACAGACGACACAGTGTATGTTCCATGTAATATTATTAAAACAACTTCCATCGACAGAAACAGGTACAGCAGTTACTCCACAAAAGATGCTGAATATAATGTACCGCTATAATCTGAAAGACGGCTTTCCAAATGTTTGTATTGCACTACGTATTTACTTAACTTTGCCTGTAAGTAACTGCAATGGAGAAAGATCATTCAGTCATTTAAAACGCATAAAATCATCTTTGAGGTCAACAATGGGCCAGGACAGATTGGCAAATTTAACTCTTTTGAACATTGAGTCGGAAATCTTGACAGATCTTGACTTTCAAGATATCATTGATTCTTTCTCTACTTTAAAAGCGCGAAGGAAAGACTTTTAAACTCGACGAACATTCTTGAACAGTTGAACTATAACAAGTAAAATTAAAATATCTCCTATGATCCTATCACAGCTTCATTTTGTGTTCATAAATTATTAAAGTATGTTTTTCTATATAATTAATTTTTCCCCCATTTTTTTGATAATTTGATTGGATAGAGGGCCTACTTTAGTTTTGTTGCATTGTTTGCGCCAGGCCTCTAAAAAGTTAATCCGGCACTGTGTGCAAGTGATTTGTTGCCAGCGTGATGTTTTTCTAGATATGAATGAAAGGAAGGGTTTTTTGCTGGCTTTCAGGTTTTGATGAGATATAACGTGCAAATTAGTTTTTATTGTGTTTGCAGTAAAATATCTCATGAGCGTGTTTTTGTTAACTGGTTTCAGTGATGACAATAGTGAAATCACAAGCTGTCTCTATGAGGTCATCTTAGGGGATGTTTGGAACATTATGGTACCAATGCATGTGTTAGTGTATTAACATTCAATGGTCATACCCCTAATTAGTAAATTAGAATATAATTTTGTTATGGTAGCAGTAGTTGTTTACGAAAATTATAATAATATTATTAATCATTACTTATTGTTCTTGGTGTTGTTGTAGTGCTGGTATTCTTATTATTATTGTTAATAGATTTGATTATTTCTGTTGTTTTATTTGTGCACAGAGGATGGATTGGGTCCAATTATTTTATTTATTTACACACAAAGCATTCTTTGTCCAAACTCTGTTACGATCTTGATGAAATAATCGGATAAATGCTTTATTACATTCACCTGTACCGGTAAAGACTGCTACTTTAAGTTTCAGACTTCGTAACACGACCATTGGTTGTCATCGATGGTTACGACTTCGCCCAGACTCCGTTTGACGTGTTGCGACGCGCTGTACCTGTCATTTGTCGCATGCGTTAATTTGTTTGCCGATATCATGATTTCTCATCCGTTTGCGTTTAGGTGTTTCTATATTTAGCCATCAACTTTTAAGTTATATTGCATTTTTATTGCAAAAGTAATTTATCCATCTGTAGCTAGAAGTAACGTTATTATCTTTTGAGTATAATCTACTAGCACATCTGCACTGGATACACCCAGGGTACGTGTACAATGTCAGTACGTATAGAGCCTGTAATAATATATATATATATATATATATATATATATATATATATATATATATATGTGTGTGTGTGTGTGTATATAATTCACAATATGTATTTGTGTTTTATATATATATATATATGCATGTCGTGCATGATTATATGTTGCACTGTGTGTGTGTGTGTTATATAAAGATAAAGGGAGGGAGAGTTCTTAATGTGGAGTTCAAGAACTGTCAGAATTTGTGAATCTGTGGTTGCAAGTTTGTGTACTAAGTACACCTGTGTACGTTTTGTGTACAAGCTGTACATACATACATACTGGGCAGTTGCATGTGTGTGTGTGTGTGTGTACACGTATATATGCATACACAGTGGTTTTATACTGTACAACATTCATGACATAATTTGTCAGCTGTTCGCAAACTAGTTACTTAGGCATGTATGACTGTATGCTGGTAGACGTACTATTGCATGGTCATCTTATGACGTCTGTGTAGCAGTGGTGTGTACAAATTTTGCTGCTGCATACAAATGAGCCTTGGCATATTAATTAGCTATGGCGAGCAAGTTTAGCTGTTGTATGCAAATGTAACTGGCACTGACACTAGTGCTACCATTTGTTGTGGTTGTGATGACGGTGGTGGTGGTGGTGGTGATGGCTTGGAGATGGTGAGGTTTGTGGCCTTGCAACTTTAAACATCTGCTACTTTAAGATTTGCTTTGGCACATTTCTTAACTTGTTTGGTGAAAATAGAAAATTTAAACAAAGGTTTTGGATCGATTTCAAACCGGAGTAACCGGGATTGTTTCTGTTGGCAGAAAGTGTAAATATCTTGAGTTCGTATTACTGAAAATCACTTCACTTGATTTATGTGATAGTCCGACAGATGTTGCGAATATTGCACAGTAGTACGATATTCATGCTGATGAATGTGATTGTGTGACATGTGTTGCAATTCAGCCGAGTGGGTTGCATGCTTGCGTTGTCAGGGTATGGGTTCAAAACTCCACTAAGACAATTATTGCTTTGGGAAGTTTTTGAGCAAGTCCGTTAGTCTTTGAGCAGCTTGAGCTATGTATGCGTGATACATCAGATTTTTTAAAGAATGTTTCAAGATACTCTGAAGTCAGTGTGCTGTATGAAATTGCAGTAATAAATAGAAATTAGAGATAATAAAATGACATTTTGTTAATCGTAATGCATTTGTGTGTTGGTGCAGTTACACTTGGGTAATCGTATAATACAGTAACAGATTTACACATGTAAATTGTTATGTATTCAGTAATTGAGATGTATGAGGACTGTTGTTAAACTGATATTTTCTGTGACGAGGCTGTCCCAAGGCTACAGAGAGCTTTGTACTGGTGCTAAATGAAAGGCTCATTTTACAATAGACTGCAAATAAGAAATGTAGCCACCCCGTCCAAAACTGACATCCAAGGTTAAAGCGATGGGGTCGCGTTGGGTGTTCTCGACTCGTATTATCTAATTGGGGAGGGAGGCATTTGTTCTGCTGCCTCCGGACCCGGTTTTCTGCCTGGCTGCTTTAACAGAACTGTCTAATTTATTTAAAAGTCTCCGGCCGACTATAAATATTTCTTGTATTTAACTACGCTGTTAGCTGCAGCGTGCAAATGGGCCTGTATAAAGTCTTATATGCGCACGTACACACGTATGGTTTGTATAATGTATACACTATGTGGATATATATTGTGTGTATGCATAAAATCTTATTGCGTTTGCTTTCGCGTGATATATATATATATATGTATTTATATATATGCACAAGATTATATATATATGTATATATATATATATATATATATATATATCGTGTAGTGGGAAACTGTGTCAGCTTAGTTATGAATGGGACGGATGGTAAGGAGTGTTTTCTTGCTCGTGTACGGCGGGGCTGGTCTCCGGAGCAGTCTGGCTCTACAACTGCGCGAGGAAACGTTTAGGGGGAGAGGGAGGGATGGATGGATGGAGAGGGGGGAGGGCAAGGGAAGAGGCGGTGTGGAGAGGATGATAAATTCGTTTCGTAGGCGAGATAGCTGTTGTTAGCTGCGCCTGAACCTTGGACCTGTTCGGTTTGCGTTGGCAGGAGCAGATAAACCTCCCAAGTACCGAACTTCGCAGACGGTGACCGCGTTGCTGGCAGCTAGCCTTCCGCACGGGCACTTGTGTTATACGTGAAGTAATCGGACTCGCATATATTCGGGCGGGTGAACAACACGGGCCGCGCGTGGGGGCCAGTGTCTAGTTAGTTGACCGACGGCCTTGCCCGACATAGTTAAGGCCAAAATTCGCGTGTGTGTGTGTGTGTGGGTGGGGGGCGTTGTAATTAGAGGCCTTCGTGTCGTTGTGCATAATGCATGCAGACCGTTGTTGTGTTGTATGTGTTGTATGTGCCTGGCGGAAGGCCCACCTGGCTAACTGATGTTGTGCTAGTGACACCAGCCATCGTATTGTATTTCGCTGTTTCGTTGGCCATTGCCGGTGCTGCTGTTCATGAATGCACACGTATTAGACGGTTCTACCCCCTCCCCACCCGCCTCCGCACCAGCTGTGCATACATTCCTCCCTCGGGGCAATGGTCAGATGGGGGAACGTGGGGTTGTCCCTGCAAAGCCGCTGGGGTCATATCCCTGAAATTGGTTGGCCTCGGACTACCGTAGGTGAACTAAAGTGTGCTACAAGAATGGCGTTGTTGCAGTACATTACACTTGAGCTCTGGATGTTGATTACTGATGACTGTAATAAAATCCAAATAATAATAATATTCATATTACTAGTAGAATTATGTGTTTATGTTGGTCAGAAATGATCCATTGAAACTTGACAAGCACCATGTTTTACAGAGATGCTCTGCAGCCGATGTAATATTTTTGCTAGTATTGGCAGCAGCAGCAGCTTTGGATGATTATTGCAAGTTGAAGGGATGCACTGCTTAGGCCAAGGCAGGCCCCGGTTGTTGTTGGAGGAGGTGTTTGGACTTGAGCTGAAAGATCTCGTTCTAGTTCTTGGGTTTCTATTTCTTCAGTTTCTGTTTCTTCAGTTTCTGTTTCTTCAATTTCTGTTTCTTCAGTTTCTGTTTCTTCAGTTTCTGTTTCTTCAGTGTTTGCTTCTTCAGTTTCTGTTTCTTCAGGTTCTATTTCTTCGGTTGCTATTTCTTCAGTTTCTGTTTCTTCAGTTTGTTTCTATTTCTTCAGTTTCTATTTCTTCAGTTTCTATTTGTTCAGTTTCTATTTCTTCAGCTTCTGTTTCTGCAGTTTCTAGTTCTTCAGTTTCTATTTCTAGAGTTTGTTTCTATTTCTTCAGCTTCTGTTTCTTCAGTTTGTGTTTCTTCAGTTTCTGTTTCTTCAGTTTGTATTTCTTCAGCCTATAGCAGTACCACTGAGGACTGCAGTTGCTGTGGTACATCTTTTGGATCTTCTGAGATGTTCTTGTGAACAGGTGCTGTATAAACGTGACCCCACTTGTTTGAGTCGGTTTGAACATGCATTTGTTCTGGTCTGAGGTTTGTCCTTTGTTGGACATGGTAGCCTATTGGTTAGGGCACTCGCCGTGTAACCAGGAGAGTACGGGTTTGAGCCAGCTTCTTTCTGGGACCTTGAGCATGTCCTTTGTTCACGATCACTCGAAGCCATCGATTGATGCTTGGCCATTAGATAGTGGCACTGCTGTATAATAATATATAATAATAATTAATAGTATAATAATAATAAATTAACAATAATAGTGTATCTACTTCTGAGTGAATGATGTTTTGGTCAGCTTTGTATGCAGCTGCTAATTGTTAGAGAACAAGAAAAATAGCAGTTCATGACATGTCTATTGTTTCTTGGTTGGTCTTAGTTACACCACTAGATGATGTGGCACGCTATAAAGATGATGATGCATCTTGTAGATTTACTGATGCTTGCACTTGTAATAGGTGCTTCAAATAAAAAATTATGTTGTAGCCTGAGTCTCAGCGAGTATTTGCCAGCAAAATCTGTATGCTTGCTGCATCTGTACATAACGATGATAATAATAATGATGATTTTATTATATTTTACTGTAAATTTTTGGCCAGTGTTTCTTCTAACTTCATGCCAGTAAATATTTCGTTGTGTTTTCGTCTGCTTGTGCTCAGAATGGACAAAAATAACGTGACCAGGCTGCTTCGACATTTAATGTCTAGTAACCGAGCGCAATCAATGAATCCAGAAATGGCTGCTGGTAGCTGTATACGTTCGGATTAGTGTGGCTAGGTTAAAGTGGATGTCTGGTGGCTGTATCAGCGCTCAGATGATAGTTTGGTGTCTGATGCTAGTAGATTTAACTTTAAATTAGTAGTGCTTGAGTTTCTTCACAAGAATCGGAGGAGGCCAAGTTGGATGGATTAGCACACAGAGAGCATGTAGTGTAGCATGTAATGCGTAATTTATGTAGAGTAGGATGTAGTGGGTGCACTCGAATTGAGAGTTAAAAGAAAACTTGGTTGGTTCTTTGTTGTGCTGTGTACACTGTAAAAATCTTGAAGTTTTTTTTTCTTGTGGTTTTGTAAATAACTATGTGATATTTTGGTTTCTTGACAGTATTTCTCGTAGAAACTAGCGTATTGTATTTAAGATAACAGAAGCAGGTTGAAGCATTGTTAAAAACATTCTTGCTGTCTTAAATATTCATAGATACAAATTTGTCGGGCAAATTGCGTCCTGAACACTACGGAAGCACTGGTTTGTGGTTGACAATCTGTTAGTGTCCCAGTGACACTGTTGTCAGCTTTTAGTAGACAATTACGTTTCCTGTAGTTAACTCTAGAAACTCTATAGGTTGTTGAACAACAAATATTTCTGATTTCGTGATCGTGCTTATGATAGAAAATTGTAATCTTTGTAAATCGGCGTGCTGTTAAAATTTGCACTTCACGGTTTTCTGGCAAGTCGCACTCAATTTGTCGTCAGAGTGCGGAGTTTTGCACTGCGCTGGTTGATTCTAATCTTCTGTTGAAATTTTAAGTTGGCAGATTGAGCCAAAGTGCTAATTTTGATGTTCTTGATGTACATAATGTACAATAATGTAGTTAAAACCTGTACATATCTTAGAGTGCACTTGTGCATTCTTAGGGTGCTTGTTCTTAGGAATTCAGTGCTAGTATTCTCTTGTAACTATAAATATAACTATACATACATGTATGTATATATATATATGTGCGTGTAATGTATGTAAATGCATATATATTGTGCAGACATAAATATATGCGGGCATACATAGTTGTATATGACTAACATGTTGTAATGAACGTTTTGCGGTACACTTAACGCGCGCGCACTAGTTTCGTGTAACAGCGGAGTTAACAGGATGTCGATGTGTAGAATTATTGTCGAATACCTAAACAGTACGTAAACCTGCATATTGTAAACATTAGTGTAAATATTCTTCTTCGTCTAGTATTTTAATATTTTACTTTTTTGTGGTGTATATGATGATGATGATGAGGAGGAGGAGGATAAGCGAGCGTGTAGATAAATGTTGCATTTTTTATTATCAAGTGTTTGCTGATTTTCCTAAATGTGCCGTGTCATCGATCGTTGAATACATTACTGCAGGCAGCTTCTGTGGAATTCTGCTGTAGATGACAGGACAGGAAAGAAAGGCGGTAAACCGGAATCGAGACGATTAGGCGGAAATGACCGGATGACATTTTGAGATGGAGACATAGATGACTGGATGACATTTTTGTTTTTCACCTTTAAATATTGGCTGGTTGTGATGTGGATTCTAGTAGCATACCGCTTGTAATTACTATCTGTGTACAGTTTGTTGTCTGTTGTCTCTGGTGGCCTTTAAGAAAACGTAATAAAACTTTTGAAGTTTGTCCTAGGCTGTTACTTACTATGAAGTTCGTTTGTCAATCGAGAGGTCGGGGGTTCACGTCCCCACCAGGGCAGAAATTTGATTCGAGATTTCTGCTCCAGCTGCACCTCCTCGCCAGCTCGGCTATTGTTATTGTAATTGAGAATTTATGTAGCGCCACTAATGAGAGGCGCTCCTGACCTGGGTCAGTGTCTTTACTGACAAAGAGAAATGTTTTCAGGCTATATAATGAGTACACTGACCGTACACTACATGTCAGTGGGAAGAGACAGCGAGGGAGAGGACTGGCCATCTGCCCTCGTATGCCGAGGCTGAGAAAATGAAGTCGCTAACACTTCATACCCAGGGCTGCCTCAGGGACTGCTTTTCTTTTTCTTCTAAAATATAGCCGTGCTCTTAGACATGGAGTTGGTGTTACACTGAGTTATAATATGGCCAACAGGCTTAGATGTGGGTTTAATTAGGATGACAGCTCAAGTTACATTTGTATTAGAACACAGCCTTGACTATACCCACCAGCAGTTACCAAGATATCGAAGTAGTACAACATCAGCGGCTTATGCCCGTATCCCTCACGTTTTGCACCATTCAGCTCAAGTGTTTCGCCAATAAACCATGATTATGAGCTTCCCATGTGTTACTAGACACTAAAATAACGCGTTTAATTGTACAATAATATTTTCTTTGAAGCGATATCATCTAAGAATAGACTGGGTCGTTAGCTTGGGCTTGTAGTAGCCTAGCATAACGTATGCAGTATCTTCTCCGGACAGCGAACTAGTTCATGGACTGTGCTGAGTCAATTGCGAATCAGTGAAGTGAGTGTAAGGTGGGGTGGGTCAATAAATAAGGGGTTGATTCAACGTAGAATATGTCGAGTCATAGTAGAATTATTGATCAAGTAAATTATGACGTTGTTTAATTCGGTGTAGAGTTGAGTCAAAGTAGAATGGACTGACTTGGTGGAAAATAAACCGGTTGCGTCCGTGTGGAATGGGTTGAGTCGATGGTGCGTGGATTTAGTCGATTTATAGGCCTAGTGGGTTGACTGAAAGCAGAATGGGTTGACTTGTGGAGCATGGGTAAATTCAGTCTAGAATGGGCTGAGTATTGAGGAGCGCGTTGTCTCAGCACTGTGTGCAGATGTGCAGTAAAGTCGGATGGATGGATAGGGAGATAAATGGAGATTGCGGGAGGTGGCGGGAGAGAGGGAGAATGTGAGGTGGCGGGCGGCGTGTGGGATGATCGCTCGGGTAGAAGGTAAGTGCGCATGCGCAGGATTAGCTCATTTGTTTGTTTTTTTCGTGTGTACGTTAGTGGAGGATCTTGCGGCTGTCAACAGTGATTAATATTCGGCCGGAAATACGCACAGCGGACGCACAACGGGAGGTATCCCATAAACGCCTCTATGTACTACGTACGTACACACGCACGTCATGAACATATGCACACATACATACGTTAATGGGTACATACAGTGTATACGTTCATACATAGATACACTGTATTTACTTGTATATGTTACAGGCAATTCGTAAAACCAGGGATTTTGTAAAATCCCTGAAATTTTTAGGTACTTTGTAAAATCCCTGATTCACTCAGGCACTTTACAAAATCCCTGAAAAAACCAGGGATTTTGTAAAATCCCTGAAATCAGAAGACGAAAATTTGACAGATTGCCTGAAATGAAAATGACGAACATAATCGATGTTTATTACGCAAACAAACCCTATTTTCAAGGGATCGACAGTTGAAGATGGTATTTTATTTTAAGTTTAGTTCTCATGTTGTACAGCCAGGAATTTTGTAAAATGTCTGACAGTTTATTATGCAAAGAAGTCTTATTTTCAAACGATTACCATTTTTTGAATTTAGATGGTATTTTATTTTAAGTTAAGTTCTACATCAGTTTTTGTTGTCACACGACATACTCGAATGGTTTCGACACTTGACTTTCCCTTTGAAAATTTTAACTTTGAAGTTGCAAATTAATTGAAGTTGTTGATACATCACAAATTAATAAACAATCCGGCATGACAACTTTACTTTCCCTTTGAAATATTTGCAGCTATTTGTCTTGCAGCACTCAGTAGACTTTGAAGTTGCAGTCTTGTTGAAGTTGTTGATACTTCACAAATTAGTAAACAATACGGCTCGACAACTGCACTTTCCGTTTGAAAAATTTGTCCCTGTTTGTTTCGCAGAACTCAGAGAACTTTGATTGTCTATTGACTTATAATTCTTTGATGTGCCGTCGCAACAATTAGAAGTTAACCGAAATATTTTCCGATTGGCTGAGATTAACTGTGGTCAGACGAGTACCCTTGCTATAAATTAAAACCCAGCAAGAACTATTTCATTTCTGGTTATCCTTTGGTTAGGTCAGTTCTAAACAAAATGGATAGTGAGCATAATATGACAGAGGTAAAATTTATGGAACAGTTGCTTGTTATGATAAGAAAACAGCGCTGATGAAGAAGGAAACGTACTTCGATTTGATTGATGAGCTGAAAGAAGCGATGAAGGATACAACAACAAAGACCAATAGACAGTACTAAGCTTACATCCTAAAACGGTTAGTGACATCAGATAACTGTATTGCGATCATTCCTACTGGTGGGAAGAACATATATAATAAGAACATGCATAATAACCTTTCAGACATTTTACAAAATTCCTGGTTGTAGGCCTACAACATGAGAACTAAACTTAAAATAAAATACCATCTTCAACTGTCGATCCCTTGAAAATAGGGTTTGTTTGCGTAATAAACTTCGATTATGTTCGTCATTTTCATTTCAGGCAATCTGTCAAATTTTCGTCTTCTGATTTCAGGGATTTTACAAAATCCCTGGTTTTTTCAGGGATTTTGTAAAGTGCCTGAGTGAATCAGGGATTTTACAAAGTACCTAAAAATTTCAGGGATTTTACAAAATCCCTGGTTTTACGAATTGCCTGTAACATATACAAAGATACACGCGTGCATAGATCCATACAGAAAAGGATGGTACCAGCAGCAGTAGTTCTATGAGCTAACGTGCATTACAAGGGAGGGACAGACAGACAGACAGACAGACAGACAGAGCGGCCGACTAGCTGTACACCTCCACATCCTACATAATTAACGAGTTCCGGGAAGCGTTCTATTATATCAGTCTAGCCTTGGCAATAAATTACTCCGCTGTGTGCGCAGGCCTTTCTCTCTCGGTGGGTCTGCTGGTCTGTGCTGCCCCGTACATACGCCGGAACAGACGACGGACGGTCGGCAGTACATGCAGCACCGGCCCGTAGTAAGTGGTCGGGGCCTGCTGTTTCACTAACCCCGATGTACGACTGTGGATGGCATAGCGGTTAGACTGCTCGACAGCAAGTCCAGAGGTCGAGGTTTGAATCCCCGTCAACACAGAGGAGTGGTTCGTATAGTTTCTGGTCGACTAATACGACTGACTTGGCGGCAGTGTATGAGTTAGCTTACATCGGATGGGAATGAGTGGACGGAGGCAGCGGAATCGCATGTGCCGAGGCAGAGAAAACGAAGGAGTTGTCGATCCACATCAGATGGGAATGAGAAAGTGGGAGACAGCCGAATCTCATGTGCCGAAGCAGAGAAAACGAAGGAGTTGTCGATCCATGCCTATGTTCGTCTATCACTTTGCTCAAAAGACACATTATGTTGTTGTTTATTATTATTATTGTTGTTGTTGTTGGAAACCTATTCGCGACTTCATTTCTTCGAGACTCTGCGTGCGCAGGTCAATATTATCTCCAGTTGAATTCGTTACGTTGACTGGTTGATTGGCTGGATTGTTAGTTGATTGGTGTTTCTGATGGTTAATTGTTCAGTTGACTGGGTTATAGCCGATTGGCTGGCTGGCTAGAACAGCTGGATGGTTTGGTGGCCAGTTGAAACTGCAGTGGTTGAAACACACGTCTTCTGAACCACTTAAAGAAACCCTTGTTACATTATATTATATTAATTATATTATAGGCCTATCTGTTATAGTAAATTAATTACATTATGTTAATTATATTATACTATAGTATAGCACATTAACTAGATCAATATCATATTACGTGATGTTATATTAAGCTATATCATATTATATTATAATCTATTATATGACATCATATTATTATATTTATTCCTTCCGAGTGTTCCGAGACAAGTTGACTATAGTCGCGGTTGATTCATAAAACGCCAACGTATTCTCAGTTATTGGTTTACAGTGTTTGTGCTTCAACGGAAAGCTTTCGGCGTTTGACAGACGCTAAAAGCGACGACGGAGACATGATATGAATGCGCGACCGCCTCACTCACCACAGCAAACACTGTAAATGATAAACCGCCGCTCTAAACTTATTTTCGGTTACTGTTGCTCGTCCTTCCTACTCGTTTCTGATTCGTCATCAATAGCCTATACGGGTGCGCTATGATGACGAAAGCTGTTCAACGAGGCGGTTACACCGGCCCCCCCTAATCGAATAAGTTAAGAACCTGAAGATTATACTAAATTCTGTTATTGTATGGGTCATTTCCGTTATTGCTTGGTTGGGTCATTTCCGTTATTGCTTGGTTTGGTCATTTCCGTTATTGTTTGTTATTTCCGTTATTGTCTGGGTCATTTCCGTTAACCTCGTTATCGCTGCCATACAAGATGTTGAGTCGACTCGCCTCGGCTGTGGTTTAGTTCGCTAGTAGCAGCAGTCCAGTAGCAGCCTTAAGAGCCTAAGAGGCCCTTAGGCGTTCGTGCTTGGCCTAACCTCGCTCTCGGTTCTTGACCTCACTATCAATTCCTTAACCGCAGTCGGAATTACCACAATTTACACTGTAGCGTCAAGAGCGAGCTACTTCCGCTGTGCTCAGTCTACCAGTTGCATACTAGTAGCTAGGTAGGTAGGTAGCTGCTGTTTAACGACACCGTGTCAAACAAAGATGATTAGCGTCGCCCTCCTCCTTTATCTAGACCTGGGACTGGCACTGCCAGAGTACGAGCAGTGGTGGAGTTTGCGTAATAGCTAGAATTTCAATCCTTTTCTAAACGTGAACACTTAGGCCTAGGGACTGACTGAATATAGCTGCCAGAAGGCTGTTCCACACAGTCGGGTCAATGACCCCAAAGACCCAGGGCTGTAGTGGTAAAATTTGAGGTGAGTATACGCTACCTGTGACCAGAGGCGTAAAAAAAATTTGAAGACCTTTTTTTAGGAAAAATTTCAGACTTTTCACCAATTCTCAGAAAATTTTCAGACTTTTTACCATTTTGTCTCTGAAAAAGTTGATGACCTTTTTTTTTTTTTTTTTTTTTTTAGTCATTCGCCCTAAAAACCTTTAAAAACCTCTCTTTTTTGAAAAATTTTCGTTCCCAGAGGTAAGTATACGCTGTATACCCGCGTATACCCTCGTCTACAGCCATGAGTATACGCTCTCAAATTTCTCTAGAGGTAAGTATACGCTGTATACCCGCGTATACGCTCGACTACAGCCCTGCAAAGACCTCGGCGGAAGTTATTGTAGTGTACGTTTCTAAACATCAGTTTTGTGTCTCAGCGGTCCTATAGCTAAAACAGTGTTTTGGTTGGAGAGGAAGTTGGAAGTTCAACCCCCTCCCGCTCTTCTTATAACCCCCTCAGCTAAGCAACTGAAAAGATGGTAGGAGGGAGAAGGAAAAGGAGAGAGGAGGAAACAAAACATCTCAAGAGTCAGTTGTTCCGTGTGCAACATAGTAACATTATATTGACCAGCATTCATATACTTCAGCAATCTGTAAAATTTGCGACCCTTCAGGCCTCGGCTCCATTTGGACAACTAGAACGCTGGCTAAAATTGGGTTAATTGAAGTTATTCGGCGGCGAAAAGCAGCAACGAGAAACGGAGATCGACGCAAACATTACAGAATGACTCTAGCCTCCAACCAACTGGCTTGTAGTCCTGTTGGCCTATGCTGACAACAGGATATTCGTTTATTTAAGTGTACACGTTTTAATGTATGCTCACGTTCACGGCGTTTCTGGACCAACGCAATATAAGCAGTGTTTTAGTTGCGAGGGGGTTAGAAGAGCTAGGCTGCTAGGGGGTTGAAGGCTCCCTCCCCGACCACTACAGCGCCGAGGTTATAAAGCAACCTGTACATGCATGCAACATGCCAAACGTACGTATAGTGCAAGCTTGTATACACTCCCAGAAGGAGCGGGGAAACCCACCCTGTTGATCTCCGCCTCCATTACTTTTCTCTGCAATAATTCCAAGCAAGTTACCGCTTTAACCTCTGTACCCGACGTCAGGGAACCAGACCTCTTCGAAGAGAGAGACCGTTAAAACAGGCCGATCCTGTTTCATTTTCGGCTGCTGTTGCTGTTGCTACCGAAGAGACCGCGTTTCTTCCGATAGGCATAATTCTCGTGACCCATTTACGAGCCCCATTGAGTTCGGCCACAGAATGTACGCCCAACTTCCCTTTCATTTACCACCAGGAGGCGGTCTATGGTCCGTCCGGCCGCCCACACGCCACCGCATGGAGCTGCACGCCAGCGGTCGACCGCAAAACAACGGGGCCAGCACCGCCGCCGCACTGCAACTTGTCGACCGGTCCACTCGACCGTGAGGGGCCGCAGGCTGGCCGGCGTTCTCTCGTTAAACGGGAATCAGTAGCCGAGCGGTTACAGCGCTCGACTACTGATTAGGAAATCGTGCGTTCGGTTCCCGACCATGGGGGTAAATGAAGCTCATGTGGCGGCAGGAAACGAAGATAATTAGGCAGTAATTTGTTAGACTAACACTTTCTATTGGAATCACCTCTTAATGTCGAGTATTTCAGTAAATACTTAAAACGGGTAGGCAGATGGGTAGGCAGTTCAACCTCTAATCGAATCCTGCCTACTGAGTTTGTTTTGACTGAGCGTTTATGAGTAAGCTGGTTCCCGCGAATTGGCCTTCTTTCTCTTGGTGCTGTTGAAATCTCGAGATTACGATAAGACTAGCCGCGTCATTGGCCACCCACAAAGGCTGAGTAATTGAACGCCAACCCTAAACAACAAATGCTAGAATGGCCCCAGCTGAGCAGTTACCGAAACCAAGAATGCGTATAACCTACTCAGTAAAAGCATAAATTAGGTTTGTAGGTTTAATTATTTGTATGATCAGGTGACGTAAACAGAACTACATTTTTGGCGGAGCATACAATACGTAATGCGATTCCGTTGGCGGGGCGCAGTGGTACAACATGACCCGCCTATGCATCGAAACGCCACGGTGTTAATCACGGTCATGACAATGTTTCAACCGAGAACAAAATAAAAATCCGTTTTTCATTTCTAATTAAAAAACAAACAAAAAACAAGAACTAATTTGTGAATTTCGTAGGTCTGGAATTTTATGAAACCTAAGACGCCTATTAATTTTTTCCAATGTTGCCGAATACATTTTGCCTGTTAGACCTACCTGTAGGCCCCTACACCAAAATGTAGGCCTAATAGACTACGAAACTCTATCTACTATGTCAACGCGTTTTCAGAATGGGGTCCTTCACCGTCCTTGCAGCCACCCTCCCCCACTAGAAAAAGCCTTTCAGTCGTCAGAATGATGTCTCGAACTACTTAGTGTCTGATCCAATTATGTAAACCGTCAACCGTGTTGGATCTTCACCAGGAACCAAAGTTCACACAACCTGTATATATCCATTTATGTCCAGCTTGTTTGGGTGGTGTAAAACTTTAGATTTGCAGTGAAAATATTGATCTAGGCTTCTCTTATTGGATGAACAATTAGACCTCCCGTCGTTACAAGTTTCTAACCACACCCCCATTGAAGGGGATTCCTCTGAAAGGAACTGTGCTTGGTTTAATAACGAAAGGTGTTGAAAATATGCGCCCATCCCTATCACGCAGTTACAAGTCCCTTACAATAACTTAACCATGACAGGCTGCCTAGTATAAGAAGCGTTAGTATCAAGTTTACTTAGCCTTCACATAACAAGGGTGGGATGGCCTGCAGACCCTCCCTCCTACCGCTTACGGCCAGTCTACTCATTTTGTGGCCCAATTAGTCAGGCAACGCCAGTGGATTAGAATTCTCGAAACCTCTGCCCTGACCGGTATTTGAACCCCATCCCTCTGCTCAGGGCATCTACCCCGAAGTCATTGGAACAATTTCCCCTCCCTCCCATTCCCCTTCCCTACCTCTGGCCACTGGATTGCAATTTCCAAAGCAGTCAATTGAAAAAAACATTCATTCATAGAATTGTTGTTTACAATGTTATTCTAAACAAACACAGTTACTTGCAACAAACAATTCAATCTTAATCCACTGGCAGTGAGGGCATAGTCCATAGTCGAACTGAAATTGTTATTATGTTGTCAAACTCACTGTCTGCAGCCACTGTAACTGTAGATTATGTGAAAGGCAGTTGTGCTGGTTCTCTTAAAGCAAGTACGCTGTACATAAGCAATTTTGACGGACAGACGGACCAGATATTATTCAAGGAAGAATCATAGAATGAACCAAGTTAATGATGGCACACACACCGACAGATCTCTCCCCCCCATTTCTTGGAGGAGCATTTGCTCCAATGTTTCCATGGTGTAGACGCCCCTGCCCCTACTTGAGAGTCCAGCACTCTCACCACTAGGGTACTGCGAACCCCTTGTCATTACCCATTATAGTTAATTGGATCCATTGTAGTTAATCGAAAATAATGGGTTGATTCAACTTGCAGAAAACCTATACCCCTGGGGTCTGCCAAAACCGATTCGTCTCACATCAGTTCATTTTTTAAACTCTAGTTATCGCGCCGTACTACACTACCATAAACATATAGAGTTTGTCTGTCACCACATTGTCCTAGATTTCAATACCCATCATCTCATCCATCAACAACGGAAGGCTGTCCTCGTGTTTTAATTACGTTTTCTGTATTTGTGCCTCAGTCAGTTTATTCAAAGCACTTACAACGCGTGCAGTCAATAAAGCTGAATTTTCGGCTCGTATGTATGTTTGCTTAAGGCCAAGACGGTGTCGTGCAAAGGTCAGTCAAATAGGCCTAGACAAGTCTTGACAACTGATTTAAATGATGGTGGCCAGTGAGCAAGTCTGGTCTTATGTGGTAGACGATTCCAAATACGAGGAGCACAACAGCTAAAGGCATGCGATCAACAAGCTAGTATAAGAAGGTTGCAGCACTCTAGGAGGGTGACATGGTCTTCACTTACGAGTCCTAACAGTGTTGTATGTATGTGTCTGGGCTCTTATAGAGTGCATTTTTAGGAACTTCTCAAAAGCGCGTCAAGTTAAAGAGGTACGTCTTAGCAGACAACGAGAATGTTACTTGGGCCGAGTTAAAGGAATGGTGCAAAGGTGCACAGGAAGGTTCCAAAGGGAGGGACTTATGCAGGACAGTTACTTGTAATTTTGTAATTTGTAATCAAGAATTTATATAGCGCCACTCATGATCAGAGGTGCTCCAGACCCGGGTTAGTGTCTTCACTGACAAAGAGAAATGTTTTCAGGTGCTTGCGGAACTAGATAGGAGAGATAGAGAGGAGGTCAAGCCTAAAGGCCTAAGGCAGGCAGTTCCAGCTGGAAGGGCCCATGACCGCAAAACTACGAGACTGGGCCGTAGCAGTGCGCATCCGAGGAACAACCAAGTGGCCACGGACAGTGTGCGGTGTTGAGCAACAACCTCATTTCAGAGCATGCCCTAAACCCTAAAGGTATGGTAGGTAGACAACTAGACATGCACGTATGATACATTTCTCCTCATGCAAGAACCACAAAGATAAGTTTGAAGACGAATTTATAACTACTTGTTACATCAGTCTGCCATAAAATCACAGTTGTTTTTACACTCAAGAACTTGTTGAAAATACAAATTGACTGGGTTCAAAAGGCAGGAAGACTAGTTTCAAACCAACTACTAGGTGTAAATGTAGTTTGTTTGACCAGTTTTGACACTTAAACGACGAGAGTTTAACAACGCGACTGGGAAACCAATGCAGTTCATCGTTAAAATGTTAAACCAAACTACTAAGTTTTAACTAATCAAGGTTGGCCCGTTTAAAAGTCAACTACTAGCACAGAATACATAAAGCCTGATTTCAAAATAAATTTAGATCAATTTCAAACCAACATGAACCAACATCATACCAAAGATGACCCATTTCAGGTCAGGTCTTCTGTGGTAGTTGATTCCAAATACGAGGAGCCAAAATCCTGTTCCTTACCTCTCGAGCGTTCCAAGGCCAAGCTCCTCGTTATCTCTGTGATCTTGTCTGTCGACCTCTTTCGGCTGCCTCTGGCCGTCCTCTCCGTTCATTAGACCGACATGACCTCTTGGTCCCTCGGACCCGGACCTCTATGGCTCAAAACCGTGCCTATGCATCTGTTGGCCCATCCCTCTGGAATGATCTTCCTTCCACGACTCGTTCTCAGATCCTAACTGGGGGCATTGCTGCTACTTCTCACTGTCTTAAGACTTTTCTCACGGGGCTCTTCGCACTGGGAGCACCTCTGATTAGGTTGTACTGCGAGAGGCGCTTTATAAATTCGTAAATACAATACAATACAATACAATTTCAACCCAACAATGACCTAACTGACTACTGCAAACCAAACTAACTGGTGTGGAACCCAAAGTCTTGAATGACCAGTTTCAAAATAAATTGGCCAATTTCAAATGGCACAACCCCAACCTACTTCACACCACAGACACTTTAACCCAAAAATTTAGGCAAAACTGGGAACGGCGGTCCCAAATTATAAAATTAAATAAATCGGTATGTAGTAATGTGTTCACATACGAAATTAATATACAGACATACCTACATACATAGATACAAGTATGTACATACATATAGGGACGTCTATATATATACATACATAAACACATACATACACAAATACATACATACATGCATACACACACGTACATACATACATACATACATACATACATACATGCATACACACACGTACATACATACATACATACATACATACATACATACACATGTGCATACACACACGTACATACATACATACCTACAAACATACATACCTACATATATGTATGTACATACATACATACATACATATATACATACATACATATATATACATACATACACAGGTACATACATACATACACACGTAAATATATACATACAAACATACATAAATATATATATATACCTGTACATACACAGGTACATACATACATACATACATACCTGCATAGTCACGTACATACTTAAATACATATACACGTACATACATAAACACAAACCGATTTTATAATTTGGGACCGCCGTTCCCAGTTTTGCCAAAATTTATCTTTCTGACCAGTTAAAAACAAATGCTAACCAATTACACACTTTAGATGACTTTTTTTAAACTGAGCAATTTCAAACTATACAAAGTCCAATATCTTCCCTGATCAATACATCTGAAAACACAAAACTAGCCATTTCTGAAACATCTGTTTCAGTGCATAGCCAATCACTGTAACAAATGCTCGTTTCATTGGCTAAGAACTTGACCCAAGAGATGCACAGGCTGTCCCAATAACACAGAACAAAAGCCAGGTACTTATCAGGAATATGTAAAGTCCTGTGGTCATCCAGAATGCAAACTGAAACAGTACTTCATTGCAGTACTTTGGACTGGCTGGGTCAGTGCTGTAATCGTTTGCAATGCTGTAAATCCAAATGTTACCTGCAAAAGAAAAACCACAACAGCAAACAGTTAGCAAAACGTTGCAAGCAGTAATTGTTCGTAACACGTAATAGGTAAATGTCAATATCAGTCCAATATCTAAACGTGGTAAGATTACCCTTTCTCAACTCCTGTTTTCACCGGTGCAACAAATTGCATGTAGTAGCCTAATCTGCACAGTACAGATTGCTAATGCAGTTTCCTTTCACAGCTGCATCCAGTTTTTAAATTCAAATGCATCACCTGATATTAACAGTCAAGCCATGTACTCCATGAAGAGAGATCAGAGTTCGTGTTAATGCATGTGCACTTCAGCCACAATATCCTTTTACCTCAGTTCCACGCCTTTGAGCAATATCAACTGTCTTTCTTACTTATCATTAAATAAATAGACCTCAGTGCAGGGCATGGCAAACTTTTGCACTGGCCTCAAATTGTATATCCAATCAACTTCCACTCCGACCATTTGAAACGCATAATTCCAGAGTTACAATACTCAAGACAATCAACAAAAGATTATCCTTTATACGTAGACTAAAATACACAATCCTTTTCAACTAACTTCTCTCGCTCTCCAGGATGGAACCGTTATTCAGTTACTGTCTGAAGTAGCTGGTCAACCAACAAGGTGTGACTGCAGACGATAATCAGTATTTGATCGGTCTAGGAAGTGACAAAAGCCGACGCCTTGTCGCGGTCTACTTTCCCCAGATCAATACAGCGTTCCATGCCCTTTTCCTTTCACGATCCGCGCGATAATATTGATCCACGTCAGTCTTCCCACATTCGAGACACGAATAGCTTTACACCTCCTTTATTGTTAACGGATTCGACAGACATTTATGGGTGTCCGTGCACGGTTGGATAAAGGAGCCGTGCTTTTTGTCCGCTGCTACATCCACCGCTTTCATTTCACTGGCGCTCGTTCCAGTTCACTAGAAACGATGGTCGTTTCTTTTGTTGGATTACTGTTTACGTGTTTCAGTTACAGCCAGTCGACTTATTCAGCATCACAGCCATGCCTCTGGGGACTTTTGTGCTGATGCAGGATTGTAATTGAAGAGCTGCATTATTTACCATGTCCATTGTGCAGGTTTTAGGACCAAATCCCTGAATGCATCATTGTGTGTGTGTGTGTGTGTGTATGTGTGTGTGTTTGCACATACGCTGCTGCATGCTCATACCAGTAGTCTGTCTCAGTCATTCTGATTCTGTCGCATTGTCTGATACTGTAAACCCTACTTAACATTGTCATTTTCTCAAACGTTCTTTAATATTCTAACAGTACTATTTCGGCGCCCTGAGAGGTTGTTAAAAAAGTACATTACAATTTAATGCAAAATATTCACACACACACAAATCCATCTTGAGCACTGTGAGCTAAATCCATATATGAGCTCACAGTGCTCAAGATGTACCTTTACACTAGGAAAAACCATGTTTATGACTTTTGCATTAGAATAATGGCTCCACATAAGTTTTAAGATTAGGTCATCTTAGTTCCTTCATGCTCAGTATGGTATAAAAGCTAAGTGTGCTTAAATTAGCATGTGCTCAGCAGTCTTGTTGTCCTCGAGACCAAGGTCTTGGTCTCGAGTGCACTCGAGTTCGTTTTTAAAAGTCTTGGTCTTGGTCTTGAGACCAAAGGTCTTGGTCTTGAGGTTCAAGGTCTTGGTCTTGGTCTTGAGGTTCAAAGTCTTGGTCTTGGTTTTGCAAGACCAAGACCAAGACTTTTGTCAATATGAGCAGTCATTAACTTTAACAAACGGCAAGAATTTTAAAAATTTATCCAATAAATGCTCATACAGTTATTGCTTTAGTATTTACACGGTGTGAATGAGGCTGCACTGTTGTTTTGGACAATTATTTTCACTTCCGGTTATTTACCATGGAATGATTTCAAAACAGACTCATGATTAATTTGTACATTTACATCCGGTTCTTGAAAAGCTGCTTTGTGTGCTAGCGATTTCAGCACTTGTAGACCGTGTTTTTTCACATGGCAGAATTTTTATGAGGCCCCACAGGTCACGTCTTGGTCAGGAAATCCTGAGCAAATTGGTTTTTATAAAATTCAACAGGCATTTGGAATAACATTTCGCATGAAGGACTTTTGTAAATACGAATTTGGAATTCTCTGCAGTCTCCATTTAGAGTTGTTTTGCTTGAATAAAAGAAAAACTCATGCTCTCATTAAAATAACGAGTATTTCGACTTGTCAATTTTTAGTAAGGAATAGACGTCTGGATACGACTGTAATTTTTTGGGTCTTGGTCTCGGTTTTGGTCTTGAGGTTCAAGGTCTTGGTCTTGGTCTCGAGGTTCAAGGTCTTGGTCTTGAGGTTCAAGGTCTTGGTCTTGGTCTTGAGGTTCAAGGTCTTGGTCTTGGTCTTGAGGTTTAAGGTCTTGACAACAAGACTGGTGCTCAGCCTGCTAAGCTACTGCTGATCCAAATCCCCAATGGCTTAACTTGTTGTGTAGCAAACAAAAATACACAGAAACTCATTAGTTTGTAGAGGTGCTACATAAATTTCAAGTTGATTACGTCAGCTTAACCCCTCTTCAGGTTCTGACCTGGCATTGCAACTAACCAAACTACCTGGCTTTTACAGACTAATGATGAGATGCTCTTTACGATGCTACTTCTGTATGGTAAGTTGTTAACCAGAAACTTTAAAGATTTACGTTACATTACAGTAGCATAACATTTCATTGGCTGCAGACTACCTGCAATGAACCAGCAGACAACGAAGCAGTTCAGAGTTCCATCTAGAGGATTTGTCTGTATGTTTTCGTTGTCCCGTCTTTCGACTCGGTTTCTAATTCGCTGGCCAAGGCTCAGTGCAGTCTTAAGGACGCCCGCACAACCTCCCACGATCAAGTAGATCGGAATGTACTGTTGTCGAGGACAGTCGTTGATGTATATGCTACCTGAAGACAAAAAGAAATGGGGTTTTGTAAGAAGAAAACTGCAGTCCCCTAAGCTAGCCCGACAGGCAGCCATGGGTATGAAGTGTTAGCGACTTCATTTTCTAAGCCTTGGTGAATGAGGGCGGGTGGCAAGTCCTCTCCCTTGCCATCTCATTTTCTGACAGTGTACGGTACATCTACTCATTATAGGCGAATTGGCGATAAGTGCGGGTGGAGCAGAAATATCGTAAGAAATTTATACCTTTGCTGGGATTTGAACCCCGACCTCTCGGGTGGCAATCCATCATGTTAACCACACTGCCTGGGAGAAGGTTGTCCGATATGCCCAATGTTGCTATTAGAAAGTGGTAAGGAAAGCTTTGTTGGATTGCTTATCAGCTAGAAAGCTTTATAGCTTAATCAGCTTTATAGCTGGAAAGGAAGTGTCTCTTATTTGGATGGCTAGTTTTTATTTATTATTTGGACAGTAAGAACTCAACAATCTGCCATCTTTGTCTATGACTGCGAAGTCAAAATGTCTGTATTGCTCACCCATGACAATCATTGACACCGGAATGGCAATCAAGAGGCCAACAAAGAACGTACAGCCAACTGAAAATTGAAAACAGCCACAAAATAAATTGCCATTGATCAAATTCAACAATAAAGTAACAGTTTAATTAACTAATTAGCTATTGTGCCTCTTATTTCTGGAAAGGCAATGCCATGGCAGTTGTAAGGGATAATGACAGGTGTAGGATATGGGAAAATGGCACCCAAACGAAAATAACTTGTGCGTAAAATTGTAATATAGCCTATAGTCTCCTATACTACACTGCTTCAGAAAGATTTAACACAGGAATCTCATTAATAATCATACACCATCACGTGAATTCTAATTAATATATGTAATGCAGTTCAATCAATCAACCGAGCATTTGTATAGCACCCCTTCAAAGAGACTATCCAGAGGCGCTCCCAGCCCAACCCCGGCAAAAGGGAAGTCTTTAAAGCAGAGAAGAAAGTGGTGGACAAGTCTTGAGGAAGAGACCGCAGCTCAAGAGGAAGCCCATTCCAAATTGTATGTCCAACGACATAGTAGCGGTGCATACAAAAGGAACAGAGAGGTCACCACGGGTGGCAGAGCGAAGAGAGTGGTGACCAGGTGGAATAGAGGCACAAGAACAGAGCTAGATATCTCAAATTTTCAGCAGAGATTTATTTGGTAGTGCACTGGTCTAAGATCCAACGACTACAGGTTTGAACTTGCTACGCTGACTCTGAGTAACAACTTGTTTGTGCATACCTGATACAGATTTGCTGACCTTGCACATTTAATAAGCAAATTCAATAAATAAAAACGGAAGAGGTTCTTGTTTACAAGTAAATTAGATAACCATCAGCCAATTTTCTAATTGCATTAAAAATAAGATAACCGAATTCTTTTCAATTAATAGTATTAATGCAATTAATCGTTTTCACTAAATAGTTATTGAAGGAAAAATAGTTTCTCACTGGTGCTGACAACTATGACGGTAAACTTCTTGAAGAACTCAAAAGTCCCAGTTGAGTCGGTGCGAGCAGCTCTAATCTGACCGTACAGTGACTCGTACGATGGAGGGAGCTGGTCAGAAACTGTTCCAGAACAAGAGCAAATGAACATTAAGTAAGTATGTATATTCTTTATTAAGAAATGCTAGCAAACGCACAGCGCTGTACAAGAAAGATATTACAGCATATTACTTTGTATGACATATTACAATCAAACAATGTAACCAAGTAGTACCACTCACTCACAGCTAATATGTACATACACACACACAAACATACATGCATTCATACACACATACATGCATGTATACATGCATACATAAACACATACATCATTTATACACAGATAAACACTAAAGACATACATACATGTATGCACAAATACTGGAGCATACATTTGCCATCTGTCCTGATATATACATGCATACACATGTATACGTCTGCATTTGTATGAGTATGTATGTACCAGCATGTTTGTATTATACCTGCATGCAGGTATGAATGTATGTATTCATACATGCAGACAGACATACATCATACATACCAGTATGTACATACACACATACATACAGTATATACACACATGAATATACATACTAATAGTTATATACACAATAAAGGGGTTTACCCGAGTTGTCATTGTTGTCGGCAATACTGAATTCATAAGCGGGTGGAGGCGTCTCATCCGTCATTCCATAGTTAATGTAATATGGAGGCGGTGGCGGATCATTTATCGTCGCTGTTGATTCCGATACAAGTTCGGTTTCCATCATCTGCAACACGCACAAAGGCTTTCTCATAAATAAACGCCATTTCTCTATAGTCAATATCATTTGTCCATTTTCTCTATGACATGTAATTAATACCATATCTCTGTAAACCAGTAATTATTAAAATATGATTCCTATGAACCACTTATAACCTATACCAATATAGCATAAACCACTTATGGTAAATTACATATTATTTTTTAGATATATATCTACTCAGAAGTGCTCTCAGCCCAAGCGATAGGGAAGTTTCAAGTGTTGGTGAACAGTCGTAATTGTAATTGTAAACTCCAAATTTCTAAAGCAGAAAGCACTACTCTAAAGCATATCACAGGGGTTGTCCATAGATTGATGTCCAGTGGAGGTCCGAGTCTGGTTGCCAGAGAAACCAGACAGAGGGGGCAGAGCAGCTGTTAAGGCGGTTTCATCGAGGACGAGAAAGCTTGGAAGGTGAAGGATCGGATGGATTAGTGCATGTAGAGTCCCTGGTCATAAGGACATGTAGAGCCAGACGGAGGTTTTCAGGTAAATGTACACATAACATTCAGCTTAAATCTTTAAGGTAAACAACACAATACGTATATAAATAAATTTATACAGTTGAACCTCATTTAAATGTGAAGTTTTATCACGGGATAAACAAGCAGTTCGTATCACACACCTTTCCAATTCAGTCACAATTGTAAAACTTAATTTCTCCAGCATCCAAGAAAGCCATGACTTACCAAGGAACCATCAACCAAGTTTACAAGTATACGTTAAAGGAATATCTGCGATTGTGGAGGAAAGGAAGTAAAAGCTGTATACAGGGTAAAACTACCGTTCAAATGTAAGCCTTTGCACTTTGATAGATAAAGAGGACATAGACTATGCTTTCAAACCCAAGTAGACAGAATGAAAGCAAGCAGTGATGAGCACGAGATAGGACATAAACCTTTATAGGCCTATTTCAAAGTTCAGCTGAAAGCAGAACTGAAAGCTTTGCATTGCTGAGCATAAAGAAGGCCATAATTCTGTACTTGCTAAACAACCTGGAGACACTGAGCACAGGACAGTGATGGATATACACAATGGCATACAGACTTCTAAACTTTCACAGATCAGATACCCCATGCAAACAACTATTTTGGGATTTTAAGCAATGAATACTGATTATGTAAAAGGCCAAAACTATAGACTACACCAAGTTCAATGTGAAGCGTTTAAGCCTAATTGCAAAACTCCACATTAACTGAAAAGACACTGGTATTCCTTCTCTTCCAAATAGCAACACAGCAATCCTAATCATCTTTCAATAGCCACTCAACATTCAAGATCAAGACTTATATCAGATTACAACAAAACTTCTACACTAAACCTAAGAATCAGATGAACACATACCTTAAAAGACGTCCAAACACTTCCCAGAAATGACTTCAACACCACAAACTATGATGATCTCAATGTCCGATACAATGACTTGCAACACTCGACATCAGTAGAAAGACACCGGTACACTTCCTCTTCCAAATTCTTAGCAGATCATCAAACCGTATCAACACAACCGTTCGTCGTTACATAATTACACAACAACAATAAAATTACGCACATTGTTATAATCGTTACCATTCGTTCACTGTCGATTGTTCTGCTCGACCTCAAAGTACACCAATCATCTATAATTGTTTAAAGTACCATATGCCGAACTTTACAGTGGTAGGCAACATGTCATTGATACAGCAAGTACCCAGCATGAACTATGATCCTCTCTGAGCGATAATTTTCAAGAATTGATAACAGGTGATTCATGATATGGCTATTTATGGAACATTCAAGTATTGCACATGATAAGTCAATGTATGTATAGCTGAGCAAAGAAACATGAACTATTATATAAATCTGACGTGTCTGATATAATTTACAAGCGTATGCAAACACAGTATGCGTAAACCCATGCAAAGAACACAAAAAAACAGATGGAAACTAAGTTTATTACTTTAAAATGGATACTTAAAGTTTACTACTTTAAAAAATACTTATTATAAAAGCATGATGTTTAGGGACTGAGGCCAAAGAATTCAAACTCACACAACGCATGCAATCGACATAACAAATGACTTGAGATCATTCACTTGGCATTCACTGCTGCAGAATCGCTGGCCTCAGGATACGAATATGTCGATGATGCAGGGTGGGCAATGTCGGGGGTTCAAACCCCACGTCTTTCTTAGGACCCCCACAGTTGTCTTCATTGCACACCCCAGGGGGGTCGTTTCCAACCCCCTCAGTTGTGCTAGTGTGATTTAGCATTATTTGACTCTGAGTCTCTGACAATGAGAAGAAATTTCCATGGTGTATCATATATGAATTTTTTAATTTTCTCAACAAAGGAATTGATTTTGATTTGAGTCTCACTTGCAAAACTGCTAGCGTTGAAATCAGTTGCTTTCGAATTTCCTTGACATCAGTTTGCAAAATATGGATGAAATGGTCAACCCCTCCCCAGTCATTTTTCTACAATTCCCACACTGCGATGATGATATAAGATAAGGCGCATGAAACACCATCTATCATAATCAAACAAAGGTCTTAATTTAGATACACAGTAGCTAACGAGACAAACTCGAGTGATTATGACTATTGTGCAGAACCTATATTTGACTGGTTTGAGCAATCACGCTGTCATGCAGAGACGTGGATTTGGGCTTTCTCTGATGGGGTACACCACTGTGTAGTAAGCAAGTAATTCATGCACAGTTGCTCTTCGTCATTGATAGTGGCACTCAATAAAAATAATAATTGTAATCTGACATTTATAAAGTGCCACATCAAGAAAAATCTCATCAGTGGTGCTTCTGACCCAGTGAGCATTTTAACAAGCTACTCCTAGCTTCATTGTTGTTTTATTATGCTAGGTCATCCTTTGCACACAACATCCATCTCAACTGACTTATATACGAGAATGTTTTGCATTGTCTAAAACTCGTGCTTTATTTCATAACAGAAACTGTTGTCACCCCAAGAAAAACAAATTAACGGTGAGCTGAAACAAAAGTAACATGTAATATATATATATATATATATTATATATATATAATTATGAATATATATATATATATTCATAATTAAATATGCATTAAATATATCCTATGCATTATGTGTAGATGTAACATCCATCACACAGCAGATGCTAGCTGAATACATGTGTTGATGTCGCAGTTTGTACACATGGTCTGGTATTGAATGGATGGTCGGTCAACCATGCAACTACTTACTGCTTCAATTCACTGCAATTGCCAGCATCACCTCCATAAATTAAATACCTGTCCAGACACCAAACTCCAATGAAGCCTATCACAAAGGAAAGAAATACACCACATAAATACTTAAGTAGAAATAAACTCTTGGGGTGCATGAAAGTTTAGTGGTGACCACACTGGAATGTCAACCCAGAGACCAGGAGTTCGAATCTACAACAGGACAAAGATATTTGACGTTTCTATTCCACCAGCATCCTCACCTGGCAAATTCAGCTATAAGGCAAGCACTCCGACCACATACTGTTGTTGTAAAGACAACAATGGAGAGAACTGGCCACTAGCCTCATATCCGAAGCTAAGACAAATGAAGCTGAAAATACTTCATCCTCATGGCTGCCTCTTGGAATAAGCGTTATAGGCTGTTCCTTTACTGTATTCTTAATCTTTTACAGTCATGTATCTCTACTTTTACACAGCACCTTAAAGAACTTCTCAAAGGCGCATATGACGTAAGGCATATATAATTCTATTTACATTTCCTTACACCTGACAGCAGTGCTATAAAATTTCACCAGTTATAATATAAATGAATAGATGCAAATAAATGAATACATGGGTAAACTGGGTCAGAAAGAGAATTACTTTTTCAGGTGATGATCTTTGAAGAATCCAGTCGACAGATAGCAGTGTCCATTGTGAGTCATGACGGGTATGTATACGACCACTCACTTGAGTCTTTCCCTACCTACAACTTGGCTGTCAATCAGTTACACAGAGGAGGACTCTTGCAATGAAACACTTATTCACTGGAAGATTTATTTATCTCGTTAAGTGAAGATTTTTCTTAATCAGTAGTGAAGCTGTTTGCCAGTAAGTAAAGATTTTCCTATTTCCTGTTGAGGAATTGGGCTAGCGGACTAAATCTACACAGCATCTTCAGTGACACATGAACAAGGCTTAATTCTGCAACCTGCATGAAGACTTCAACAGAATCGCAGCATCAGCTGCTGACTCTCGATTTAATTCTTTATTCCAGAAATAAATCTAAATAAACTTTCCTAGACATAAATAAAGATGGAACTTCATGCAGTGCACCATAAATATAAGTAAGACAGACAGCACTTTTTAACATCAACAACTGATCAGAGGCAGGACAAATAAAACACTTTCAAATAACTTCCAAAATACAAATGTAAGGTAATATACTGCAGTAGTCAGGCATACAGATAACAAATGGACAACAGCATGACAATTTTAAAAACGTCGTCTTACTGGTGACAAACTCAATTTCACCGGATGAGAGACCAAGACTCAAAATTGTCGCAATGAGGAAAATTCTGCATCAAACCAATATTAGAAAAGGCGCCGGACTCCTAGACTTTAACAACAGATGAATTGGTTTTCGGGGAATCTTCCTCTTCACTACTTTAGAGAATCTACTGTACATTTTAACTTTGGTTTGCTTTCTCGTTGCTTTGCAGGTCAAAGTTTAAAGACTCCAACACAGTGTACTGTAATCCAGAGACCATACTGTAATGTAATAAAGTCGTAGATCAACATAGTTGTCTCTCATATGTTATCATGGCAATACAGCAAATCCTAAACCAAAAAAACATGTAATAAAATAAAATAATGAATGATTGAACAATGAATTTATGAACAATGCAATCAAACTGCCATAACTGAAATCACAAGTTAGGTTTGCTAACCAGACAACCTAATTTTAAAAATGCTTCTGTATGACATCAACAATATCTGTCTATTACCAATTTTCCTATGAAATGCACACTGTTGTACAGTACAATAATTATGATACAAGGCAGCTACAACTACCCAGGTCAACTAATTTCTAAATTATTTCCACACAACAATATCTGTCCATCATCAATTTTCCTATGAAATGTACACTGTTGTACAGTACAATAATTATGATACAAGGCAGCTTCCACTACCCAGGTCAACTAATTTCTTAAATATTTCCAGTCAACAACAATATCTGTCCATCATCAATTTTCCTATGAAATGTACACTGGTGTACAGTACAATAATTATGAAACAAGGAGCTTCCACTACCCAGGTCAAATAATTTCTTAATTATTTCCATACAACATCAACACTATCTGTCCATCATCAATTTTCCTATGATGGTGTGCAATACACTATGTATTGCCACACGGAATCTATGGAAGAAAACGCAATGCATTACACTATCATAAAGCCTGAAAGTCCAGTTTGTGACCAAGATGTACAATCATATACCCAGAGTGACAAAAAATCTCCTAGAGGTCAGCAGTTGACAACTGCTCTAATCTATATAATGCCATAGACATGTGGCTTATTGCCCAGTTAGTACATGTAGAATAGGCAACCTTCAACGTTGGTACAATCTCGTGAATACTGCGAGGATAAAAAAAGGTTGTAACTCGTGGATAGACTCAAGGACTTTCCCTAATAGAGGGATTTTATAAACTAGCATGAAGATACTTTGTGTGGGATAGGCTGTTCGTTTTTAATTTATATATATTAGACAGTCATAATTCTGTTATACACTTCCACATTGTTTATTTCTATTGGAACAATCAGAAGTTTTTATTTAACTTGTATCTGAAACTTGCACAACCTAAACTGCAGGATACAACGGAATCACAGGATTGCAAACATTCCTACGGCGATGGTTCTAAGCCACTTCCGTAACGTCTTCTCCTTTGTAGATACCATGATGGAGCTGGCCATCCCGACAGTATGCCCATGCCATGCCTTCCACGGTGAAATATATGCCGATATTTCCACGAGCATCGAGTGCGATGCATCCACCGTCTCCACCTACTCTTCGCTCCATCATGTTGAGACCGATTTCCACAGATTCCTGAGCTGTCTTGCCTGTTAAAACATTACAGGGCAAAGTTCGTTTCAATAAAAAACAAAAAATATCTAACACTGAAGTGTTCTTCAGTCAGTAAGTCATTGGTTACTGAATAGTTATTAATCAACTTATTATTAATAATTAATCAGTTATTTATTACCAAACAAAATAGCAACCTTTCAAGATATCTTACTCCGACGCAGACTCGTGTTGTCACTAAGCAGTGTTCTCGATAATTCAACCACTTACTTTACTTCACTTTTCCTTACCACAAACAGTAATAATGGATGGATAGAAATCCTTCCAAATACATGTAGAGCATAACACCTACCTTTTAGTTAAGTAATATACTATGATTAATTTTAATATGAAATGTGTTAAGTACTAGTTCAATAAAGTGTAGTAGTGATTCTATGGATCGATGTATGAGGTCTGAAGTTATATTATATATTATAGGCGTGTCAATTATAATTATCACTAAATTTCAATTACATTTTCTTGGAATAGGGTAGCTAAGTTCAATAAAGTGTCCGTGTCTTGAGAATTTAGTTTTCTTCTATTAATAGGTTTTAAATGCCATGGGGGTGGAAATTTAGAACTAGTCATAGTATTTTTAATATTCCTACTATTTTTAAAGGCTAGGATAGGTTTTAATTCATTCCATTTTTGTAGTTCAGAATTTTCTGTAGTTAGTTCCTTCCATAATTTGTGTAGAGTTCTTTTCAGAATTTGTTTCTTTTCAAATTTAACACTTTAAAAGATGAGCTGCATTTTAGTACGCGCTCGTCGTTAAAGTGTTAAGTGTACCTAGTAAGTGGAATGAATCTTCTTTGTGTGCAATTCACAGAACAGAAAATAAACCACAGAAATCCTATTGTTAATTAACTGTTGAAAGATAAAAGCCCGATTTCAAGCAGTCGTTACCTTGTTCCATCAGAAGAGCGATATGCTTCCCAAGGCATGTCTTTATGAAGGATTCACCATGCCCTGTCGTTGATACTGCTCCAGATATGTTATCAGCATACCCTCCTGCGCCTATCCAAACATAAGACACTGTATTCAGCTCATTCAGGTTTGTCACACAGCCATGTCTCATAACTTTTGATAAGGCTAAAAGGTGCCATATAAATATTCAGAGGCACATATAAATATTCAGAGGCACATATAAATATTCATAGGCACATATAAATATTCATAGGAACATATAAATATTCAGAGGCACATATAAATATTCATAAGCATATATAAATAGTCCTCCTCCCCTCCATTCTTCCCTCGATGACATTTCTTAGGAAGGAGTCGCCTCTCAGCATGTGCCTGATATATTTCCATTGTATCTCTCTTATTTTATGTATCAAAAATCTTTCCTCTCCAATCCTTCCCATCACCTCTTCATTTGTTATATATGTTCCACCCAGCTGATTTTTCTCCAAATCCACATCTCAAACGCCTCCAGTTTCTTTCAACCATAAGAAACCAAAACGCATGAGTTACCAACGAAAGGACTGTCTCCGACTCTTCCAGGCAGCTTGGCACTGATTCCACCCGTTGAAGTGGCATAAGCCACATTTCCCTTTCCATCTATAGCGACAGCACCAACTGTGTCATGATCCTCACCATCTGGATGGAAACCACCAGGCGTTCTACAATTGTAAAGGGTCAAGTAATGTAATGGTAGCACAAAATGTTGCACTTAGAGCAGTGCTATACAAGTGCTGCACTGTAACAGTTAAGATTATATTCTGCAAGGTGAGGTCTTAATAGTTTTTGTCTGACATAGATGCAAAAGTTTTTATCAAAAGTTTTTCATGTTCTTTAATTTCGTATGTATATATGATTATATGTATTTATCAAACCACATAATATAGTATGTTTTTTAAAGTATCTCAAACAGGCACTGAACGCATTAACTAACTGATCAAAATAAGTACATAAGGAGGGGGACACAGTAATGGTAACACTTATTGCCAGGAGAGCAGCAGGAGAGTAGCAGTACGCGGTTCGATTCCCGCAACCCCCCCTTGGGCAGGCACCTGGCATGGCTGCCATAACTTGTGTTTAGTTAAGATACTCATAATTATACTGTCATGTCTCAATGTAATCTTACTGCGTTTGTCGGTTTGAATTAATAAAGAAAAAGATTATTATCATTTATTATTATTATTTATAATAAAATGAGCATGGAAAGCTGCAGTCAAATAGAAAGGTGTTGTTGCTCTGCTGCATCAAAGTCAATCAGATCACGGAACAATAATGTTACTGATAACTTAGTCATTTAACTGTTGTATTGTTGGGCATTTTTGTTGCTCTTTTCAAGGCATGGATTCAGAGGTAAGCTTAACACTATAGCCAAATGAATACAGTGCTTCGTCTGTAATGTGGAGAGTACGTGTTTCAATCTCCACTCAGGCGGTCAGTGTGTAAGGACCTTGAGCAAGTCCTTCACTCACAATTGCTCAGCGCCATCAATGTTCTGCCGTACAGTCACGTGTTCACTTCTGAATTTTGAAAGGAGGGCAATATCGAATACAGAACTTTGCATTGTATTTTGTGATGTAGCATGGAAAATGACCATTGACGCTGTACACCACAAGAGTAATGGTTTCCTTCTGAACATTTACCAACAAAGAACTTAATTAACAAATACAAAGGAAATCCTTCCTAATATTAATGGGTCAATAGAATTTCTTACCTCTTCTCGTAGAATTCCACTCTGACAGAAGGAGTGAATTTGGGGAAAGTGCCGAGTCTTTTTCGAGCCTTCTCGGTGACTAGATAGTCAAAGTCAACCTCGGCAATTCCATGACTCTTGGCAAAATTAAGGGCTCCCTCACCACAGAACAACACATGGTCAGACTGAAAAACATAAAGGCTAGGATACTCTGTGTGTATGTAATGCAACGTAAGCTTCTCAATGAAACAGGAATTTATATAGCACCATTTGGGATACTTTCAGCAATACTACAGCAGAACTATGCATCTCAGAAGAACGACAGAAAACAAAAGCAACACCAAGAACGCTGCTATTTGATCTGATAATGACTGAAGGAAGACCCAGCAGTCACAGAGTCATCTCAGTGAAAGTAGAAACCTGGCCAAAGGAAATTTGAAAAAGAATATCAGTACCTTAAGCTAGACCTGAGGCAGCCATGGGTATGATGTTAGCGACTTCATTTTCTTAGCTTTGGCATATGACGTTGGGTGGCCAGTCCTCTCCCTTACCGTCTCATTGTCCCACCAACAGTGTATAGTCAGTGCACTCATATAGCTGAGTTGGCTAGGGGTGCAGGTGGAGCACAAATGCATGTATGTGTGTATGCATGTGTTTATGCTGCTATAGCCCCATTCACCTAGAACGGCAATAAAGAAGTTATTAGATTAAGTCTTTCATCTAGATTTTCAGAACTGGCACAAAGTACAAAATACAGCAATACTTGAACCAATACTTTGTACTTCAATTAATAAACTTCTCACCTTTTCCATAACCAGTCTTGCAACTTTGATCGGGTTTGCCACATTTTTTATACAGGCCACACCACCTGCTTCTAGGGTTGCTCCGTCCATGATCGAAGCATCCATTTCGATCTGCTCGTCGATCGTCATGCATGATCCTTTTCCTAAATCACACCAAAATTATACAGTAACTTTCAGTCTGCATGCTTTGATTCAAAACCATACATCCAAATTCCTCGAAAAATTTGACAAATATCTGGGTTTAATATTTCAGCAGATCCTCATCAGTATGTATATATACATAGGTAAGTTCAAATACATGTTTAACCCATTCCTGCTGGATTGGGTCCGTAGGGACCCGATATGGAAGGCACTGAAACAGACTAGAAACTATTTATAATATCAACATGTCATACCTAAAACTAGCATCAGCGTTGATGTCCTGGATATTTCTTGCATTTTTGGGTCTAATTTGATGACAAGAAGTTAGATATTGCAGTGGAAAAACAAGTTTGAAGTGATGGATAAAGGTATCCCGAGCCCTGAAGTTTCGAGGCACGTCAAGTCATGATATTGACGATGAATTTTCATCTTTTGATGATGAATTCATCGGAGATTTGAAGATCGCCGGATGACCACGCTGTTTTAGATGGGCCTGGATTGGGATTTGGAGCCAAGTCTGATACCAAACCTTGTCTTTTGGACATGGAATTGTGGCGAGAAACGCAATGTCCATTTGTGTATCGGTGACAGTTTTGCACGTAGGCATTCTAAGGCTGCTATATAAATCAAGTTTTGTTCACAATAAAATATAAATTTCACAGCCAGAAGTCTGCTGATTCAGAAAATATATAACTTATTATGCTTAGCTGCAACCCTTGTTGCATTATTGTTGTTCCACCATAGGCACCACCAATTTACTCATTTTACAAAAAAAAACAATTCAGGCAGGAAAGGGTTAATATATGCATCTAGGCTTGTACAAAGTATGTTGGTGATGCTTTCTATCAAACAATAAGGTTATGTTGTAAATGAAGTGCCTTACATGTGACAACTGAAATCACTATCATTGACTTGCAGGACCTTCTGTTTCTCTTACCTCATTTCGTAAATAATTAGTCTTAAGTTCTTCCAGCTACCTACCAGTAAGCTTTTGAACTCTTTCAATAAACTATCATGATATTTGTATCCGATTAACAAGAATAATAATAACTTTGGATTCAAATGCCATACTGTATTATATCAGCATCAAAATTGCATTGATGAACGTCATCAGAACAGCCAGTTTATGTTGTAAACAGAAATCACCTGCATTGAATATTGGGTTATTTTCCATCTCAACAACAGCCGCCTCCACGGCATCCAAGACACTGCCACCCTCATTCAGCACGCGAGACCCTGCTCGGGCAGCAGCACTAACACCTGCATTAAAAAACATCAAGCAACAGCTGTATCAAATATCAAGCAAATCAGTCTTTAGGTTTGTCTTCTTGCCAAGTACTTGGCTCATGAACAAATTTCATATAACAAGCCGAGGGGCTCTTAATGCATTTATGTTAACAATGCATCACTGATATAGCAGCTGGACAGAAAGCGTAAACATTTCTATTTTCTGGGTCCAGAATATAGTTGTATGCCATTAACAACTGACTAGTACGGGTGAAAGCCTGACACTGAGTACTGCGCTTGCAAGTACTGTGAAGTTAAGCAATACTGAGCAAGGTTAATAACTGGATGGATGACTGTCAATGGAATACAAGTCCAACTCATGTACCTCCCTCAAGGGTAAATGATTACCAACAGAATTTGTAAGGTTCTTAAGATTGGATTGCCACAATGCCTCAAATGAAAGATCCATTAAATCCAGTACCACAATGCTGAGAACTGAGAAAATTAAGAACACGTAATCTCGAGATTTCTACAGTGCCCAAAAGAGTGAAGTTGCGGGAACCAGCTCATTCACAGGTGCTCAGTCAAATCATAATCGATAGGTGGAGGGTGAAATCGGTTCCAGGTCAAGATCCAAAGGAGTCAATTAGGCAGACAGTCAGACGGCTAAACGTTGGTGGTGTTTAGGGTTGAAACGGCAAGGGAGGTAAGGAGAAGAGGAGTCAGGATACGATTTGTGAAAGAGCAGTGTTTTCAGTTTTCAGTGAAAGACTTGTGGAGAGATAGCAAGCGGTGAGGTTTTGGTGAGTTTGTAGAATGGATCTAATATTTCTCGTAGTCGATATTGACCCGATTATGCCTTGGTTTTGGTGTGCCATCGGTTGATGCCTTGTGCATTAAACACCGGTGCGCTAGAAGTTATAAATAACAATTACAGTATTTTAAGTTGTGGTTCAAATTCAATATACCATCTTCAATTGCTTTCTTCCCAATGTTGTCATGAATAATAGTTGCATAGGTTCCTGCACCACCATGAACTACGATCGTTGGCTTCAACACAGACATGTCTAAACACACAAAATGAACAACTAAACCAATACAGATACTTTAACTTTGCTTTCTAACAGTTGACGATTTAGATTAACCATAATGCGCATGTAGCCAGAACCGGACAAACTGGTTCTCGACTGCAATGCCCTACACTGTAATAACCGTTCAAACCCTTTAATCAAGATTTGCGAGGTAACTTGTCCAACAAATTGGTTGGCACTGGACAAAAGTTCAAGGCAGAGGAATAAAATATGCCATCTACCTGTGTAAATTAGCAGTAACTAACTGCCGACGAGCAGTTTTCACTTTACCCAAGTTTCAAATTCCGACCAACGAGCTATTAATAGACATAGCAGCAGGTAACCCATAACACAGATCACAAAAATCGATTACACAGTCTACGTGAAGACGTCAAAGTTCCGATAATCTTATGTCTACTAGTTGGCATTATAGGCTACTTCCGAAACTCTCTGCATGAAGCGATTGAATTCAAATATGTGACCTCGGCCGAGAGAAGGGACCACTTGTCGCAAATTGTATTGTATTGTATTGTATTGTATTGTATTGTATCTAAACATTTATAAAGCACCTCTCACAGTATTCGCTAATCAGAGGCGCTCCCAGTGCGAAAGACCCAGTGAATAGAAAGAGGTTTTAAGACAGCGGAACGAGGCACTTGGGCCACCAGCTAATAAAGAGGCACGTGTCAATGGAGGAAGTTGATTCCATAGAGCAGGACCAATGCAAGAAAAGGCTCGAGTTTTGGCCATAGAGGTCCTGGCTCGTGGTACAAGAAGATCATGTCGATTAAGCGATCGCAATGGACGGAGGGAAGTAGCTGAAATTGGCAGACGAACAATGTCACAGAGGTACTTGGGTGCTAAGCCTGTACAGGACCGAAGGACTAAAGTGAGAACCTTCAGCTGAATCCGAGCAGTAAGGGGAAGCCAATGAAGATGATCGAACATGAAAGAGGAAATATGAGACCAGCGAGGAAGTCGGGCTATTAATCTGGCTGCAGCATTTAGAACAGTCTGGAGGGGGGAAAGACGGACTTTTGGCAGTCCAATCAAAACAGAATTACAGTAGTCAATTCTGGAGCAGATGAAGGCGTGGATGATAGTGGTAAAAACGGAGGAGGAGACAGAGCGTCGGATTGCTCTAAGCCGTCTCAAGTGAAAGTAAGAAGAACGGGTAAGATTAGCAATGTGTTCAGAAAAGGTGAGCATACTGTCAAGGACAACACCAAATGGACTTATTGGCAGTTTCCACAAGCTTACACCTTAGGTAAAATGAGGAAAAAATTTCAGAGCGTTTGGTCCATAATTTATGCAGTTTTTTCAAAAAAATATAAAATATCATTTGGCGGGAAATCGCATAAAAATTTAAATGTGTCTCTACCCAATGCATTAATGCCTAAATATAGCCTTAACGCATCATGTAGCATAAGATTCGTTGTAGTACTGTGAGTCCGAGCTACAGATTGATTAATTAGACGCAAAAATCAATATAATGGTTTAGCGTAAAAACGCGTTTTCCGGCAAATCTAGAAAGCGACAAGTGGTCCCTTCTCTCGGCCGAGGTCACATATATTGAGGATAACATTAGGCTGCAGATATCATTTTGTTTCTGCCATCTCTTGCGATCTCTTCCTCGAGACTTGTCCACCGCTTTCTTCTCTGCTCTAAAGGCTGTTCTCTTTCGCCGGGGTCGGGCTGGGAGCGCCTCTGGATAGTTGCCTTGAAGGGGCGCTATATAAGTGCTTAGTTGATTGATTGATTGATTGGTTGGTTGGTTGATTGATTGATTGATTGATTGATTGATTGATTGATTGATTGATTGATTGATTGATTGATTGATTGATTGATTGATTGATTGATTGATTGATTGATTGATTGATTGATTGATTGATCTCTCATCAGCAGTTTTCTTGTCTCTGCCTCGGTGCCTCCTTGATATTTCAGCAGCCCTCGATTCCATTATTACAAGGACTAGGCCCTAGGCCTGTCAACCTAGTTCAGTTTTACTGGCACTGTTCGCCTATGGACTCAATCCTCTCTTTCCGCACTTTCTTCATTAAAACACCGGAATCTTCATCTCAATCATGCCCTCTCACTTGTGGTGTTTCTCAAGGTTCTGTTTTGGGGGCTGTTCTGTTCATCCTTTAGGCCTACTACGTTCTCCACTCAGCTCACTCATTCAGTAAACCATCACCTAGGCCTAATTATTGCTGACGAAACTCAACTAGGCCTATTCATCTCTTTCTCTCCAAGCAACAATTCTCTCATCCATAGATCACCTTCGTGTGGTTACACAAATCCTCTCCTGGATGACACCTAATCTCCTGTGCTTCAGTCCGTCTAAAGCTGAATTCATACTTATAGGCCTAAGCCTGCGTGACCAGCTAAACAAAATTCCAGATCCCTCTATTTCCCTCAAACTAGAGTAGGCCTATTCTGCATCCACCCACACATTTACTGCCAATAATCATTCTCCTGCCCGCAACTTACAAGTGTAGGCCTAATTGTCGGCCAGAACCTTAATTAAGTTTTTCTCCAAATATAGGCCTATCCCTTATCTTACCCGCTCTTGTTTCATTCATATCCGCCATCTTCGCAGTATTTGCCTTATCTAGGCTCAGGGGCGTCTATCCACCCTCTAAGTCATTGGAGCAACGTCCCTTTCCCCCTCTTCTTCCCCCTCTCCGTTCCTTACCCCCCCCCTAAAATGGTGGCACACACACTGACAGACCCACCCCCCTATTTCTTGGATGGAGCATTTGCTCCAAGGTTTCTATGGTGTAGACGCCCCTGTCTAGGCTACATCCACTCATTCATAGTTCATTCTAAAATCGAGTAGGGGCCTACTGCAACTTGGTCTTCCTGAATATAGACAACACCGGTATCAACCGCCTTCAAACTATCCAGAATGCGTTCGCTCGTGCTGTGATCAAAACTCCCAAACACCATCACATCACTGTCCCACCCTGCCAGCATGCCCATATACAGCTAATTTAAAAATTAGGCGGGTTCATGGTCTTGAGCTAGACCATATCAGCCCCATCTGGGAGCGAGGTTAGGAGTCCACTTGGCTTTGATGTCAGACGCCCATTAACCGACATTTGTCAAATCCGATTTAGGTTTGGGTTGCCCACGTCGGATCGGAGGCATGTACCATGAGGACAGAGCATTCAAGATGTGAATTTGGAGAAGAATCAACTGGACGGAACATATAACAAACGAAGAAGTGATGGGAAGGATTGGAGAAGAAAGATCCTTGATACATACATGCAACAACAAGAAAGAGACAAAGGTAATGGATCGGGCATACGCTGAGAGGGGACTCCCTCCTATGAAATGTCGTCGAGGGAAGAATTTAAGGGAGCAGCACAAGTGGAAGACCAAGACAGATGATGCTGGATTAGAATGTGAAGGACGTTTGAACCTGTCTGAAGGCAGAGAACCGGAAGCTTTTTGACATCCGGTATGCGTGTGTGTATGTATGTATCGTATGTGTGTAGGTATGTTTGTATGTGTGTGAATGTATGCGCGCATGTATGTATGTGTGTATGAATGTATGTATGTAAGCATGTATGTATGCAAGTATGTATGTATGTATGCGTATGTATGTATGTATGTATGTATCTCAACATCACTGCTAATTGTTTGTTGTCATCTGCTTGCCCGTTTCCCCTCCCTTAGCTACGCCACATGAAGCTGAAAATTCCAAACTTGGAGCTCACGCATTCGACATTGCTCTTATCCCTCTTTTCAGATACATGTACATGTCCGCACTCCAGCGGACTACAAAGGTTCAGAGTAGGCTAGGCCACCCTGTTCATATTTGCAACTTCAGCAATTCCATGGGGTAATTTGATATTGCCGCGCCCGGCAAAGGGTCTCTAATTAGCAGGGACGTATCTAGCGTTGGGCTGGGGGGCTTAAGCCCCCCAAACGAAGTTGAAGCCCCCCCCCAAACAAGTCAAGCCGTTGTATGCTTACGGCTAAAATTCGTATGAACACTGTATAAATGTTGCCATGTTCAAGACTTAAGCCCCCCCCCCCCCAAACGAAAAAGCCTAGTTACGTGCCTGCTAATCAGATTCAACACTGTAGAGACAGTATGCTGTTTGACTATAAATTATAATTGGTGTTTAATACACAGACTCCTTGAAAATATAGCCACGTACCAAAATTTAGACACGGACGTTCGCAATTGCATAGCCTTCGCACTCATAATTTCGAATCTGGGTCACCTCTCGTTCCCTTTGCGGACATCGCTTTTGGGTGACCCCGTGTAACTCCAGGCTCAACGTTACCATACCATTCTAGTTATAGAAGGCACGTCAATTAATTACTATCACAACTGAACAGTAAACTTTGAGTAAAGCGGCCAGATCAACGTCAATGGTGGCGGACAGGAGGAATGGCTAGAATAGTGTATAATTATCTTAAGCCTAGATATTGATGAAATACGACGAGACGAGAATCAAACATGTTTTCAATTTATAACATTAAAACTGGTGTACAGTCAACAGACGAAACTATAGACTCGAACTAATCTGTTTTCTTTGTTCTAGGAAATTAACTAAACCCGCACATTTAAACTATTTCAAGAAATATATCTGTCTGTCTGTGGAACACGGCAGTAGTTATGACAATACAGTTAAATTCGACTCCTGTTAAACTGGTTATCATCTGGTAACTGAGTCATTTTCCGGTAATATGTCACATTCACTAATTGAAGAAGCAAAAAAATTTTTGGGGCAAATTACATTGATTTTTGTTTGAAGCAAATCTTGAATATTTCTATTTCACTGATATATAGGCCTATTTGGTTTTGCACTAATATGTAAAATTATGAAGCTTTTAGCAGAAAGAAAATAGCCCTACGAAAAACGGAGTGGAATGTTTGTCCACTCCGTTACTCCGTTACCAAAACGTATGAGCTATTTATATATAGTAGACAGCTTCCTACTGCGTAGTTTGACATGCCAATATGTTCTTAGTATTAATGTTTATAAAATAAATATAAAAGAAATTACAATACAAATGATTATTTAATTCCATCACATTTTAAATTTTGTTAAGAAGTTCCACTCCGTTACCGAAAGAAAAATAGGGAATCTAATCAACGTAAAGTTGACTGTATTTTTTTTTGCCAAATAACAAAATAAAAATCACTTCAGCTAATCATTACCAGTGATCAAATGAACAAAAAACATTAAAATATTTATGATGTTGTCTTAAAAATCTGCTCATAACATCAAAATTACATAAAAAATTACCATAAAAAGTTCCGCTCCGTTACCATTTGTCGAGAATTGAGCACAAAATGTGAAAAGTGAACTTTAAAAAAAACAGTCTGCCGAAGCAAAAATTTATTTAAAATGTCATATATTGTTATATATAATTGTATTAGAAATGATAATTTAAGTAGACGACTTATCCTGACAGTGGAATAAATTTTAGTACCTCAATGGTCACATTCATGGTAACTGAGTGGACAGTTAACGGAGTGGACAAATTGTGTATCAGCACGGTAAATATCATATTATCTCTCATGCGTCCACATTAATCGTCGGTACACTCATTATATAGCTTATAAATGTTATATTAAAAATATTATTTAAATTATATTTATTCATAATCATTGCCAAAATGCAGTAACGGAGTGGATGTATTATGAAAAAACACATGAGGTACGTAATAAATGAAAATTTGTAAGAAATTTGTCTTAGCATTCAGATCCTGTATTAAGACATACTTACTTACATAGATCTTCACAGAAGAGATGTGTTAAGTAGCGGGACCAAAGAACTGGAAGGGTTGTGAGATACGAGATCATTTTTACATTTTAACGGAGCGGACATAATTTTCCGGGGACAAGTTAAAATATATTTTAAAACATTATACTGAAGTTGTAAGTTTCTAAGTTGTATTTAGAAATATGCAATTATGTTTATTATAAAAGAAACAGTCACATTTTTTGGTTTAATGCAAATCATTTTGAAATTGTAGACGAAAGCAATATGTACTGTAGCCTAGGGACGGTAACGGAGTGGAACATTTTAAATTCAAAATAAATTTTAATAAATTATTTTATTGCTCTGAATTACTTTCAAAGGTCTTAAATTGTTGACTGATCAATAACGTTTTAATCTAATCACTTAGCATGATCAGACTAGGCATTGTTTTCTTAGAAATGACCGGGGACAGCTGAATTGTCAATTTATGCATTTACCGGAAAATGACTCATCTACTATTATCATGTAATCTTACTGCGTACTTGTCAGTTTTAATTAATAAACGAATAGGGGCCTATTATTATTATCATTAGGCCTATGTCCTGATGATAACATAATAATAATGTTCCATAAAATCGTTCTGAATTTCAAACATTTTGTCACACACCCAATTCCATAAAATGATTGTCTAAAAAATAAGAGTAATAACTAATAACATCGCACATTACTCTAGACTAGAGCAGCTCCAGCTACCTCAAGCCACTGCGTAGCAACCCTGGACAAGATGCTCACCCACAACTGTCTGTGAGAAAGGCAACGGGAAACCACCTCACTCATCTCATCCCCGGGTGGCATAAAGCCAATGAACCTGCCTTCGGGCAGACAACTCATCATCATCATCATCATCATCATCATCATCATCATCATCATCATCATCATCATCATCATCATCATCATCATCATCATCATCATCATCATCAGCTCCAGAAAATCGTTTCAAATTTCGTCCGTTCCTTGGGAAGATGTTGCAAGCTTTCTGTAGTTGACAACAGTTTTCCATCAACACAGTTCTCAGTCTGTATGTGTAAGTACCGAGTCTCTTACATAAAGTGTTTGCATGGCATATTCGTGCCATGTTCGGCACAATGAATTCTTAGAATTCACTCTCGCATACATTTTACCTGCATGGATCTTGCATGGTAGCCGAGACATTCACTCAATGCTACGTACATCACATAGTTTACACTTCTGTGGCTTTTACCAAGTGTGTCTTCCTGACTGCATTTTGAGAACATCACTCTGAGTAAATGCTTTGTTACATAAAGTGCATTTTAATAGTTTTTCTATGTTGCGGGTTCATGCATGGCGTTTCTGAGGACATGTCAATGTAAATGATTTTTTTACATTGATTGCATGCATATATTTTTTTCTTCAGTTTCAATCAATCAATCAATCAATCAATCCTTTTATTGAAGCCATTTGAAGTACAAGGAAAATACAACATAAAACTTTTAACTTTGGCAACAAGAGGAAACCCAAAAGGGATCTTGATCCCGCTTAGCAGGGCCACCTAGTTAACATTTATCGTAATACAAGTAAATGGCAGCACAATCAATACTTTTAACGGTAACATCGATCAAGTTATATGATCAGCAGGTAAAAGAAACAATAGAACTCTTAACTAAAGAACTAACTATCAGTACACATGGATTCCAACTAAGGTATACAGCTCAATTTTCATAAGTTAAAAAGAGATGAAAAAAATAGAAAAAAGTGTAGTTTCATACATGGCACTGTGTGCAAATCGTTTGTGACATAGACAGCACTTGTATGGCTTTCTCTAGTTTAAGTTCTTATAATAATTATGGAGATCTAGGACACTTCTGTGCAAAGGCTTTGTGACATAAATTGCAAATGTATGGTTTTCCCAAGTGTGGGTTCTGTTAAGGCATTCCAGAGAAGTTTTCTCTACAAAAGCTTTGTGACATAAATTATAGTTTTATGGTTTTTCTCCAGTGTGGGATCTTTCATGGCATTCCAGATGAGTTTTCTCTGCAAATGCTTTGTGACATAAATTGCACATACAGAGCCTATGGTTTTTCTCCAGTATGGGTTCTTTTATGGCATTGCAGAGAAGTATTCCATGCAAATGATTTGTGACATAAATTGCATATGAATGGCTTTTCTCCAGTGTGGGTTCTTTTATGACGTTCCAGATGATTCTTCTGTGCAAATGCTTTGTGACATAAATTACACTTGTATGGTTTTTCTCCAGTGTGGGTTCTTTTATGGCATTCCAGAGTACTATTCAAAGCAAATGATATGTGACATAAATTGCATACGTATGGTTTTTCTCCAGTGTGGGTTCTTGTATGACGTTCCAGACAATTCTTCTGTGCAAATTCTTTGTGACATAAATTACACTTGTATTGTTTTTCTCCAGTGTGGGTTCTTTTATGAAGTTCCAGAGTAGACTTCTGTCCAAATGATTTGTGACATAAATTGCACATGTATGGTTTTTCTCCAGTGTGGGTTCTTTTATGAAGTTCCAGATAAGTCTGCTGTGCAAATGATTTGTGACATGAATTGCATGTAAATGGTTTTTCTCCAGTGTGGACTCTTCTATGGCGTTTCAGACTACTATTCTGTCCAAATGATTTGTGACATAAATTGCACACGTATGGTGTGTCTCTAGTGTGAGTTCTTCTATGGCATTCCAGAGTAGTATTCCATGCAAATGCTTTGTGACATAAATTGCATATGTATGGTTTTTCTCCAGTGTGGGTTCTCTTATGTTGTTCCAGAGGAGTCTTCTGTGCAAAATCTTTGTGACATAAATTGCACTTGAATGGTTTTTCCCCAGTGTGGGTTCTTCTATGGCATTCCATATGAGTCTTCTGTGCAAATACTTTGTGACAGAAATTGCACTTGAATGGTTTTTCTCCAGTGTGGGTTTTTGTATGGTGGTCTAGAACACTCTTCCAAGCAAATGCTTTGGGACATAAATTGCACGTATATGGTTTTTCTCCAGTGTGAGTTCTATTATGGCGTTCCAGAGTAGTATCCCATGCAAATGCTTTGTGACATAAATTGCACATATATGGTTTTTCTCCAGTGTGAGTTCTTTTATGGCATTCCAGAGCAGTATTCCATGCAAATGCTTTGTGACATAAATTGCATTTGTATGGTTTTTCTCCAGTGTGAGTTCTTTTATGGCGTTCCAGAGTAGTCTTCCATGCAAATGCTTTGTGACATAAATTGCATTTGTATGGTTTTTCTCCAGTGTGGGTTCTTTTATGGCATTCTAGAGTAGTCTTCTGTCCAAATGATTTGTGACATAAATTGCATATATTTGGTTTTTCTATAGTGTGGGTTCTTTTATGAATTTTCACACTGGATTTCCATGTAAACGTTTTGATAAAAAAGTATGTGTCTGGCTTGTTGTGGCTACTTGCTTGCATCTTGAGATCTTGAACACAGCCAAATATTGGACTTATATATAGGTTGACTTTATTGCTGCTTTTCAATGTAATTGCAAACATAAAATGAATTACAAAATGCAAATGTTAAAATAAAATTATTGAGGGAAGATTGGATGCAATAAGAAACTGAAGACAAAGAATACTGAAACCCTGTAAAGTGTACGTACGCAAAATAAATTTCTAATTATGACGTCCACATTAGCCTATTTATAACTCTGTATTGTCCTATAGTCGTCCGATGGCATTTTATTACATTATATAAAAGCCATGTTCAGTTATTCTGTGCTGTGAACGAGACACCTATAATTTGTCTATATTGGCCCTCACTCATCCTTCAATCTGGCCTAAAGTGCAGACTTTCGAGACACTTCCTGCAGCTGGTCTTCTGGGGGGGGGGGTGCGTCAAGTGTACGTACGCGGGGGGGTGTGTGGAAGAAAGTACGCTTGCGAACAGGGGGGAGGGGGTCCAATTTTCCCGGATTTTTGCGTACGTAATATATGGGTGGCCCCTTACTGGAGATTACTTCAACAATGGAAACACTTTTTTACAATATGTAAATCTGAGATCACTGAACTTATATTTGAAAGTTTTCTTACCCTTTGTAAATGCGTGATTATGCTTTCACGACATGGTGATAAAAAGTTTGGAATAGGCAGCCTAGCAACACAAATTCATGACAGAATAAGATTGTTTTCTTGTGCTAATTTAAATATGGCAAAGAGAGGCCTGGAAGCTATAGTACTTAGCCTCCTTGAGATCTGGATAATGCAATTATTGGAAAAATAAATAACCATGATCGTACCAATAAAATAGCATAAAACAAAAGAAAATATGCTGCATAAGGCGGACAAGGAAAGATCTCCTATTGCTAATATACGAGAGAGACACAGGTAGTGGATTGGTATTTGAGTCATTTTCCGGTAATATGTCACATTCACTAATTGAAGAAGCAAAAAATTTTTTGGGGCAAATTACATTGATTTTTGTTTGAAGCAAATCTTGAATATTTCTATTTCACTAATATATATTTGGTTTTGCACTAATATGTAAAATTATGAAGTTTTTAGCAGAAAGAAAATAGCCCTACGAAAAACGGAGTGGAATGTTTGTCCACTCCGTTACTCCGTTACCAAAACATATGAGCTATTTATATATAGTAGACAGCTTCCTACTGCGTAGTTTGACATGCCAATATGTTCTTAGTATTAATGTTTATAAAATAAATATAAAAGAAATTACAATACAAATGATTATTTAATTCCATCACATTTTAAATTTTGTTAAGAAGTTCCACTCCGTTACCGAAAGAAAAATAGGGAATCTAATCAACGTAAAGTTGACTGTATTTTTTTTGGCCAAATAACAAAATAAAAATCACTTCAGCTAATCATTACCAGTGATCAAATGAACAAAAAAACATTAAAATATTTATGATGTTGTCTTAAAAATCTGCTCATAGCATCAAAATTACATAAAAAATTACCATAAAAAGTTCCGCTCCGTTACCATTTGTCGAGAATTGAGCACAGAATGTGAAAAGTGAACTTTAAAAAAAACAGTCTGCCGAAGCAAAAATTTATTTAAAATGTCATATATTGTTATATAAGTTGTATTAGAAATGATAATTTAAGTAGACGACTTATCCTGACAGTGGAATAAATTTTAGTACCTCAATGGTCACATTCATGGTAACTGAGTGGACAGTTAACGGAGTGGACAAATTGTGTATCAGCACGGTAAATATCATATTATCTCTCATGCGTCCACATTAATCGTCGGTACACTCATTATATAGCTTATAAATGTTATATTAAAAATATTATTTAAATTATATTTATTCATAATCATTGCCAAAATGCAGTAACGGAGTGGATGTATTATGAAAAAACACATGAGGTACGTAATAAATGAAAATTTGTAAGAAATTTGTCTTAGCATTCAGATCCTGTATTAAGACATACTTACTTACATAGATCTTCACAGAAGAGATGTGTTAAGTAGCGGGACCAAAGAACTGGAAGGGTTGTGAGATACGAGATAATTTTTACATTTTAACGGAGCGGACATAATTTTCCGGGGACAAGTTAAAATATATTTTAAAAAATTATACTGAAGTTATAAGTTTCTAAGTTGTATTTAGAAATATGCAATTATGTTTATTATAAAAGAAACAGTCACATTTTTTGGTTTAATGCAAATCATTTTGAAATTGTAGACGAAAGCAATATGTACTATAGTCTAGGGACGGTAACGGAGTGGAACATTTTAAATTCAAAATAAATTGTAATAAATTATTTTATTGCTCTGAATTACTTTCAAAGGTCTTAAATTGTTGACTGATCAATAACGTTTTAATCTAATCACTTAGCATGATCAGACTAGGCATTGTTTTCTTAGAAATGACCGGGGACAGCTGAATTGTCAATTTATGCATTTACCGTAAAATGACTCATTTCCTACTGAGAACTATCATAGAGAAACGAATGGGGAAAAGAGAATGAGAGCAAGACCTAGATGGATGCTTCTGGACTGGATGATGATGAATGGACAGTTGATACAGTAAACTCAAGGAGGAAGTCCAGCATCTAGAGGGTAGGAGCCATTGGACTTTTGAACCTGCACAAAGGCAGATAACTTGAGCACAAGATCCTTGCCAAATCTAACCCTGTTTGGAATCCCACAGTGCAGTGCCATAAAACAAAAGCACTGCACAGAGTTGTTTCATTAGATCACATCTATAAGTGTTTGCTAAAATGCAAAACAACAGCCCATATTGTATTTCGATAAAATTTACAAATTTATAATGTCTAAAACTTCGAAAAGTATACCATTTGTAACGTCGTCACTGCGTTAAAAGGGGAGGTTTATTTTTTCCAAAGGATCTATTTACATACTGTCTGAAAGAACTAATTAGTCCATTTAATATCGCACAGACTGCAAAAACAATTACGTAAAACTAAGACTTTGAAAATAATCCACATGTGACAGCATAGATAACCGGCGTGGTTAAGTTTCGCTAGATTAAAAGAAAATCCGAATAAGTTAACCTAAATTGCATTCGTCGGTTTGCTTAATAAGGGCCCATTAAGATGAGATTATAAATCGAAAGCATTGGTCGGTGAAATAAAAGATTGACATAATTATACATAAATATATATACCTATATGGCCTATAAGTTATTACTTACATAGGCCTACAGTCACAGTATACTAGGGTGACCATACGTCCCGGTTTTCCGGGACATGTCCCGGTTTTATGTGGTGTGTCCCGGTGTCCCGACGACTTGTGTGAAAGAGCAAAATTGTCCCGGTTTCGGAGAAGTAAAAGAAATTGTCAACTTTCTTGGAAACTCGGTTCTTTGTAAATGACATAACTAATAGTCAGTGGCGGCACCAGACAAATTTTGTAACCAGGGCAAAGTCAGGGCAGTCATAGGGGGCCTACAAGAAACGAGTGCAGAGGGCGAATTATGCCCCGAAAAAATCATGGGCAGGGTAAAAATTCTGGCAGTGCAACGACAAGAGCAAATGCTTTTTTTACCAGGGCATTTGCCCTGACTCGCACTGGTGTAGCGTCACCCCTGCTAATAGTTAATAGTAAATAGTTTGTAACCCAAAACGAATTCGTAACGAAAGAACAGTTTGTTATTTTATATATTATATCTCTAGTAAGTTTAGTTAAAAGGTTATATGAAATATTAAAGCATAACGTGAAAGTTTTCATATTATAATTTCATTTCAGTACGATGTACGGGAAAGATTTTTGAAAATGCGTCAAGTGCAGATAATGCGGAAAGTACGGAAAACGCAATGCGAAAATTAAAAAAGCATACATGATACACCATGGAATATCTTCTCTTTGTCAGAGACTCAGAATCAAATATTGCTAAATCACACCAGCACAACTGAGGGGGTTGGAAACGAACCCCCTGAGACGTGCAATGAAGACTTAACTTTGGAGGTCCTAAGAAAGATTGGGGTTGAACCCCCTACTCCAGACAATTCTCACCCTCGGTCTACTGACTCTATTACTATAACAGTCTACTCTACCGAGTCTACTCTACTGTAACAGCCTAACGGACCTAGCGGTACCTAACCCTAACTGGAACCCTACACTTAACCCTTAATTTAACCCACAATCTCAAATGCATTCAGTCTACTACCATACTCTAATCTAGGCCTACTCGACTCTACTGACTGCTGTGCTTTATAATTATAGCCTACTCTATTTCAGTATGCTCTATCAGTCTCTCTATCTATCTGATTTAATAAATATCTTCTTTCATCACGTTCCACGTTTCACATGCATACATGTGAAACGTGGTAATAATTCTAAGAATATAAGTAGGCCTAATATAGATAGATAATATTAAGCTATCGTATGTGGTATGGCAACTAGCTAGCATGCAAGTTCTCATTTGTATTGATCTTGTTTTCTTTTGCCCAGCCGATAAGAGATGCCGAAAAGAGCGTTACAAAAAGTGTCCCGGTTTTTGAAGGCCAATAAATGGTCACCCTACAGTATACCTAATTACTATGTATAGATTCCTTAGCTTAGATATAGAACAAAATATGCTTCACCAGCAAATAAATGCAGGAGGAGAAATTATCGTATCAAAAAGTAGTAAATACTCATAATAACGAAAAAAGTAGTTAGGCTATATGAATCGTTTTCTTTATGAAGCCAAAAACAGGTTCCAACCTATATATATATATATATATATATATATATATATATATATATATATATATATATATATATATATATATATATATATATATATATATATATATATATATATATATATATATATATATATATATATATATATATATATATATATATATATATATATATATATATATATATATATATATATATAGTTTGATCATAGAAGGCAGCTGGGGGCTGCCATGTTTGGACAGAATGAGCCATTAGTTGTGAAGTTCATATTTCTATGTGACATTATACAATTGATTAGATCATTACAATACAATGCAATTGGCCCATTTGTAACATTGATGCTCTGGAATCGTATAGTAGGCCTACTAACTGTGTAAACTGTACCAGTAATGTATAGGCCGCCCTGGACCCGCTATGAGAGCTCACCAGTGGTGTAGTGGGGCGGGAATGCGGGGGAACGCCGTTCCCGCACTTTTTTCCATACTTACCTACCAAAGATTGCACTTTTTGCTACAGTTGCTACTTCAATTTCCAGGCGTTCCCCCACTTCATTTTTTAGGACTACACCACTGGAGCTCACGATTTGCTCCTGAGTATCCAAACCCCTATAGTCGGTTGACTCGGTCGTTTATCGGCTTGCTCAAGGACGAGTAAACACCCCCACCCAAAGAAATCGATCCTGGCTACGACCTTGTGACAACCAATTTGCCTTGCCTATGAAACCGTTGAAAGAAGTAATTTAGGTGAAGCATCTGTTAAATTGATTGTCGACGACCTTGCACCTGTGCCTATTCGGTGCCTTGGACTTGGTTTTAAATGATATAAGAGAGTAATTAGGCCTACAGCCCATATAAGCCGATCACTCTACTGGCTAAATACAGGAACGCATAGAATGCCAGTCCTACACCTACAACAAACTCCAATCCTACGTACCAGCCCTCCTATCATAATAAAAATAATCTTCGTTTAATATTTTCAAACTGACAATTACGCAGTATGATTACAAGTCAGTATGAACGGATGATCACAAGTTATTACAGGTCTACAGACTACAGAAGTCGAATTTTAACTGTATACGGCAGCCATGCAAGACGCCCGTCACGTCCTACATCTTATTTTGACAACGCGCCATCTCGCGAATGATAGGCTGACTGGACCTTTAGGAGGGTTGTGGGAAGCGATCCAGCTACCTACTGCTCTTCACTCCAGTTAGGCCTATGTTACCACTACTCTATGGACCCTCACACTATGGACCCCCCACTCTATGGACCCCGCCCCCATAGTCAGTCCAATCACTTCGCTCAACCTGCTTCTGTTGCACCTCTTTATGTGCCGACTTCGGGCGCTGGAGATTACGATTACGATTGGCAGCTAGCTTCTGCAAACACTGTGCTATGACGCCAAAGGAATGCGGCAGTGGTTGGTCTTTTTCGCGAACATGAGGATACAAGATGGCGGCATATTATGTTAGAGAAGCTAGTTGTAGTGTAGAGGGCTAGATGGATGCGGGGGCGACAGTTTAATAAATTAATACTGAAAATTTGCATGGTGATCGACGTCTTTTTAGCAAAATGGAGTTCGCTAAATCAGTCTTAGGTCTGGGAAGTCCGGTTGGATACAGCTCCAAGAAAGTCCATGGTTTGTTTTCTTATTCCATATGTAGGGTAGTATGGCTACACGTATATCTTAGCAACAGATACGCGTTCGAGTACTTCGTTCAGGTTTAGTGTCCCATTTCGAGGTTCCCACTTGAAATTCTGTTTCAGCCTTTCGGCAATCTTGACTGAATATAGTGAGCATTCGAGGTTTCCACGATTACATTTATCAGGATCAACAACTGTCTTCTCATTCTTGTTGCTAAATTTATAGATTAGCGCAATAGTCGAGTGATTAACGAGCTGGACTATCCAGCGAGAGGTTGGGGGTTCAAATTCCCACCTGGGTAGAAATAATTTAGGAAGTTTCTGTTCCACTGACCCCAGTTGTGAACTGAGCTACAAAATGAATACATTGCCCATCTACTGTCGGTGTGAAGATAACCGCCCTTATGTGCCGAGGCGAAGAAAGTGAAGTCGCTAACACGATACACATAGCTTCCTCCATGGGTTCACAATTAGACATACTCGGATTAGAAAAAACAAGACCAGTATAATTACCAGTTGGCTTCTACACTTCTTGGGTGTCAAAGAAGTGTGGCTTATGATCCATAAAGTGCATTAGCCATGTTGTTGATGACTTTCTTGTTTTGCAGCTGATGCAAAGTTGTAATTTCAGATTTGGGGCACCTACAGGATTACACAACTGGGATGTTGTTATTTGTCAGGCTTTGCAGGCCATGTTTTGCAAATTAAAATCTGGGCACACTCTTTTTTGGGCCTTATTCTGTTTCATGTTAGGCAATGTCAACCTGTTTTAACCAGGTTGAAATCATTTACAGACAAGGAGGCACTAAAGGCCTCTGTGAAAACAATACTTCTCATTGTTAACACTTTAATGACAAGACTGTAGTATTGGCAACTGGGAACCCTCGTTTAGGTGTTCAAGGAGTAAATGCTTTGGCTCAGCTAGTTGACCAGTGGGGTTCCAAAGGTTGGTCATACATCTAACTTCATGTGGGATGAGCTGCAGGGTTGCCCATGCAAAGACACTCTGCTCTTAATAACTTTAAACTGATGTATAGGTGGCTCCATTCTATGCATTTCAGCCTCATTCATACTGACCACAGATGTCTTTGCTCTGCAACACAGGGCTACCTGGTTGTTCCCCATCCTGTACTTCCACATTGTAGTATGGTAACTTCACTGTGGGTGGTCCTTGATTCTGTTTGAGTCTGTTTATGTAATGTAATATTATTAATAATTGGTCATTGACCATTGTTAATGTTACTTTGTGCATGCCTTATTCTGAATTATTGTTTGTTCTTGCTTCTGCTGGTTTACTAGCTGTGTCATTAAATTTGAATGTTAAGATATTGACTTGATTACATTTACAACTTGGTTTACTTTTCACACTAAAATGCCTGAACAAATTGCCATTGCTGAAATCTTTGATCTACCTGCAACCAGGGCTGTTAACAATACTGGCAAAATGTATTGACAATACCAATACATGTTTTCTAATGAATGTATTGGCAATACCAATACTTCCTAATAAATGTATTGGCAATACCAATACCAATACTTTTCTATAAGTAAGTCTACGTTTATTGACATAAAATACGTGCTAACAGTGTCGAGCAGTATTGCAGTGTAACCTACATACCATAACAGTAAATGTTGGCAGCAGGTAACCCAAACCAATGTCCTCCCCTTGCAGGATATCTGGCCCACAGCAAACTGGCTGCTTAACCTGCCAGGACGTTTTATCGTGATAATAACAGCACTGGCTGCAGCATTGCTATGCCGATGTGATATCTGAAGTCAGAGAAGCTGCAAAATAAAAAAATTAACTTGAAAATAGTATTAAGTGCAATATCACAGTAGTCTAGGACATTCTGATCTAACTGCTTCGGTAGCACTGTTGCGACACCAAACGGAACTATTCAGTTTGAGAGTATCAATTCTGTGAGACAGGATATGGTGGAACTGCAAGTTTTTAAATCAGGATTTGAAAGCAAGAAATCAAAGGTTCATTGTGGTTTTGTGATGGATGGAGTTGGCCCCAATGCGATTGTCACTGTAATTGATGACTTCTATCACACCAATATCTAGTGCAGGGAAGGCGAACCTATGGCACGCGTGCCCAACCTGGCACGCACATCATCTGAACTCTGAATCTTCCTTTTTTTCATACTTTTTATATTTTTTATTTCTTACATCCAGCAATTTCTTTCGTGCTTCATTGTCACATAAAATTATAGTAAATGTAAATTAATCGCATTATTAAGTAGCCACGTCCAAAAATAATACAATGAACTTTCAATATTAGCTTTCACTTTTTGGGTACTTCATTCCATGTTCCTTGGTTCAATAAATTTCTGGCACGCGAAATTTTCCGCTTTCTTTAAGAGCTATTTTCTGGCACGCGAGCTAAAAAAGGTTCGCCATGCCTGGTCTAGTGGGACACCAAAACCAAGCCACAATCAGGCCAATATCCAGAAGATCAGTTCTAAGGAACTAAATCTAAAGTTCAGTGAGACAGAATATTGATCGGGTGATCTTCATTATCTTTGCTTTAATGACTGGCTGTTTTTTTATGTTTGCTTAATTGTATTAATGATTGTTCCTGTAGCCATCTTATATTTACTCTTTTCCCAGTTCACAAGTCACAGATTCTGTTCAATCAAGTGATATTTGAACTGAATTTAGACTACTAATTCATTTTATTTCCTCTTTACTCTTCTTCGTCTGGTGGTTTTCTAGTTTCCAGATGTTCATTAGTCAGGTATAATTAGATTTAACATTAGACTTGATAATACTGTGCATGGTTGGTCCTTGCTTTAAATGCGCATTGTGTTTTGGTTCTTGAGCACTGTTCTTCTGCTCTTTGGGCAAAAACTGGGCCACAGACTTTGCTGCATACAGTATTGTCTGAGCTGGTAACAGAAGTTGGTGATGGAAAAGACATCTTGACCTTAGGACAGTCTAGAAGATTTTGAGGGAACATCTGGCTGAGCATAGTAGGGCTGGAAAGCACCATTAAGCAGCTTCTCTGATTGATTGTTTGGGATGTATTCTAACTGTGAACTCTTTCTGTCACGCACTCAGAGTGTAAACTTGTCCCTGTGCATTGTATCGGCCGATGGCTGGCTACTTGCTGAGCAAACAATCCCTTCGAGCTGTGATTGCAGATATTAACATCTGCGACACAGCTGTGTTCTGCTTGCGTGATCAATATGTTTCTTTTGCCCGGCTTTTTGTTGGCGGTTTAGAATCTGCTCTGCATTTCCTTGCACGCTCTGATATTGCTTCAAAATTGTGTTTTCAGTCTTAAAATAGACGTGGCCCAATTTGCCAACAGTTCAAGCATCAACTGTCTATGCAACCTGGCTCTCAAAAAGTCATCGAGTTTTCGTTGTTGGCGATTTTGTCTAGCGAATTTAAATCACTAACTAAAGGTCAACCTTAGATCGAAGATGAACCATAATGCATTCTGATGCGATTTCATTTCTTGAAATGTTCTTACAGCGGACACGTTGTCAGAGGATGAGGAAGATATACCTGTTGGAATCGGGGAGGGACTAAGTGTCTGCACATCACCGGATATCATGTCGGTTTGTGCCGACGTCAGTCCACTGCCTGGTGGACCATTCTCTGCTCTTACGCCGTCTATGTGGCCACAGGATATTCTCTGCAGACTTAGCCAGGTCAGAGCAACATTTAAACTATATTTGTTTAAAGAGATAGGATGCAATGTGAAGAGACATTACCTATGTTCTCATGGAGATATGCCTTTGAGAAAGATACTCGACACCCAGAGGTGATCCGTGGCAAATTTATTTTTATGTAGAATGTTTTTGTTTGTGCTGCCCCTTTATATGGGGTGTGTGTGCTGGTTAGCATGCTGGGCTGTTAACCCAGAGCGTAGAGGTTCAAAACCTGTAACAGCTAAAAAATGGTTTTAGGTTTCTGCTCCACTTGGTCCTCTTGCAAACCCAGCCATAAAATGAGTAGACTCAGCTGATGAGGGAGGGGGGGACTGGCCACCCACTGTCACATGCCAAGGTTAAGAAAATAAAGGTGCTCACACATTATAGCCATAACTGCCTCTTATGGTTAGGTTAACCCTTTAATGACAAGCGTATACTAAAATGCATGGAATACTAATCCCTCTCGTCGCTAAAGGATTAAAGGGCTGCCTTGTTTATTCATTACCTCTCGAGGTTTATTGACCTCACATACTGTAAACATACTTGTCACCATGTCATCTGCATTGGCCTGTTTTAACAAAATCGAGTGCAATTGTTATATAAAACTGCTTAACAATGCTTTAATATCTTCAGGGTGACCTGGATATGTTGACGCATTGATATTAAGACACACATCACTAGCGATTGGTTTCAAGTCGAATTCAAAGAACAAGTGGACACTTGTGTGCTTATTAAATTATCGAGAGTCTGTATTGATTTATAATTAATTATAGACGATATGTATAATTAATTACAGATGTTGTGTATCAAGAGTCCACAATGCATTCTTTGTCTGTGAACCTTTTGCTGGCTTCTACTGACTTGTGATCCTCTTAAGTGTCCAAGCTTTGTCACCTTTGACTGACGAATTGATTGACTTAGTGGCATTCCTCTTTGTTTTCTTAGGACTTACCTGTTGCCTGGTAATTTATGCAGCACCTAGTAAGAATCTCTCAAAAGGCAGTGGTCCCCATCCTCTCATCCCCGGCTGACCCCCCCAGAGTCTACGCCTATGGATATAAGCCAACTGCAACAGACATTTGAAACGACCTTAGATAGTTCCAAATTATGCAAAACGTCAACGTTGCGTTATGTGCATATTCAGTGGATTTTACTATAGGGGGTGCGTGATTAAGTGATTTAATAGTTCAGTAAGAACAGGTTTATGAGTTCATCTGCCAGTGAATAATGTCTCCACTGTCGTGAATAATGTCTCCACTTCATGCATAAACTAAACTTCAACTTGAAGAAGAAGTCCCTTAAGCTAGCCCTGAGGCAGCCATGGATATGAAGTGTTATCGACTTCATTTTCTTAGCCTCAGCATTTGAGGGCGGGTGGCCAGTCCTCTCCCTCGCCGTCTCATCTTCCCACCGACAGTGTACGGTGAGTGTACTCATTGTAGCTGAGTTCGCTAGGGGGGTGCAGGTAGAGCAGAAATCTCAAACCCAATTTCTGTCCTGGCAGGGATTTGAACCCCTGACCTCTTGAATGACAGTCCAGAACACTAACCACTACACCATAAAGTACCCCAAACTTAAACTTAACTATTACACAAATTAAACTCAAGACTCACCTTTCTAACTTAAGATGCACCTTGTTAGAACTCTTAGATAGCCATGCTTCAGTGCTTTTGAGACGTATTTAAAAGGTATTTGAGAGGTATATAAATGTCCAGAAATACATGCATACATACATATATACATAAATACATACATACATAAATACATACATGCATACATACATAGATACATGAATTTTGCAATTACAGTTATGATTAAATGTAGAAAATCTTAAACCATCGGAGTCAAATTCATGGTTGACTGATGTAAGGCTCAGAGGTCTTGATGTTGGGTAACGTCTCCATTTGTGTTTGTCTTTGTATATGCAACTGGTTTTCATACTTTATCGTTGGTAAAGGTTCTATGCTTCGAATTGTTTTAAACCACTGTCTGGGAGTAATTTGTTGACTCCAAGATATTTGTACGCTAGCTTTAGTTTCATGATTAATTAGAAAGTTGCTGCTTTCCCTCTGTGATTAAGATATTAAGCTAATAAATTCTTTAGTACTAGGCATTAACTGATGTTTGCCTGAAGAGATGTTATATTAAAAAATTATGATTCGCTAGAGAAACCAAAATTCAGTTTGTAAGACACGCACAAAGAATTACCCCAGATGCTAGAAATTGTTAGGTGTTAATGTATATTATAATCATACATAATTTAATATTTTGCCCAGTTCTCTTATTAATTTTGGCTTGTCCAACGGAACAGTTTTCGTTTGTTGTGTGTAGTATGAAAGAAACTTTTCTTTTACTACAGCTGTGTTAGGCCTCCTCTTCCTTATTCTGTTTTAGTCTGAGGATGCAGCTGGACAGCTGGACTATCGCTACGATGAGTTCGGTTACAAAGTTGAAGAGGAAGGTATGTAGCACTTGAGTTATCTGTTGGTCAGTAAATGTTCTGTACTTAATAACATCTAACATCAGTTAGGCTGGTGCAGAGAGCGCCTCTGATTATTTTCCTGGAGAAGTGCTGTATAAATTTCCTTAATAAATAAATAAATAATTCAATTGATTCAATGGTCAGTACCAGTCTGTCATAAGTATACATAGTCAGTCAGTTGATATATACACATGTACTTAGTGCAATACAAAGCAAGTGCCCAATGAGTCCCAATGACCATACCCCATAGGCCTTAGATCAGTGAACCTATTGGTCAATGTTTTCAGTTTAATTCCTTTGAAGACTTTATTTTAGTGTGCCATTACCTTACCTTACTTTGCCTTGCCTTATCTTTCCATTACCTTACCTTGCCTTACCTTACCTTATTTTGCCCTGACCTTGCCTTACCTTACCTTGCTATTACCTTACCTTGCAATTACCTTACCTTGCCTTGCAATTAGCTTACCTTGCCTTACCTTGCCATTACTTTGCCTTACCTTGCCTTACCTTACCATTCAATTACCTTACCTTGCCTTACCTTGCCATTACTTTGCCTTACCTTGCCTTACCTTACCATTCAATTACCTTACCTTGCCTTACCTTGTCATTACCTTACCTTGAAATTACCTTAAGTACCTTACATTGCCTTTTTGTATGTTGCCTTACCTTACCGTACCTTACCTTGCTGTATGTGTCCTTACCTTACCATACCTTGCCTTGCTTCATTCAGAATTACCTTCCCTTCTGTTTTCCAGATGGACCGGAAGAGAATTCAAGCAAGCTGCTGAGCATTCCGTTTGTGGAGGATCCACAGCACAGACTCAAGTGGACAGCTTACCTCGAGTTCACTCACAACAACGAAGTGGAAGACCTGACGTGGGACAAGGTAAGCATCTCGTGTCAGTCTAGTAATTGTAAGTGCACATTCTCTTCAGGAAACTCACCAGAGGCGCTCCTGGCCTGACAACACAAGACCACAGTCAAACAGAATGGTCTTTAACTGGTTTTTAAATGGTTTTTGACCTAAATGGTCTTTAATAGAGGCAGGGAAGAGACCAGAACTCAGCAAGCCTGTTCAAGAATGAAGGGCTAACCTTGGCAAGCTACTACATATGTTGTGCATTGCATTATGGAAGCATAGCCGCAGTGCGTTTGCAGGCGTTCATTAAAGAATATACTTACTTACTTACTTATTTAAGAATGCCTTTGATGGACCCTTCTGACCGAGATTTTCCAGCATGAAATTTGTTTAGTCCTGTCATGTGTAGGTAGTTTATTTGTGTTTTCTTTATATATTGTTGGTAACTAATTTTGAAGACACCCATCAGTGGTATTAAGCAGAAGACTCAGTGACAGTCTAGCAGTAGTCTCAACTCTGCAAGATGCATGCTTTTGTGGGATTCTGAAATGGTGCTGTTCATATAGCCAGGTACAATAAAAAACAAGCTCCCAATGAATCCTATTGGCTATGTCTTTAATACTATAACTTTTGGTCTGTCTGATTCAGATTGAGAGCCGCCTGCCACGTTCCGAGAAACTAAAGGCGATGATCCGCCAGGGAATTCCGCATTCCATCAGACCACAGATCTGGATGCGGATTTCCGGAGCCCTCGAGAAGAAACTGAAGTCGGAGACTAACTACAAAATGATCGTGAAAGCGAGTTCCAACGACCACCTGATGACATCGAAACAGATTGAGAAGGTCTCAAAGTCATAGTCCTGAAACTTATATTCTTCATTTTAAAAATGGGGATGTTGATCGAAGGTAGAGGTAAAGGTAAAGAGATATATTTACCTTTGTTTACCTTAAGTGACACCTGTTTAGGGTGAAAGATTTATTTTAAAATATCATTACCATGCATTTATCTGTGGTTGATAAATAGTATGCTGCATTTTAAAAATGGGATGTTGATCGAAGGTAGAAGTAACATAGGTAGAGGTAAAGAGATATGTTTACCTTTCTTTACCTTAAGTTACACTTGTTTAGGGTATAAGATTTATTTTTAAATATCGTTACCGTGCATTTTTCTGTGGTTGGTAGATTGTGTTTGGGGTGTTTCTAAAAGATGCTAAATACGGGTAGATTTTTCTCAGTCATTTACATACCTCTCGTGGAAGCTCCTCAGAATCAGATATGTGGTCTTTAGAGTTTGGAAGAATCTCACAGTGGAAGTAATATTATTCGCCAGATAGTGCCATAGTTACCATCATGAGCATACAGCCTGACTATGCTGGCTTTGAAGGCTATTGTTATGGAGATGGTCATTGTTTGATATTTGCCAGGATCTTCTGCGTACAATGCCTAGCAACTCCTGCTTCTGCAACATCAACAGCACTGGCATCCCACGACTGCGCCGAGTCCTACGCGCTCTCGCCTGGCTCTACCCAGATATCGGATACTGCCAGGGAACTGGAATGGTTGGTAGAATTTATGTTTTCTGTAAAGCTTAAACTACCCACCACAGCCTGACGTTTGTTTTCATGACTCACTGTATTTTGACCAGAGTTTTCCAATTGATTGCAATTTGTTACCATGGTTTCGATTGATGCCTTGTTCATCTGGGAGGGGTAGATGAATGGTAACTCTTGCTCAAAGATCTTGAAAGACGTGGTTCGATACCTTTAAGCTCCCTATAAGTCGATTCAGCCTTCGCTGCCTAAGGGCAGCTGTAAAATGAGCGGGTGCCTAACAGGCTGCCAATACATGTGTTCTATAAAATCTGTATAATTGTACTGTCATATGTTTCAATGTTACTTACTGTGGTTTGTCAGTGAGATTGTCATTAAACACGAATATTATAATTATATTATTATTATTAGATTTGATTAAAATTTTATCCATGGGATTTTGTGGTCTCCTCATCCCATAGCTGCATTTAGTGGCACAAACTTTTTGGCTGTGAATGACTCACCTTTCTGAAAACGTTTATTGTATGTACGTATGTATCTGGACATTTTCTAGAATACCTTTGATTTAGAACTCAGGAAAAATCACTTATCACTAATCCTCTGTTAGTCAAGTCCGCAGCTCTTTGGGCTAAAGACCTACAGTTTAATTATGATAGCATTTTTGATTAAGGCATGCACAACTAAAGAGTTTTTAGTTAACTGTTTTTTATGTTTTGACTTTGGTAGATTGCAGGATCACTTCTTCTGTTCATGGAAGAAGAGGATGCATTCTGGATGATGTGCACAATCATTGAAGACCTTCTACCAGCTTCATATTATTCCAGTACACTTATTGGAGTACAGGTAAGATCATTTCTGCTCTTCTGAACTTGGTTTCCGAGGCTTAAAGTAGACACTAATTTTATTTATGCATGCTTACAAATGCCTCAGGGTTTCCAGGATCTTTTGACCAAAGTCAGACAACAACTAATGTGTTTACTTTTCACCTGTGTGTGTGTTTGGATTTGAATGTTTTGTGTAGCATTGACATTTGAACGCAACACAACACAATTTTCAACACTCAACACAACACAGTTTTGTTGTTAGGCAGTTCTTGATGTGACTCTGAAAGACAGTGTTATGCCTAGTTTGTGGTGTAGTATTGTAACATTCTGTTACATGCCTTCATAAATGAATGGATCATGCTTACCAGGCGGTTGTTGGTTTTTTGCTGCAGGCTGATCAGAGGGTATTACGTGAACTGATAGTCAGCTACCTACCCGATTTGGATACGGTACTTAAAGAACATGACATTGGTATGTTGTTATGCACTAATCTAACATATCGTGTTCCTTTTACCGGGCATATTTGATAAGCTAAGTGGCTTCGTTGCTTTAACTGATGATTAGGCAGCAATCAGTCGTAGCCAGGTTCTGATTAAGCATTGGCCTTGTGCATGAAATTCTAGGACAATATTTTGCTCAAACCTTGCAAAGTAAATTGAGTTTCTTGTGAATTTTCAAGGATAAATAAGACTAGATACCTAGAGTAATTGAAGATAAGGCAAGGCATAAATGCGGTAATTGCACATTTATGCCATATGTTTGGACAGCAATCTGGCTGATAAGCTAATGTGTTTTAGCACTGTACGTCGGGTTTGATTGCTGGCGTATCTCGTGAAATTGACAGCTTCTTCTTGAGTTATGTAGGTCATAAGGAAATGTTCTCCAGTTGCTGTACTGCTTCTGCCCAGGGCCAGCCCATGAGGAATACTATTGACTATTGAAAAAGGCATGTTATGAATTAATGACATCCTCTCATATCAGCTGTTTGAATCGTACATTCCTTGCACTTGGCTTACCTGTGAATTCCCTCCTGTTTCACTTGGTTTCTTAGTACCGGTACTATATGTTATTATTATTTTTTTCCGAAGTACATATGATCCTTTGTGATTGCAGAAATTAAGGGAGCATTGTTCTTGAATAGCTATTATTTTTATTATTATTATTATTATTATTATTATTATTATTATTATTATTATTATTATTATAAAACAGCATTTAATGCACTATCATCTGATTGTCACTTGCTCATTTCAATCTCCGATACAGTGATTGGTGATCACTTGTTTCTTGTGCTGCTGTAGCAGATGGTTTGGAAATAAGGTAAATAAGAGCAGACCACTGAGCCAATCCCACGTAGTCACAGGTATGAAGTTTTTGCAATTGCACCACTGCTTTGCAAAGATGAAATCACAAAGATTTGTACAGCTGGGGTGGATGTAAGGTCTATGTGGAATATCTTTAATATAATTTTATTTTGAAGTTTTAAACTGTTTGGTTGTTCAGAGATGTCTCTGATCACGTTACACTGGTTCCTAACGATCTTTGCAAGTGTTGTGCACATTCGTGTCCTGCTACGACTTTGGGATCTGTTGTTCTACGAAGGCTCCACTGTACTGTTCCAGATGACACTTGGAATGCTGAGGATGAAGGTGATTAAATTGTTTACTTAATATGGATATAAATAATTTTCTGAGGAGAAATTAATGTAAGTTATTTGCAGCATCTTTTAAGTCCTGACTCTTTAGCTTCTTGAGAGTTCCTTAATATGTACTATATAATTACTAAAGTGTATGTATATATGTATATATATACTTTATGTGATATAAAATTTTCAATCCCACTGTTTGGCCAAGTCTTGTAAATCACGCTTTTCTGGGTATTTCAGGAGCCGGATATACGGAAGCTTGAGAATTCCGCCCAGATTTTCAATGTCCTATCAGACGTGCCTGGTGATGTTCAGGACGTTGATGTCCTTCTAGAGGTGAGTGTGGTCGATCATCATCACACCTTTCACAAATGTTACGTTCATTCAGATGAGTTCTCTAGTGACGAAGTCTGGCACAATGTCTGCCTGGTTCCTCTGATGACTTTGACCAGATGTGGACATTTTTCTTAGTTGACACCTGACTGAGCACCAGGAAAATGTTTGTTTATTGCACATACTATCCATGCAAGATGAATTAATCTGAAATTGTATTGTATTGTATTGTATTGTAATTAGTATCTTCTATGTGCCGGTGTCTAATGCGCAAGGCATCAACTGATGGCACACCAAAGCCAAGCCATAATCAGGCTAGTATCCAGGAGATCAGGCTGTAAGACAGAGAGGCAGCCTATATTGGATTAGCATTTTGAAAGAGGTAAGTTTTAAGTTGAGAACGAAATAACGAAACTTGTAAAGCGCCTTTCCCCAAATTGCCCACCAATCAGAGGCACTCCAAGTGCAAAAGGCCCCAATTGAAAGTTCCCGTTTAAATGCTAGATAAGTGCAAGACTGTGGGTGTCCTGGGTCATTAAATAGAGTGCGTTCAGCAGGCTTGAACCGACAACAGTTGGATTAAAGAACCAGTGCATTACCAATTTACCATATAGGCCACCAAAAGATGCATATGATCTTCAGTTAGAAAGTTAGAGATTGTAGTTTTTGTGCTTTATGTATTTTTGATACAAATTTTTATGCTACATTTCTGTTGATTTGTTTCTGCTTTGAGTTCAGTTAGGGTATGCGCTAATTCATTTCGTCCCATGCCTCCATAACTCGTTGACATCATGTATTCGATATCTGTAGACTTTTTCTTGCACAACACCATATTTTATTCTGTGTACCGTCATTATTCTGAAATTTCATTAAAATTTATGGTTATCTGCATGAATTATGTTCAGTTATATAGGAACAAGTTTTTTAATGACTCACCCTGTATATATATATTTATTATCTGTCTGTATCAATGCTAATCTTCAGGATCATGGTTGTGAGGTTGAAGGATCTTTCAGCTGAAGCACTAACTTGACAACGGTGTCACGACAAATTGTTCACGGACAAATGGTTCACGGACAAATGGTTCACTGACAAATGGTTCATGAAGAATGGCACGGACAAATGGTTCACGATCTATTTTCATAGAGAATCCAGCTTTTAGTTTCAGTTATATATTCGATGATAATCCAGCTTTTAGTTTGAGCTCTATTTTCATTGGCCATCCAGCTTCTAGCTGTGTTTGAATTTTACTATTAACTGTTTTCGTTGCTCATCCAGCTTCTAGTTTGAGGTAGATTATCGTTGAATATATAACTGAAACTAGAAGCTGGATGAACGATGAAAATATAGCTCAAACTAGAAGCTGCAAGATCGTGAACCATATGTTCGTGAACATTTGTCGGTGCACCATTTGTCGGTGAACCACTTGTCGTGAACCATTTGTCATGGAACCCTTGACAACAGTAATCCATCAACCAGACAGCCACTCCTTATATCCTGTTTTGTGCTTCGTTGTAGGAATCATTTAAGGTTGCAAATTCTCTGACCGACGTTTGGGTTGACAGCCAGCGTCGCAAGCATCTCGCTTATCTGATGGCCGACCAAGGTGCCATCGTTAATCCAGAGTCAGCCAGAAATTTACCAAAGCAGGTAACCAGTGGCATCGGTTGGTTTAGATTGCTTGAACGGGTTTTGGATTCTTTATCTTAGCAGGTCCAGTGCTGTACTGCAGTTACATGAGGTTTAGAGCTCAGATGGCTCGACATTCTGTGGGCTTTTCATAACTGTGTCACCAGGTGTAAACGGAGCTGTAATACTAGATTACTTCTTTGAGGGTGATAGCGACCTGAGTTTTTTACTACTATGAACTAGGTTAAGTGTTTAAATTAACCTCGTTAATTTATTGATAACAGCATGGTTGAATGGGATGCTGGAAAATGGGATGCTGGAAAATGTTTGAATTAAAGTACAAGTACAAGCTAACTGCACTCTTCCAAGTGCTATTGGGTTGACTGGCTTTATGACTGCATTTTGTCCTTCCAGTTGTTGCAAAAATTGAGTGCTTTATGATAGTAATAAGGAGTACCTTCAAGAAAATTTGAGATGGTGCTGTTTAGGTTTTCAGGTACATGCAGAGGTTCCTTTTTTACACTTGACATGCAAACACCAGTCTTAATGCTCTGTCAAAATCTCCCACCTTCTGTTTGTGCTAAAGAGCTGTGGCAAACAGGAATGTGGCAATGCTCCAACTTAAGACAGTCTTGTTGGAAGCACCTCTGAATACATGTTGTTCATTTGTTCATTTGCACTGTATAATAAACCGCTCCACTCTGAATCCCAGCGCTCTGGTTCCATGTGCTCTTCTAAACAGGCTGAGCTTCTGGTTCCACATTTTCGGACTGCCCTAGGCAGCGCCGTGCTTTTTGTATCGCTGGCCTTGCAACCTGGAACAGGCTTCTAGCTTGGTCCCAAGTACCCATACCACCACATTTTACTCAAATCTTAAGACTGTGCTTTTCAGCTGGGGTTGGGTCGGGAGTGCTTCTGAGTAGATAACCTTGAAGGGGCTCTATAAATTTTTGATATGAATGAATAGTAATTGTGCATTGAACATAGCGTATCTCCGGACTACAAGTAGATTGGGATTATGGCATCCTGTCAAGTTAAACTGAATTTCTCTTCATCATGTCTTTGGCCAGTTACATTTCGCTTTCGATTTTAGAGGGAAAATTTCAATTTTAATGGTCCAGCTGCTGCCATTTTAATTTGTTTTTGGTAATAAATATAGATTTTGGGATCTGAATGAAATTGGTTTTCGGTTTATCAGGTCGTCTGATTTCGATATAGTAGGCTGTAAAATTGCAATATGGTGTTCAGCTGTGGTTGTTTTATTACTTTGGCAGCATGTGACCAAGCGTCACTTGCATCGATCGAAGTCTTTGATGTCGGTGATGCTGTGGGGGGATAAGGACGGATTCGATTCGGACAAGGCGAAGAACATTCGCCAGACGGAGATTCTCGTCGACCTTCGTGAAGCCATTCTGCAGATTGCCCGACATTTTCAATCTATCGATCCAAAGAATACGAGAGTTGTGAGTGAATGTGTGGTGCGTTCGTCTTGCACACATGCCAGTGTGGTAGACCTCTGCTAATTTCGATTATATTACAGTTCGTTCAGCTCTTAGGTTGTTGGATACCTATTTTTCCTTTGATAATCAACTACCTCCATTGACACGTGCCTCTTTATTAGCTGGTGGCCCAAGTGCCTCGTTCCGCTGTCTTAAAACCATTTTGTGTTCACTGGGTCTTTCGCACTAGGAGCACCTCTGATTAGCGAACACTGTGAGAGGCGCTTTATAAATGTTCAGATACAATACAATACAATACAATTACTATCGGTTGAGAACATTATTGTTATTGCATTGTGGTTTTTATGTTTTGTTTGTGTCTTTCAATTCTTTTGTCATGTGTTGTGTTATTACTGTATTGTGGTTCAGTGTTTTGTTCATGTTTTTCTTGTTTGTTTTTATCTTCTGTTGTTGTCATTTATTTGTTCTTTTTATTGTTTTACCCAACAATTACCATTGTGTAAATGATAATATTACAACTTTGTAATTTTTTTCATACTTCTAGGGTATTTTCTACGGCCGTGCTTTGTAGTAAAGTATTTGACAGCTGATTCATTCAATTAGAATTCTGCTAGTTTTGATTAAAGGACACACTGTCATTTGCATATCTCATAGTCCTTAGAGTAGGTTAGATTAGTTGTAACCAGACATTTCTGGTGGCGTGGTGGCTCAGTGGTAAGTTCGGTGCCTTGTGACCGGAGGGTTGCAGGTTCGAATCCCACTCTAGCCGCTGCGTACGGACTGTGGGCAAGTCCTTCACTCACAATTGCTCGTGGCGCTTCGGCGTGAAAATTCCGGCACAGTATCAAATGCTGTAGTCGGGAGCGCCTCTGAGTTGTAGTAGACTTGAGGAGGCGCTATAGAAATATCCGAAATAAATAAATAAATTCCATGCCTCGTATTCATGAGATTAGATTAAGCCAAATGGTGACATTGACATATCCTTCTTGTTTGATTGGATTATATTAAGCCAGGTGTGTTTTGATGTGTCGTGGATTTTAGAATATTCAGGCTGACTATACGATGGAAAGCCATGCTAAAGATCTTGAGAATTACGTTAACGTTGCACGTCACAGGAGGAGAAGAGCAAAAGCACTGCTAGACTTTGAACGTCATGATGACGACGAATTAGGGTTCCGGAAAAATGACATAATCACGGTCAGTGGCAGATGAATAATCGATGTGCTTTGTGGCAAAGAATCTTCTGATGTTAAACGACGTCTTTGCAATTTTCTGTTTATGAACAGTAAAACTTTGGATGCTTCTTTTTTCCTATGAAAGAGTAAAAATCATGCTGTTATTTCAGGATATCTACTTGCAGCTTTGTAGCCTGCATTTTTATTTATTTTAACTGTAATCGTTTGCTGTGATCTTTTAAATGGGAGCCTGTTAAAGGGTTTTGATTGCCATGGAGTATTGCAGTGGCCTCTGTTGTAGCGATGGCAACATCTAACCTGTTGATGAAAAATATTAACGTGTGATAGTATCTACTGAATTAGTGATGGTGACACTACCAACGTGTCCATGTGGGATACATATTTCTATGTAAGACTCATTTTGGGTTCATATGGGTCCCATAAAATATTTGTGGGCATTCTTGCTTGTACACGGTTCTTAAAATGTTAGAACTAGTTTCAATAATGAACCAAGGGTATTTGAGCATCTTGTTCTTTTCTGACTCTAGTTTGCCAGCGGTTGAAGACCAATCTATTTTTATCGTTGTCTTGTACTGTCCACTTGGGAAGACTTCTGAGGAGTTTTCTTGAAAAGGCACTATATAAATTCTCACAATTACAGTTATGTTCGTTATTGTCTATCTTTCCAGATAATTTCCCAGAAAGATGACCACTGTTGGATCGGTGAGCTGAACGGCCTCAGAGGCTGGTTCCCTGCTAAGTTTGTCGAGCTTCTGGACGAGCGCAGCAAAAGTTACTCGTCAGCCGGTGATGACACAGTTGTTGAAACGATAACAGATATCGTCCGCGGAGTGTAAGCTTGCTTACAGAAATCACGTTTATTTCATGCAATAAATTCATGCAATTAAGTTGACTGACACGTTTAAGCAGTATATTTTCCATATCATTTGGGAAGGTAGTGATGCAATGGGACTTCCATTAATGATCATTCATTGGACGTTTGCCTAGGCAGTGTTTGTTCTCAAGTTTGACCCGGTGATAGAAAATTACGGAGTTCTGTATGATATCAACGTCAGTCAGTAGATGACAATATGGTTATAATTATATTGACTTAATGTACAAGTACTGCACTTTGGTTGAAGAAGAAGAAGATGAGTAGTTGCTTAATCTAGCCCTGAGGCAATCATGGGTATGAAGTGGTAGCGACTTAATTTTCTTAGCCTCAGCATATGAGTGTCGGTGGTCAGTCCTTTTCCTTGGCAGCTCATCTTCCTACCGATTGTGCACAGTCAGTGTACTCATTATAGCTGAGTTGTCTAGGAGGTGCAGATGGAGCAGAAATTTTGAACCAAATTCTGCCTTGGCGGGGATTTGAACCCCATCCTCTCGATTGACAGTCCAGCATGCTAATCACTACACTTCCAAGCACCAACCACGGACAAATATTGAAACCTCACTGTTTACTGAAAGGGATAGACTGGTTCCATGCTATGGCAGTAGTAGTTGTAAGATTTAGACACTGAATATAACATCTCTTATGACCTAAACCCATAAGCATTGCCCATACTATTGGCCAAAATTGTGGTGTGTTCATTAAAAGAACAAAACGTCGTCAGTAAACAAACATTTCTATGTAAACAATGTGTATTATGATGCTTTTCTTGAGAGCTGTACCATTAATATTAATAAGCTTGAATCAAAATAGTGTACTGTTGTATAGGTGAATGGAATTTGGGTTTTTTGTTGATGTCTGTGTTCAAAGTGTGTTGTTTATGGCATCATCTTGACGTTTTATTAGAAAGGATTCTGGTGTAATTTACCAATGACAGTATCTGTGATAGGTTCTGCCCTGCACTGAAAGCTGTGTTTGAACATGGCCTCAAACGATCTTCACTTCTTGGGGGCCCTGGACACCCGTGGCTATTCATCGAAGAGGTAACAACGTTTTGACATTTTGTATAAAAATTTAAACACTGAATATCTTATCTCTCTGCTACCTATTTTCTTTAATGCCCATGACTGCTGAATTTGCTGATGTTAGTTAAATTTAATCTTAAATGGTACATGTTTTAGGCAGCCACTAAAGAGGTTGAAAAAGACTTTGAGTCTGTCTACTCGCGACTTGTGCTTTGCAAAACATTCCGGTGAGTCAGTGCAGTTACTGCATTTTTTCTGGTGATTAGTTTCCTGGACTTAAATGACTGAGTTCCGTATAGTACACTGTCATTGTTAAAGGGTTAAGTCCTGTACTGGGTGGGATTTGAGCTTCAAAACAACAGCAGTTAGATGTTGAAAATACTTAGAAGCGTTCAGTGATGGATTTTCTGGTAAGCAGAGTTGATGTTAGTATTTAGGTACAAGCTTTACAGCTTGTCGGAATGAAGGAAGACCTTTGTGAAATAAAAGGATGTTGTAATAATATTAATAAGAATCTATTCATGTCTTTCTTTAACATTGCATTGGAATGCCTAAAGTTGATATTAGCATTGCTCTCAACAGGTAAGTAGGTCATATTGCATTGTTTGATAAATTAATTAAAAGATTAGTAATTTGTAACACTATGAGTCAGAATCTTTGGAAATTTACTAAAGTTTTTGCCATTTTATTTGCTTTTTTCTTACTAGACTGGATGAAGATGGGAAGGTACTGACTCCAGAAGAAATCCTATATCGCGTAAGTTGCTGGGGGTTACAGTTTTATAATTTTCTTGAAAATTCTAGATTCTGGTGTAAGGATGAAAGGTAAGTGAATAACTGAATATTCAGTTTCACTGCATGCATTGGGTTTGAGTAATAATAATAATAATAATAATAATAATAATAATAATAATAATAATAATAGTAATAGTAATAGTAATAGTAATAATAATAATAATAATAATAATAATAATAATAATAATAATAGTAATAATAATCATCATCATCATCCTTTATTATTTCAAACTGACAGATGCAGAAAGATTACATTGAAACATGAAAGTACCAGCAAGACCTTAATTAAACACACGGTTTGGCAGCCATGCAGAGCGCCGCCCTAGAGGGGGGTTATGGAATCGATCCGTGAACCTAATGCTCTCCTGGTCATGAGTGTTACCATTACTCTATCCCCCTCCCAATGAATGCCAGAGGCAGACCTGAAAGTCGGTTATGTTACCAAAATGATTTGACTTGTGCTTGGATTGCATAAGTTTATTATGTTTATGAAGTCCATTCTGTCATTAAATAATTGATTTCACTTGTTCCTGGACAGCATAATTTTATTATGATTGTGAAGTTATACTGTACTTATGTTTGTACGTATGTAGTTTTCGTACAGCATGGCTTTCATATAGTTAATTATAATGTACATAATTATATTCGTATGTATGTAGTTTTCATATAGAACCTAGCAAAAACCTTTCAAAGTGCTGCATGATGGGTTTAAGGATCATTCTGTGCCTGGGTTACTTGTAATCTGTTTGTCATTTTGTAGGCTGTTCATGCTGTCAACCTGACTCATGACAGCGTTCATGCACAGATGGATGTCAAATTTAGGTCACTGATATGCTGTGGTCTCAAGTAAGTCAGTCTTATTATATTGTTATTATGCTGATGATGATATCTCAGATATCTTTCAGTCATTATTTGTTCAAGCAGTCTTACAATCAGTCATTTGATCATTTGGAAGAATAGGCTAAGGCACCATCAGTAGTTTTTTATCTCTAATGATGATTTCTATAATGCCGTTATCATACAGATTAAATTAAAAAAATGTACCAGGCTTCAGTCAATTGTTGCGTCAGGTGAAACTTTGTTTCGAAATCATAACTGCTGTAATTTAATATTGTTATTTAGTTTTGATAGTTTGTGCATGATATATTAAACATGCTGTTGCAGACTTAACAGTTTGTCCCTACACTGTTAATTTTTTCCTGATGTATCATTTGTACCTTACTCAAAAGTGTGTTGTGGAGATGGATTCCTAAAATGTTTTACTTTCTTTTCTTTGTTTTGGGTTCAGTCCTTGATCTAGGATTTATAATTGGTACTTTACCTTCCAGCTTCATGCAGATAATGTTAGGTAAGATACGATTACACTGTGGTTAGACTACTGTTATCGTATGTTGGCATTTCAGCGCATTTCAGTGCATCTCAGAATTACTGAATGGGCTGCTTGCCTAGTAATGTATTTTTTGTGGTCTTACCTTATGACTTTAAATTAATAGATTTTTTGTTAAATTGCAGCGAACAGGTGTTGCACCTTTGGCTTGAGACGCTCTGCTCCTGCGTTGAAGTGGTTGAGAAGTGGTATCAGCCGTGGTCCTTTATGCGCAGTCCTGGCTGGGTACAGATCAAATGCGAACTCAGGTCCGTTGTATATAATTATCGCTTCCTCCAATCTTCGTTTCTAACAGTTTTCTAATAATGCACTTCTCATAGATTGTTTCGTTTATTTTTGTGTGAAATTACAGTTTTAGTACAAGTTTTATGAATGATTAAATCATGCTTAAAGAACTTGATACTTACTGTTTTTCTTATGAAATATATTTAGACAAAAACTCGATTCACAGTGCAGTATATTAATTATTTCCCTAAACGTTTTGCTGTCCTTATTTGCATTATTCCCTGCTAATGATTGTTTTTTTTATCCATTTAAGTTATCAATAGTATTGCACAATATTTTGATTCTTTTATGATTGGAATGAAAAATATAAATAATTTTGTGCCATACAGAAATCTTTTCTTCATGTTTATTATTTATTAATGGAAATTTTCCAGAACATATCCTGCTCCATTGACATTTTAAATTAACTTCTCCAGCTTATAATATATTTATTTTAGTTCCAAAGATGGCATTTCATGAAATAAACTGATATAAAGTGTAAATTTTGAGCAGACTGTTTTTTCTTACTTTTCTTTTATTTCTGATTCTTATTTGTGTGGAAATATCTTACATCAGATTCATTCAAATTTCAGTTAATTATAGAATACTTAAATGTGAATTTATACTGCATTTTATTGTAAATATTTCATAAATACCAGTAGTGGGTGTGCTTCATTTAAAATTGATTCGGATTTCAGTTTTCATAGCTGATGCAGGACAGATTTGTTGGGAAACTATTTATTTTTTTATAATTGTGATAATGATAATTATAATATAATAGTAATGGAATAGGGTTTTGTCATTTTTTTTTACTAATTCTGAAAAGTCATATGAGAAGTGCATTTACAGAATTATGTTTTTAAAGCATGCTTTAAATTTCTGTAATTTAATTGAATACTAGATTTTTAAAGCATGCTTTAAATTTTTGTGTGTAATTTAATTTAATACTGGATTTTTTAAAGCACGCTTTAAATTTTATATTTGTCATATAATTTAGTTACTAGATTTTCTTCGTTATTTTAGGTATTTGGGCTTTATAGTTTTGTCGTATGTTTGATGTTTTGTTTACTTTTTGTAATTTTGTTAATTACTGGTAGCAGGTTTAGATTTTTTGGTTATTTTTACTTTGCACTCATTCGTTTTTAATTTAGTTGCTCAAATTTTAGTTTTTGTTGGCTTGAACATCTGATGATCAGTTGATTTAAAATTTTATGGAATAGTAAAGTTTGGTTTAATTTAGAGAATTTCTTGTCTGTCTGCGTCAATCTGTGTCCTTTTGACATCTGGGCTGATTCGTAACTCATGACTGTCATGGAGTTCAAATCTTGACAGATGAAGCCACACAGCACTTCGGGAAATATTGTCTAGTTGGGGGTTGTCTGTTTGCATTTAGGCATTGCTTCCTGAGCACTGGTGTTGGTAAGATAGAATAATAAATGATTGATAATTACTTGAGCTCACCCTACCTACCCTAATTGCAGATTTTCTCTTCCAGAATGCTCGCCCAGTTTGCTTTTAACCTATCTCATGACTGGGAGCTGCCGCGAAACAGGAAGAAAATGGTTGAAGAAATCAAACGAAATGTTGGCGACATGCTTATTAAGTACCATCTTTTTAGCTGGGACCTGTAGCGTGTGCCATTTGTGCGAAAAGAAAACCAACCACTGGAAAAGCAGTCATATGGATGCTTCGACAGTAATCTTAAATTGAAGCTGAATAATTCATGTCACCGCTTGTAGAGTTGATTCTCTGAGATTCATCTGGAAGACAGACCGTGTGATAATGGCTGCATGCGATGCTTCTAAGCGAGATTATTTAATTGCTTGCTTTTAGGTTCAAAGCTTTAAGACTGTTGTGTGTGTGTGTACTCACACATTTGGCTTCTTTGTAGTGTAATTGCTACGTATGGTTAGCTTTATTTGTGTACGTAGTCTGTGAATTTACCTGCTGTTGCTATCTAAGCCAGTGTGACTGGTGGAGACTTAAAGGACTTTGGGTAGATGTAAAGGTCAGATGTAAAGGGTGTATTGTAAGAAGAAAGTTCACTGACACCATGTGACACCAAGATGTGAATCCAGGTGTGATAAGCAATTTCTGGACAAATAACGATAATTCCTGAGTGGCATAATGGTCGTAAATCCACTAGGGACTCTGTTCAGTTTTAGAGAGTGGAAAGAGTGCCAAATAAGACTGGCTTTTATACATTCCTAATAGACTTTTGAGATGTGAATATTATTAGTACATAATTTAAATCCACTGTGATCTACAATCACATGGCTGAGAAAGTTTAATACCTGCTCTGCTTTTTTGTCTCAATCTTGTACCTTTTTCTACTTGGAATCAAAATACGCTGAATAATATCTCGAAACTCGCGTAGTATTACTTGTGACTACGGCATCATTTTTTCGTAAGATACTCCCAATATAATTAACTCCAACTGATCACCCTTACCTTTCCGCTGCGTGCCATATAAATCGAGGTCTAAATGTCATAGCCGTGAAAAATGAGATCAAAGATTGATCATTGCAGTGGTTTCAGCTATCCCTATAAGGTGAAACCACCCTAATGCTTCCACTGCATTAACCCAGGTCTACATAGCTGCGATAAATGAGTGCAGAGATTCCTCATTGCAGTGGTTTCAGCTTATAGGGGTAGCTGGTTAGATGTTGCCATAGCTACAACCAAGGCCACTGCAATACTCGCTGGCAGTCGAGAGCTTTGTAGACCTGGATTTATATAGCATGCAGTGGAAGCGTTAGGGTGGTCAGTTGGAGTTAATTATATTGGGAGTGCCTAACAAAAAAATGTTGCTGTAGTCACAAGTAATGCTGCGTGAGTTTTCTAGATATTTATTCGGAGTATTTTTATTTTGAACAGGCAAAGACGCATATTGTAATTCACTTAAAGACTGTCTTTTTTCTTCTGTTTATCTTCTTATTTCATAGTCACTGTTTTTTCCTTAGATTTTGTTGTTTTTGGTCTTAATAATTTTCTTATTTTGTTCTTAGCGTGGTAGTGTTCTTGTTAACATATTATGTAATTAAAGTATTTAGTAAACGAGTAGCAAAATTTCAACAAACTCAAGGTAACTTTAGTTGCACCTTTTTAGATAGCTATGTTTCAGCACCTTTGAGGTGTTGTCTAAAACATACATACGTATATATCATTTACACACATACCTGCATACATACATATAAATGTCATACATACATACATGTTGCTATATATCTTTTGTTTTGTAATTTGACAGAGAATTTACTCGTCTTTGCCAAAATTTGGGAATTTACTAAATTACTAAATATTTAAAGTTGAAGTTACCTTTATCCAGGGACGTCATTTCAGCTTTTTTCAGGGGGGGGCAAGGACGTCAAAAAAAGAGGTAAAAAATTTTTTCGCGCTCCGCGCGAAGAAATTTTACAGTTTTTGGGTGTTTCTTCAAAATTTTTTGGGGAAAACTGCATAATGTGCCCCCCCACTGTCAGAGAGCTGTGGTCTTGTGAAAAAAACCTATGCAGACTATAGTCCTGTTACTAGTATATAGTATCATTTTTTCTTCTTTACCCCTTTCTTCTTCCTCCTTTTCTTGTTCGAGCTTTTTCATTTTTTTTCTCAAAAATCAGGGGGGGGCAAATGCCCCCCCTTGCCCCCCCAAATGATGTCCCTGCCTTTATCGACTGTAAATTGTGGTACCTGTGTCAGATATAGTTAAAGAAATTTACATGTTGTTAATTTATAAGATTGAATCATTCAGCTTAAATTTACTTGTTTCAAATTGCATTCCAAATGTAATGAAGTATGAAGTTTGTTGGTTTCAAATTTTTTTGTAATTAGCTCCTCAAAACTGTAAAATTTATTAAATGCAAAAGCAATTCAACTGAGGTTTTGTTGAAATTTGAAAACTGTTGTGAGATTTTGAGAATTGTTTTTGGCTTGCTGATTGATTTGCTTCTTTTTATGTTATTAATGATTTTTCTCATTTGTATTTAAATTTTGTTTTTCTAAAATGACTTTAGTGTAATGAATATGTGGTGCTTGCTTCGTTGTGTTTTATAACAATACTGTTGTTACATCTATTTAACTTGTAATCAAAAGCTAGTTTTTGCAAAGTTCGCACAGTGCAATTCAAGGTCTTAGACTGTTTCTCATACATGACCATTGGAACTTCTTTGATAATAGAAGAATTACTTATCATTACTGAAGGTTTTGATTTACTTGAGTAGAAAGTTTTTTATTTAGAGGAAATTCCTGTTATATTTGGGTATATAAATGAAGCCAGTGATATCTAATATGTAATAGCGACTTAAATACGAGTTAACTTATCCTGTCTCTAACTCATTTTTGTAACCTGAGTTCAACTGGGTATCAACTTTCTGTTTCAATTTTAAGTAATTGAGGCTAAGTAGGCCTACTAAATCAGGTTTGAAATTTTTGTAGTATTTGGACCACGATGCCATGAGATGTACTAGAAACTGCATAGAGATATCTGCCAAACTATTGAATCAGTGTGTAATAGTTACTTTAAATGCAATTAAAGTTCACGCATGGTTTGACATTGTGAAAGGTTGTATAAAAAGTATTCTTGAACATTATCCTTCTACAAATTACTTACAAAGATGCCGTGATAATTTTCCCGTAACGAATTGTTTGACTATGATGTGCGACTGTGATGAAGTTGAGACGAAGGGCATTCTGCATGGTAAAGAAGTTTAATTTTTAAAGAGAACTGCAAGAAAATAGTTTTATTTTTATTAGAATATTCAAATGATTTACAAGATGTTTAAGTTAGCCATTTTTCTACAGCATTTGTTTCTACATGACGTTAATTTTGTCCCATATTTCAGATGTGATACGTTTCTACCGACTTTTTTCCTCTCAATATCGCTTTAATTTCTATCTAATTATTCAAGCAACTGTAAATTTCTTGCTATAATTATTGTTATATGGAGAAATAAATTGAAATATGTGGAAATATTTATGTAGTGGGTATTGAAATTAAATTCTATCCTTCAACAAACCTATAAATTCAGACACCGAGTAAAAGAGGCTTTGTTAGAATATAGAAATAGATAAAATATTGATGCATGGAGTCAAACTGGAAGAATTAATTAAGCCCTTACTGAAAGTGACTACAATTCCATATAATTAGCATTAAAATTATTTTAAATAATTATTTCTTGTGCTTTATTTTTGTGGAGCAATTGTCGTTTTCTTATTTTCATGTGGTTTTTGTGATATTACTTGAGATTACACAGCCGTAGGGTAGTGACTTCAACAAAGCCATTTTCGTTGTGGAGTTCTTTTAAAATGAACTTTATTCTTTGCAATGATGCCTCAAAGGATTATAATGTCAAGCACATAATTGTTTCATGACCTTTCTTGAATATACCTGACCTCATTTGTTGTGCATCACCTCTCTTGAATTTGCCCTACCTTACCATTCTTGAATATTCCATACCTCACCTTTCTTGAATTTACCCTACCTTACCTTTTTTAGTTTACCACTTCCTTTTTGGAAGTTCCTTTCTTGTTTGTTTTACCATTAGCTTTATGGAACTTACTGGACCTTACCTTGTTTGTTTTACATATAGGAATGCTATTGTAATATGCAACTGTAATATGCAATTATTGTATGTGATTGGTATATTCAGCATGGTTTGGTTCAAAGATATTACGTGATGTGTAAGATTGGTTCAAAGATGTTGCTGCACAGCTGTTTTATTTATCAGTTATGGAAAAGCATTTGATGCTTAGCTGAATAGCTTAGCCTCTGCTGTGAATGTTCATCTGTTTCAATTCAGTCTCATTCATGGTTTTATTGGTTCTTGTAAATGCTTGTTTTCAGAATTCTGGCTCAGTTTGCATTTAGCCTGTCACAAGACTGGGAACTGCCGCTGAAGAAAGACCTGAGCAAGCCGCTTAAGGAAGGCATCAGTGACATGCTGATCAAGCACCACCTGTTCAGCTGGGACATCTAGAGCAGAGACCTGCACACGTGCAATGCAGACCATGCTAATGGTCTCTTAATCTACTAGACTGTTTGACTGGTTCCTTGCATTAAACTGTTTGACTGGTTCTTTGCTTTGGGTCACCTGACTGGTCCCTCGCTTTGCACCATTTGATTGGTTCCTTGTCGTGGACCATGTGATTGGTTCCTTGCTTTGGACTGTTCTTTGGGTTCCTTGCTTTGAACGGTTTGACTGGTTTCTTGCATTGGACCATTCGTCGGGTTCCTTGCTTTAGACCATTGACGTGGTTCCTTGTGTTCTAACATTCTACTGGGTTCTGACTTCCAGCTAACTGTCTGGTGCTTTGCTTTGGACTGTTCAACTGTTCTAAGTCGCCACTTGCTCCTTTCTTGGACATTTCTGTCCAAGATAGTTTGTCACCAGTACCTTTTCGTGAGCAGCTGCTTTCAGGTAAATCCAGTAGGAGTGTTAACACTGCTTTCCACTAAGCCCAGACAGAGTATTAGCATTTCTCCACTGAGCCAGTTCCATGCTGCTCTGATAATGAATAAGAATTGTTCGGTTCCTTGGGACTGAATTCTGGCCTGTATTGTTATTAAACTTCTTTCTCAATCTGTTAGCCGATCACAATGTGTTTTTGATCAGTAAGCCTCAGTTTCTGAGCTATGATTGGAACAGTTGTGATTGCAGCATTCTCCATGAACTTATTTGCCAGGAACACTACTGTGACAAACCAAAAATGCCATGATACACCACTCCGACATTCCAAATGCTCTAATGTACCACTGTGACATAACACTAAAGTACCAACCCTAACATAGAAAATGCTCTCTAACTTAACAGTCTGAAGTACCAATCTGACATACCAATCTGACATTTTCATCTGACATACCACACTAACTTACAACTCCAAACTGCTTTTGCAGCCAAGTGGTAATGAGGATGACTGCTTTGACATGTACTTTGATGTGTTCAGTTTTTATGAACCACGAAATGGTCAGTTGTCTTCAGGTCATGTACCCTGCTAGAAAAGGTTGTCTTGCTGTTGCTCTGCTGGTGTCCTGTCAGCCATTACAACGTACAACCTGTGAACAACATTGATAGCAGTGTTGTAATAGCCTTGCAGAAACTTTGTCTTGTCGTACCCAACCAGAGAAGCAGAGTTCTCATGATATGTCATAGTTTTGTCCTCTTGCGTTAAGTTTTTATTGAGGTTTTTGCTTTCAGTGTAAAAACGTAATCATTTTGTATGTGGTATCAAGAAGTACCTAACCATTCTATAGTTTTTTTCAGTTAGCTTCAGGATAATTTCACTATATTTCTAAGCTTCTTTATAGCATTATCTTTGGCAACCGTATTAAGTACCATATTGTAACCAAGTCAGTTTTTGTAGTGATGTTACAAGTACTAAAGATGGATGAAATTTGGGTCCCATGTTTCTGACTGTGTCAGTAGTATTCTTGTTTTCTTAAGACACGTAATAAGGAGGTCTTTATACTTACTACGTTCATTGTTATGTTCAGTTACTTTGCCCTACAGTACAGTGTGCAAGTATAAGGCTACATACTGGTTCCTGGTGGAGTTGTGACAATTATATGAAGTGGAAATAGGTTGTAATGGAGGAATGTTTTTGATTGTCTGCTTTACCAAATGGTGATCTGTCTAATCTCTGAGATGTTCCTTTGTAATTTATTTATTTTTGAGATTTTATTTGTTAATTATGGTAACATATGCTGAGATAATACACAGTGTTAACACTGTACTGAGAAATCAATAGTGCTAACACTGTATTTATATTTGTTATTATTATTAATTATTAGTAACTTCTGTCATGCTGGTGTCAAATGTGCAAAGCATCAAGATAATGGTGCACCAAAACCAAGCCATAATCAGCTCTGTGGATAGGTCTGAACTTATATTGTTGTGTTGAAGTCTCGTGTTGAATCGTGGCAGCTTGCCCTCAGTTTCTTAACACTTTGATGACTAGAGTGTACTAAAAGTGACTGGGAACCAATGCAATTCGTTGTTAAAGTGCTATAATAGACTAAGCCAGTGACAGCCGTTGGCATATATAATTAGTTGATGCAATAGTATAGTATGTTGTTGATCCTGATTGATTAGTTGTCTAGGTAAGCCAGTAAGGTAAGCCTTTGGATCGATTTGGTGTTAATTAATTAATTAATTAACGCTGATGTTCTTTGAAGTTCATGAACAGGTGAATTGTGACAAAGCGCTGTCCTAAGACACTGCAGTTCACATCTGCTGCTAGTCAATTGAGTTTAAGTGACATATGAGAAGTACAGTGTTGTATTGTATCGATAATGTTATCATGTTGGGAAAACATTTGAGACAATTTGCAGGGTTGTATGGCATTTTGGCCAACATCTTAGAGTATCAAAGTAAAGAGTGTCCTCTGTTAAATGTTTTTTGGTGTGCTCTTTGTTAGTTTTCTCTTCAGCGAAAGGAGTCGCTGTAACTCCAGAATTATTAGGCTTAGAGCTACCAGTTTAGTGAATAACATTGCTGTACTTTTTAAGTCTAGCAAATTATCATTTATTTCCTTCATTTTGCATAATCATTTGCATTTCAAGCAGTCAGATGTGAACTAAAATTATGTGTTTTTGGCCTCTTATTATTCATGTCACTTTTGCATGGACTTATTTTTACCCTGGAATTTTATTATATTAATTGATCTCTAACTCATAAAAGACTATGAATAGAGATCATAAATGCCATTGTGTGTGCCATAGATAAAGTTCATTCTGGATAATAGTTTTGCCGGCCAGCAGCCGCCATTTTGTTGCTGTTAAAATCGACGTCGTTGCTGATTCTGTTGCTGTTGCGTTGTCTAGTGCAATCATTCCGCTTTCAGTCAGTTCAAGTCATAAATGCTGTATTTTTACAAGAAATGATTTTCTAGAGAGATAATTTGTAGAAAAGCGAGATCTGTAAATAGTAATTAATGACTGTGTCTTGTTTAGATCTTGTCACGAATTGTTGTCGTGTTTTATTTGGTTCATGCGAAAACAATGCAGTTATGGCCAGCCATTCAAAATAGCGATAGAACAGAAACTGTGCATGCCTTTCTCCTTTACTACTGGGGATTATATCCCATTGCATCATGCATGTGGTAACAGGACCTATTGAAGAATCCTAATCTGGAAATCCCCAAAAGGCCACTGGCCATTGAAGTATGAATGATCCCTGAATTGGGATCCAACTTGTTTTAAGGATGTGCTAGCGAAAATGTTGTTCGGATCTTATGTAGATGAAATTGGAATATAAAACCTGTACTGAATTACGTTTCCACGTTGAGTCACTTGAATGTGTGTGTTAGAAGGCTCGGTGTTTTGATGTAAAGCTGATTGTCGAGGCATGTAACGTGGGAGGACAAGTTATTCAGTGCTGTTGTTCTGTTTCTGACTCAGCCAGATTATCACCCATGTCCCTGAGGGTTGTTGTTGATAGAGGCATGTGATGATATAATCTTGCTTTTGAAGCAGCAGGTGCTCTAAGATCTTTGAAACACTATTATCTGAATCTGAACCTTTTTGCTGCAGACTGTTAGTGTAAAGATTTTTGTAACTCCAGTTCTAGGAAATGCACTGCTAGCATTTCCATGGGCATTAGGTGGGATCTATATGGGAATATGGGTTCAACATGAGGCTCATGTGGCCATGCCGGCATGGATGGTTATATTACTACTTATGGCAAGAATCTAGGAGCAAAGCTTCAACAGACTGCACTTTCTTTAAACTTTTTATAAAAATGACATTTGTACATCACCAAATGTAGCCTTGCCTGACCTTTACGAGTAGGTAGCCTGGTGCTGAGATTTTTAGATTCATTTAACCATTACATACTTTTCAGTGTAAGATCTCTGAAACATTGTAATGTATACAGAAACAGAGTTGATGCTCTCTTGTCCATCTCCTGCGATAGGTGCTAAAGGGTAATGTAAAAATCCTGCATTACATAAGTTGTCACATAATTTTCGATGTTTGGTTTCGTTAGTTACTGTTTAACGACGCTATGCCATAACAAAGATGATCATCGTCGCCCTCCTTCCTTATCCAGGCTTGGGACTGGCACTACCAGGGTAATGTCAGAGAGAATTTATTGTCTTGAACGATGCTAACTAAGTTCCCTCGTTCCTTCCATGAGCTCTCATTCAGTCAAACTGGTTTAGAGTTTTAGCATCTGTGTTAGAGCTAGCCTCGTCAAATCGGTATTGTAACAAAATAACGAACATTTCTGAAATCAGTTGTATAATTTTCTATATGTGACTGTTATATATTATTATTATTATTATTACTAATTAATAATATCATTTAGAGTATTATTGCTGATTACAATATTAATGATGTTAAAATGTTAATAAACAGCCGAGTGCTTATGTCGCATTGAAATCAATTTCTTCTTGTGGTCTGTAATGGCATAAGTATATATATATATAATATATATACATATATGTACATACATTACATACATATATATATATATATAATATATATATATATATAGCTCCGTTCAGGTACTTTTCAAAGTGCTGGACCTCAATCAACGCTTAAGTGTGGTGCCCTCCCACAAGAAACGTGTACTTGGTGTTCACGCAGTCCGTAAAATGCCAATCGAATCGATGTTCAGCCGAAATGCCACTCCTCGAAAGCTTAACCTAAATAGGCCAGACATTCCGTACAGGTGCGTCCGCAGCTGGCCCATGAAAGGGCTATATATATATATATATATATATATATATATATATATATATATATAGCAGTAATTAGCAATATATACATACATGTATATATATATATATATATAAAAAAATATATATATATAGCAGTAATTAGCAATATATACATACATGTATATATATATATATATAGCAGTAATTAGCAATATATACATACATGTATATATATATGTATATATATATATATATATATATGATCTAAGCCTGCCACCCTGGAGTTTGCGTCTGGTCCCATCTGCTAACTAATCTGGCTGCCCTAGTATGGCATCTTACCCTAAGGCAACGTCATAATATGTTGGGGATGTGAAACCTTCAAATCAAATCCGTTTTTATTACAACACACAAACTGCAGATTAACAGTGACAGAAAACAAACAGTTATCAGTTTAGTGTTATAAAAGGATGTCCCTAAGGGACAAGTCCCGCTAAAATGGGACACCCTGATAGTTCACAGGCTGAGACGGACAGTATAGATACATAGCCTATCTGGTTGAAAATTTATAAATCTTAACTAACAGTGAGCCAAAATTTAAACACAAAATAAAGCAAGCATTGAGAGTAGACATATTCATATCCAAGGTATAGCTATTTTACTATCTTGAAACCTTAAGTGATTAATCAGTTAATGAATGGTAGTAATAATTAACAAATTATAAAACAGATAACATCAATACACCCTAGTATATTATATGTCGACAATAAATGAGGCTATATGTACGTTACGGGCTTCATATATGTACTCCATACAAAGCTGTTGGTGGGAGTTGACTCAGTTTGTGGCCATTTTAAAATGAATTGAAGGGGTAGATCCCTTACCACCGCTGACCGGTTTGAATGGGTGCCACCGTGTACGGACCGTACTATCCAGAGATTCAAATACATGTAACCGTTGGTCTAAACTAGCGTGTTAAAAAAAAAGCTAGGTTTCACGGCAAGATTCGTTGTTTGGTAACATGAAGGCCTTCCTCCGAGAATATAATAATGGGCATTGTTTCTTCTGGGTATGAAAAGTGAGACGCGGTAGCCTCCAGTCTATAAAGTGGGGGGTAGGCTACAAGTACCACACGTACCCCCCGCAAATTACGCCTTTGTTTACGAGGATGTTAGATAGAAACCGAGAGAGACAGACAGATAGGATGTAGAGAGGGAGAGAAAGAAGAATAGGAGAATAGGAAAGACAATCCCATGGATGCAGAAGTTTCGAAGGAGAGAAATTCATACAGAGACAGACAGACAGAGACAGACAGAGGCAGACAAGAGAACAACAGACAGTATTTGGTAGTACAGGAACACACAAACATTTCCATCTTTAGCCGGTTACATAAACTTCCATAGTTATCCTTCCAGCAACGTGGTTATCTCACATCCTCCTAATCGTCGTTGCATAGCAGCTGCCGCAGCAGAGGCCTTCCTGCCTCCTAGGCCTTGCGTCGGCTGCTGGCTTGGCTCTATGCTGCTGATGGATTCTTATACCTGTCTAGGGTTACAGCAGCTGATCAGAGCAACAGAGGCAGTGGCTGCCGCCGCTGCTGTTGCTGCCGTTGCATCTCAGCATCTCCTGTTCTCGGCCCAGCCAGCAGCTTCAGCAGCTGGCGATTAATCGCCGTTGGAATGCAGACCAAGAAAAAGTTTACAGAACGCCTAGGACGCTTTATGCGCCATGCTGATATATCGCCAGCACCTTTCGACCTCATTATACATTTATTCATGGAACATTGCACATTTGTACATGCAGATGTGTACATATGTATGCACAAGCATACATACATATAAATGCGTGTACAGCTATATACAAATGCACAATTATATTGTGGGACACAGTAGCAGCAGTGGCTGATTGATTGGAGTGCTAAGGGTTAGGGTTAGGGTTAAGGGTTAGTCGCAGAGTTATGGTTAGCCCTGACCATAGCCTTTACGGAGAGTACGGGACCTGTTCGAGCCTCCTTTGAGGTGATTACTGTGTAGGGACATCGAGCAAGTCCGTCACTCGCAACTGCTCGGCGCCATATTTTGAAGCTTGGTTACTGCAATAATTACTTGATAATGTGCAACAGTATGATGATGATGATGATGATCATGATGATGATGGTGGTGGTGGTGGTGGTGGTGGTGGTGATGATGATGATGATGATGATGATGATGATGATGATGATGATGATGACGACGACGACGACGACGACGATGATGATGATGATGATGATAATAATAATAATAATAATAATAATAATAATTATAATAGCCATCCATGAAAAATTCTATCCTTTATTATTGAAATCCTGTTGGATGAAAATATAATAATATAGATAGTGTAGGCCTACGTGGATATAGAATTCTTTTCGACCATAACACGAACACCAAGACATCTGTCTGCAGCATCCATTCATCAATTCCGACACTGGTCAGAACTAGCACACTATACTAGACACTACACTAGACATTTAACTAGACACTATACCAGACACTATAATAGACAGCCGATCCACTCCCCTCAGCCACTGACGAGTATAAACTGCTAGAAGAATGCTGGTTGCTAAGAGGTGCTGCATGGTTGCTGAGAGGAAGATTTTTCAAATGCCTCGGTGTATCGTTCATGGCACCATGGCCGCAGGACCAGTACGCGTCATTAAACACTGACAAAAGAGTCAGGGCAGGCACACAAAGAAACAGACATACAAATAGACAAACACAAGGACATCTTGACATCCTGCATAAGTGATTGAGAGATACACAATCAGACACGCGAAAAGACATACCAAGACCAAACGCAGACACACTGACATAACACATCAAGACAAAGAGGCAGACACACAAACACACAGATAAATACACAGACGCGCAGAAAGACAAACTAGACAGACACATAGGAAGGTAGACAGACAGACAAAAAGGAGGTCCATAAAGCTCTTCGAGAGTCTGTCTTGGTTCATAGGCTGTGTCTGGGTCATCAATCAGAGCGACCTTCAGCCATCCCATCGTCCTCAAATGTTTCCGAACACCTTCCTTCGAACATCGGTGACCAACAGAGCGAGATGCAGAGGGACAAACGAAGAGACAAAAGAACAACACAGACAGATAGACCAAAGAAACTAGGAGAAACACAGAAAACAGACAGGAGAACTAAGGCAAAGACAGACAACAGACAACAGACAGAGGCAGAGAGAGAGACAGAGAGAGAGAGAGACAGAGAGAGAGACTGAGAGAGAGACAGAGAGAGAGAGAGAGAGAGAGGAGATGAAGAGAGAGAGAGAGAGAGAGAGAGAAGAGAGAGAGAGAGAGAGAGAGAGAGAGAGAGAGAGAGAGAGAGAGAGAGAGAGAGAGAGAGAGAGAGAGAGAGAGAGAGAGAGAGAGAGAGAGAGAGAGAGAGAGAGAGAGAGAGAGAGAGACGGACAGCCGGTAAGAATGAGCGCCGTAAGACACAGAAAAAACCCAAGCAGCCGCCGAGCAACGAAACCTGCGTTGCTCTGCTCGTTTACGAGCTTCCGCTTGCATAACAAGCGCCCAGGAATAGACCGATGGCTCGCCAGCCCCACTCGTCCTTCCGTCCCTCCGTCTGCGGATCGGTCGTAGGTAGCGCTAGACTCGCCAGTGCTTTCCACGCAGCTCCATCGGAGAATTTCGACACAGAGGCGCGTTCGACTACCGTGTGGTCGCAGTCGCGGTTTCCTGCACTCTCGATCGTCTGTTGAGTCTGTCGCTTCTTCGCTGCCCTTCTCTCGTTTCTCGGCCGTTGACTGCGAACTGTCTCTATCTCTCTCAGACGTAGGGCATCGTGCACGAATTCGCCGCGAAAAATTCCTCTGTTGGTACTTTAAAGTCTCGGTTCGGCCGAAGGAGAATTCTCTCTCTTGTCTCCGCTCGTTTAAGGTTTTTCGTAGCGCGTGCGAGAGGAGACAGCAGTTGAAGAAGAAGTTGAAATGGCCGAAACGCAGGCGGCGATTGTGGTTGAGGTTGACCACCCAGTCGTAAATGACCATGTATCAGCCGAGGTCGAGTCTGCGGAGACGAGCAAACACGAGTCTTCGAGCAAGAAAGAGGAATCGCATCAGAAGAGCGCTCAGAAGTCCTCTTCCTCGTTCTCTGCCTCCAGTTCGTCCTCTTCGTCCGCGGCTAAGCATGAGCAGCATCACGAGGCGGACCTGTCCACTTCCGGTGGTGGTTCGTCGTCCGTCCGAGAGGCGATCCTGACGCATCCGATGGTCCTCCAGAACAGAACGGAAGGAGGTCTTGTCACGAGCCACATCAGCACCGAGAGTCGATATGTCATGAGGAAAGGGTTCGATCTGGGATTCTCGTCATCAAGCTCCTCCTCGCTCAGGGTCATGTATGATGTACGTTATCTCTAGAAACATCTCTCTAGCAGGAATAGCAAGCCTTCTAATTGTAATTATAATTAGTAATTCTATTGCGCCGGTGTCTAATGCACAAGGCATCAACCGATGGCACACAAAAACCAAGCCGCAGTCAGGTCAATATCCAGAAGATCAGCCAGTAATGACTTAAATTTGTTACATCTGTTTGGAACTCGTTGCCTACTGACCTTATTAATGTGCCTACATTGTGTCAATTTAGTTTACACCTCAAGTGATATCTGCTTGATTCAGAATGCACCTATCACCAATTTTGCACTTGCACCACTTTACTGAATTGCATCTTAATAATATCCTGATGTCCATCTTGATGATTGACGTCATAACATTGACGCTACTGCCCGTAACAAACTAGGGCTCCCTACTATAGTGGAAAATTATTGCTCCTTCTGGGATCACCCTTTGATACCTGTTCATCGACTTGTCTTGCAGCATGTAATTAAACTTGATATCAATGAAAGGTTTTAAGGGAATTGAATCTAAAGCACCGTTATCATAGCACGCAAGGTGTCAATCAATGTCGCTTCACAAGAAACCGTTGCAAGGTCATAGTCCATTAGAGGAGTTAATTAAGTCAAAAACTATATATACGATATACAGCACTATGCAATGCACAAAGCCGCATTTCTATTACTGGTCACTTCCAGTGACCGACAGCGTAGGCTATTTGACAGGGATGGAAAGAACTGGTCTCCCATCTTCATACGTTATCTTGTTTTTCTCTCAGACTTAGCAATGAGACTGTACCTGCTCAGATCCGACTACGTGTCCAGCTTTCTTTTCTCTGTCTTGAAGTTGGCCTTCAGCGATTCCCTTAGACTTTAGACTAAGACTTTAGAATTTAGACTAAAACTTTGGACTTTGCACTAGGACTTTAGACTTTAGACTAAGATTTTTGAATTTATACTACGACTTTAGAATTTAGACTAAGACTTCAGAATTTAGACTAAGACTATAGACTTTAGACTTTAAACTAAGACTTTAGAATTTAGACTTTAGAATTAAGACTTTTTAATAAGTGAAACTACGAAATTACCGAAAGTGACTTGAACCTGGCTGCTGTATGAATAGAAGTCAACGCTCTTTGCTACTCGTACTCGCAATTCTGTGCAGTTTTCATAGTCTAATTAAACTCAAGACGTGAGTAACCATAGTTCTGAAGGACAGATGCTCAGTAACGAGAATCTTAGATGAGACATTTAAATCAGATGCATTAGCTATAGGCCATAGGTCACGAGAAGGATTTTCCCGTGACCTCTGCGAGCGACGAGCAATGAGCATCGTTTGTCTCTATCGCTCTGCATTTCTGTTTTGGCATGACGTGTGTCTGCGTGTCTGTCTGTATGTCTGTGTCTCTATCAGTCTGCGTGTCAGCCTGTGACTGTCTGTTCGTCTGTCTGTTTGTCTGTCTGTCTGTCTGTCTGTCTCTCTGTCTATCTGTCTGTCTGTCTGTCTGTCTGTGTTTGGTGCCAGTTCATTGGATTGAGCGATGTACTTGTTTGAATTAGCTTAAAGCCAATGATCATGTCTGGAATGCACACGATCACTTAGCTCAGTCTTCATAAAATGGTGGCGCTATAAAAAGTACAAGAACTGAGGATAATCCAATGTTTTAGCTGATTTTTTATGATTTCAGAATCGCATCAAGGAACTCGAAGAAGAGTTGGATGCGGAGCGATTGGGTCGATCAAAGGTATGGAAGTTCAATCTTCATTAACTATTTGAATCTTGTGAACGATAGTCTGGACCTACTTAGTCGCGATTCGATTCCTATCTAAGGAAGGAAATAGTAAACAGAGGGAGGAGGAAGATGAAGACAGGAAGAGAAGGACGATGAGGAGAAGGAGGAAAAGAAGAGAGACGGACGGGCAGACGGACAGACCCCAGACACAGACAGACAGACAGACAGATGGATGAACGGGCAGACAGACGGACAGACAGACACAGGCTGACAAGCAGACTGATAGCGACACAGACAGACATACATACAGACACGCAGATACGTCATGCCAAAAAAATGGTCACGAGGAGGAGGAGGAGGAGGAGGAGGGGGAGGAGGAGGAGGAGGAGGAGGAGGTGGAGGAGGAGGAGGAGGAGGAGGAGGAGGAGGAGGAGAGGAGGAGGAGGAGGAGGAGGAGGAGGAGTTACACGGAGTTGAGATAGACCCGTCAGAGGGAATCTTCATTCTTCGACTGCAGAAAAACCAATAGAACAATTTTGGATAATGGAACGATTCAACAGTTGAAACTCGTAGAAGCCAGGTGAAAGCACCTCTAGGTTTACGAAGTTGGATAGGCCTATCACTTATGCAAAACGGCATACAAGTGAGTTACAAGTAAGTAGGACGTTAAGGGGCAGATTTTCTAGATTCTGAGAAATAGAGAGCATTATTTGTTGCCACGCCGTACAAAGCATACATACAGGGACATGGTATCACACACAATAACAGAAACGAGACTGTAGGAGCCTACCGATCTACCCACAACGATTTATCTGGGCCACATTTGGTCTGCGATAGGTAGGCTTATATTTTTCTCACGCAGACATCTCGTCTGAACGCTATCTGCGTAGAAAGGCCTGAAATCTCCGTCTGTGTTGGCGTACAGACAACGCAAAGCGTTCACGGAGAACAACAAAAACAACTGCTAGGCCGCTTCTGTTTGGTCTGAGCATCAGTTTCACTGCAGTAACGCAATGTACTGGTAACGTTTAGAGTCCAAAGAGGCCCTATGTTCGGTGGCGCAAACTTGTCCAAATATGGGTGGGGGGATAGGGGTCTGGACCACTGATATACATGTATTAATAGTTACTGGATTGATAAAGCTTCAGTCATTGGCCTGAAGGAAAAGAAGAGAGAGATTGGCCTATGGCCGACGGCGAATCAGATGTTAGGGCAGAGTCTTTGTTGACGTATAATTAAGCAGCGAAATTATATATATATATATATATATATATATATATATATATATATATATATATATATATATATATATATATATATTTATTCTTTAATTAAGCGCCTGCAAACGCACTGTATAAATACTTTATATTTTACGATATTTCGAAAATTTAATTAAAATGGATTTAAGGATTAAAGTATTTAAAATAATTAAAAAGTTTTTTTTAATTTAAACAAATCTTCTGTCGTCTGCTCTGTTCTGCCCGTGGATTTGCCCTAGCTAGCGATAATCCGAACTTTCAGAGCCCATTAGCTATCCAGTAACTATCAATACATATCAGTGCTCTGGACAATCAGCGAGTCGATAGAACGCGAAAACTGATGACATCATGTGCGCTTCCGGTTATACGTACTACGTATGAAATGGGTGCGTTTTGTTCACATGTAAATTTGTTCCATATTGAAGATATAAATAAATCTTTCTTCCATTATGAATTTCTGAAAGTATTTTAGTTCTTTGTCTCTGTTTTTCTGTTTTTGATGAAGTTTGTCTATATTGAAGCATAATATTTTAATATTTCAAGAAATTCTCCTCTCGATTTTTGGAGCAGTGCCTCCTCCTCACCCAGCTAACACACCCACACGGGACCCAGACGGGTCCCATACGGGTTGCCACACGGGACCCGTACGGGATACCCGGCGGGATCCCGCCGGTTTTTGTCCGCGGTTTCCGTACGGGACCCATACGGGATATCCCGCCGGGCATCCCGGTTCTTTCCCAGTTCATTCCCAGATGACTAAAAAGTGATACCCAGTTTAGCACAATTCATGGGCGGCGACCCCAGAGGGACAAGACCCCTTTTAACAGTGGGGAGGACACACCATACATCTGCCCCCCCCAAATTTTGAAGAAACACCAAAAAAGTCACCCCAGTTTTTTATCTCTTTTGAGCAGATCAGTTCAAAACTCTTTTTGACCAGATCAGTTCAAAAGGGACAAGACCCCCTTGAACAGTAGGGGGACACACCATACATCTGCCCCCACCCCCCCCAAATTTTTAGGAAACAGCAAAAAGTCACCCCAGTTTTTTTAATACCTCTTTTGAGCAGATCAGTTCAAAACTCTTTTTTTGACCTGATCAGTTCAAAAACGTCGCCCCCCACCTGTCAAACAAGAACTCCACCAGTGGCACAATTTACAGTATAGTATGCAAACTGTACTGTAAACTGTGCTATATAGTTAAAGCAATAAATAATCAAGAAAAGCGTTAAATGACACATCAATTTAATAAAGTCAATTTAATAAAGTAAAGTAATCATGCAGTCGATCTGCTCTGTAATTTCATTTAACAATAATGTCATCAGCAGTATTGGTGAACTCCTGATCAACACTGATCGACTCTGACTCGGTCTCTTTGAATGGCGCCGATTTCAATAGCGGCCTCCAGTGCCATCCATGATCCCTAGCATTACCAAACCAAATGGCCAACTCGTCTTCAACCATTTTCCTCGTGCTGTCCTTGGTAGCAATATTATGTTTTACCGAACCTGAAATTTCAAACATGCAACATTTAGATTAAAAATAACAAGTTACAAAGAACAAGAATTAAGAATTTGATGTGCTCTGATTTGTATTGTAAAATGATATTATTCCAACAACTCTTTCTGTTATTAAATGACAATATTTAGAGACACTGCCTGCACAATGTTCAAGATTAGAAAAGTCTAAACAATGTCGAAGATGTCTTAGCCTAAAAAATGCAATAGGTAATGTTTCAATGGTTTAGCACTTAATAAAACAGTCGTTAGACTATTGAATTTTTTTATTTGAAACAAGCATAAATAGTCCCCACATGCCAACTGCATCATTTCCGTTTGACGTCACAACTTGATGAATTTTTTTACTATCATTAGCAATATCTCATTTACTTGAGTAACAAAGCAAAACAGCCATTGGAAGCAAGAAATAAAGCTGAAATTGATAGCTTGCAATTGAATTATAGTCAGCTGTTCATCAAACTTTAATGAGTGACAAGTTATTAGCAGTAAAAATTACACTTGATTCAAAAAGTATTATATGCAAAATACATACCATAAATGTCGAACAGCTTCAATGACTTGAATGTCCTCTTGCCTCGCTGCCCTGTCACACTGAAACGTCGAGCTGGATCATTTCCAAAAATGAACTTCATGTTTCGTCTGATGAATTCTCACAAATAATTTCCACTGTTATCCACGAGTACTTGTATCTAAACAATAAAAGAAGAAGCAGATCAAAGCAGTTAAATCTTAACAAGAGCAGTCTTGCTGTCCAAATTCTTGGTCTCAAGTTCACTCGAGTTCGTTTTTAAAAGTCTTGGTCTTGAGGTTCAAAGTCTTGGTCTTGAGGTTCAAAGTCTTGGCCTTGGTCTTGAGGTTTAAGGTGTTGACAACAAGACTGAACAAGAGACAATGAAATCTTCTAATATTGCAATTTGACACGTTTTAAGAAAATGCTGGCCGTTTCAGTTAAATGTCGATATTTACAAAAATATTTATGTACACATCTAACTTTATGGACACAAAGAAATAGAATTTAATACAACCTATTAACAGCAAGATAAAAATTGCATGCCCTAGAAATTAGCAGCGAATCATACACGAGGCTTTAAAAACCATTTAAACAGTAAAAAGACTCACCAATATTTTCACACCAATATTTTCATCGTTGAAGTGTCAAGCACCTTGTCCTCCACGCTCGACAGATCATCCTCGGTTTCGATGGGAAATTGCATGGCCTCAGGCAGCTCCGTTGCCGCAAGTCCGCCTGCTGCATTCAGTTGCCTCGAAATCGACTGCAGCGTAGATGAATGTAGTTTCTGAGTTTGCTGCAACTCCTCCACACTGGCGAGATATTTTTATCATGAGTCTGCTACTAAAATCGCCACCTACAAAATCAAGTCTACACAGATAACCATCATACTTCGATTTATGAACACTACGGTGACAAAACAAATCTTCAAAAACGTAGTAAATGATTAGCTGTAACACAAAAATGTGCTGACACTTTTGATTGCAATGCAAAACTTTTGGGAATCCCCAGTGCTAGCATCCTAAATTCATATTTATCATTTATGAATTACTACACAAATTTGATCAGTGACTATCGGTACTATGTGTCAACACACTTAAGGGGCTGAAAGGATAAATATATTCAACAGCTTATAATCCATGGCAAACAGAAGTAAAAACAATTTGATAATTTAAAGACACATTCACGATATAATAATAATAATATATATTTATTCTTTAATTAAGCGCCTGCAAACGCACTGCGCTGTACATGTACATGTTATGCGATAAACCTTAACTACTAACAGAACAGACAGCCTGCAATACACGGCGCAAATTGCAGCCTACAAAGCATGTCCGCCTGTGGGACTCGATCTCTGTACCTCTCGCACTCTACGCCAGATGTCATCCAATGCGCTATCGGGCCCCACGTTGTAATAATCGCATTGTGATTTCATACAGGGTATATTTCCATAGCAACATCTTGTAACATCTTGTAATAACTGATTTGTGATTTCATAGGTTGCCACCTCTTTTAGATATGACCACACAACTACTGAATCATTAAAAATTGATAGAAATGAAGCAACATAATTATTCCTTATAACAAATCAAATGTGTAACCACTAAAGATAGCTAGATTTTAATCAATGTAACAGAACAAGAAATATATGTTGCCTGATATAAAAGAAAATTGGGTGATACAAGGGAATATTGATAATATCCCAATACTGCTCTAAAGACAATTTTTCAAAGAGCCGCTTAGGATCAAATTGGTACCATTGCTTCAGTATTCAACACGTACCAGTTGTTCGAATGACTGGCGTATTTGAAGCACCAAGAGGCCTTGGTGATTGTCCTGTTGCTTCCTGACGAACTTTACCAGTTGATATTCCGAACTGCCTGTATGATTGTCTGGACGACTCAGCAATTGGTAAAGCCCACTGCACAGCGTTGACTAATGTAACATAATAAAACAAAATGTAATCATTACACCCGTCAATCACACAGGCTGTTACCAAGCTACTAAGAACTAGTGAATGCAAAGCTTAAGAGTGAATCATTCATATAAAAGTAACTAAGAAACCATTTCATTCTAGAGAATCATGGCCTTTTTAATATGTTTGTTCAACACGTACTCCCGTTTAAAATATTCTAATTGCACCTTGTTTTCGATCAGTTCATTAAGGATTGCAGAGATATTATAACTACATCACAAAGACAATTAAATGGTTGTGTACTTGAAAATTTCTCAGACTAGTCTTCAACGTTGTCGACTCTTGTTGCATGAAGCCCTGCAATATCGTCATTCTCATCTTCACAGAGTGCAGTACTTATTGATCTCGACAACTATCCAGTTTTGATGGTCACGGCAGCTGCAATGTTTCATTCAGCAGCAATCACGCTAGTTTTCAAGTTTATTGTAAACGTTCAACAATGTATAAGCTAAATTTAAAGGATACTATGTTCAAATGAAACTTTAAGCTAAATTTATAGGAAGTTTAAGCTAAACGTTCAAGTATAATCTATGAAACTTTAAGCCACATTTATTGGATAAATGTTCAAAATGTTTAAATGAAACTTTAACGTGACTTAACTGAGAGATGTCAACATCTAACACGGATAAACTTGAAAACTAGTGTCATTGCTGCTGAATATTTGTCGATGTGCTTTCATTTAAATAGCCTTTTTGGTGTCTGGGCGCTAACTAGTGTCAAGGTGCGACCTCTTGTCACACAGTAATACATAGCTCCTTGAATTTGGGTCAGACCATAACATTAGGACCCTCATAGCGCAAGTTTACCGTACAGTCCATAACCCTAACCAGGGCTGTAGTCGAGGGTATACGCGGGTATACACTATACAGTGTGTACTCACCTCTAGAGACCGTATACTCACCTCCCAAATAGTTATATTTATTTATATTAAAATACTGTAGCGCATACTCACAAAATACTGTAGCGTATACTCACCTCTAATTTGTTTCGGAAAACTAACCGGTAGCGTGTACTCACCTCTAATTTTACCACTACAGCCCTAATTTTACCCACTGCAATCTCCGTTTCGTCTATCCCGACCACAATTAAATACAGCATTTACATAAACTGTTAATGTACACAGAGATAGGTTCATTAGTATAATAAATATAACGTAATCTTACTTTTCACACAAACAAATCGCGATCTCTCAAATATTTCTACATTCGAAACGGCAGGCACACAAAATGGCGGACTGGCGGTAGAAATACGAATACCGGTAGGAGGCGCCACCGATGCGGGCTGGACCGTAAGGGTCCCTTACGCAAACCGTGGTCAAAAACCAAGAGAAAACCGTACCGTCAAACCGGATGAATCCCGCAAGGGACCCGTGCGGGTGTGTTTGCTGGGCAATTACTGGGGGCACGTGCCCCGGCTTCCCCCTCAGAGTCAACCTCTATGTCTACGTTACAGCTAACATTGACATAGCGCTGTTGTATTTTATCTGGTTTGTAAGATTCTTCGACTGAGTGGCATATGTGACAAAGTTATTTTAGCCATCAGCAGGGTATTAAACCTCTCCTTAACCGGAAGGGCGATATAGTCTATTCTAGTTGTTGACGAGCTCAACTGTCAGAGGTTAAATCACAATAAGGGCAGACAGATGTTTCGAGGTCTCTGCTTCGCTTGCACCCATAGCGAAAGGCCTAACTATAAAATGAGCACACTGAACGAGAATTATCGGTGATGAGATCAGGACATTGGTTAGAGCGTCGTGTGGTTAACAAAACCTGATGAATTGTGAAACTGTTGAAAATGCCGTCATGAATTCTGTTATAAGAAACTAGGTGCACCCTGTTAACGGGACTGGTTGTTCCTTCTGGTTTGACCTTTGAATGTCTGCTGATACTTTCTTTCAGCGACTGTAATATCGATTGTTATTATTGGTGTTCAATACGCTGATGCTGATGGATAAGATTGATTGCTTGATTGCAGACTGTAGAGTATACTGGTAGTAGTAGTAATATTGCTGTGAAGAAGATGCCTGGTTAAGAAAATGAAGTCGCTAACACTTAATTCATACCTCCAGCTGGCTCTCCGGGATAAGAATTAATTAAGTGAAATAGTGTCTAGTATCTATAGACTATATTGTCTAGATAGTATACACACACATATTCCCGACTTCCTCCTTCTGTCCGCACCACCATTCTCTCTGGTAGCGTTGCTTCTTCCTTTTCTCACCTTAAATCCTGCTTCTTCTCTCGGGGTCTCGCCCACTGGGAGCGCCTCTGAATGGTCTATACCGCGAGAGGCGCTTTATAAATGCCCATATACAATACAATACATACATTGCGGTTGGACATGTAAAGTAAATCTCCGAAATATATCCGCGTCATGGAGACCATCCAACGCACTGGCGCTTTATAAAATAAGGCTGTTGGGTCGGTTTAGTGTCAGGGCAGAGGCTGAAGGGTCAGGTCGAGAAAGCGTTGTGTTGAGATGGAAAGCTATTTGCTCATTTGTTGTGACACGTGAGTTTTCGTGTGTTGCGATCATTGCCACCTTTCATCGCTCATCTTCTTCGACACTAATTTAGTCCAAGACTTCCGAGCATGGTGCCTGCTATCAGCCCTGGGTGGGATTCCTTCTTTTGGGCTCATCCTGTCTGGCAGTGCTCACCAGTGGAGACTTTTCTAATTATCTCGGATGCTTTTGCAAACTGATTAAGTTTCAGGTATTAATGACGCTAATAATTATTATTTAGGCTGGTGCAGGTAGGCAGCGCTTTTGTGTGGTAATCGTAATCGTAATCGTAATCTCCAGTACAACAATTATATGATTAATCGTAATCTCAAATAATCTGTATACAGTAAGTGTATAGATTATTATAGATAAATGCACACTTACGTAGATGGCTCACTGTGATTCGAACTCTGGATGCAGACATGCCTGTCCGCTTCGTTACCAATAGACCAGCATTAGATGAACTTTATCTTTGGATTTGTTTACTTGAAGAGTTCTCAGTGGCATTCTAGAGTTTTCGAGCTGACTGGCAAGAGTTGAATTATTTATGCATACAGTCATCTGGCATCAACATATATAAATATATATATATATATTATATATATATGCAAATGCCCGCAAGAATATCGTCTTTCATAGACACGTACATAAATATATTTATACATGTCTACTATCTAGGCTTCATCAATTATATATATATATATATATATATTGATGAAGCCTACATACATATTTATATATTTATATATATATTGATGAAGCCTATATGTATATAGGCTTCATCAACACACATATATCTTTATATATCTATATATATATATATGCATGCATGCATTCGTACTATATAGGGCCTATGCTTAAGAATACGATATAAATTGGCATCTATAAATACGCTCTCTAACGGCGGACTTCTTTGGCAAACATTCCATGAATGCAAGGAGAAGAGGCTGTATACGCTGCTACTTCTTAGGAGTTATAGGCCGACTACTGTCTTACTGGTTACTTGCAACACTGTGGAGAGGTCTTAAAATGCGTTACATTAAGTGCATATATTAATACATACATATGTACATACGTCCATACATACATACATACGTACGTACATACGTAAACATACAGGCATATATATACAGACATACACACACATACATGAGCACATACATACATGCATACATACATACATACATACATACATACATACATACATACATACATACATACATACATACATACATACATACATAATATGTTAGCAGTGTACTTTGTTTCTGTGTAACGTTTCCCTATTCATCTGTTATACTATTTAATTCTAATTTTGAGCTCTCACTGTTGAAAATAATGTGACAAAAATGTGTTTACTGTCTGTATCTGAGTATATAAGTAGCGCCTATCAGGAAACTGATGAAAAGTGCTCTATATACATTTACTCAGCGCCCTCTATAAATGTTATGTCCCAGTCTGTCTGTTTCGCGCAAAAATCTGTTTTCTTTGTGGGGGAGAGAGAGAGAGAGTGAGGAGAGGAGAGAGATTGTTTTCATAGGCACGTGCTACGCCGGACAGACCCACATACCTGCACCATGCCCCTGGTGGCCCCCTGGTGGCTAGGCCTAATGTGGATCCAGCAAAACAGAACATAGCTGTAATCAACCAATCAATCAATCAATCGAAATTTGTATAGCGCCCCTTCAAGGTCCCTACTCAGAGGCGCTCCCGACCCAAGGCAAACGGAAAAAAGTAGTCTTAGCAGCGAACGGAACTGAGAAGAGTTAGTGTTAGCAGGATGGCAGGTGCGTGTGTACACTTACTTACATACAGTACTTAATGCACACGTTTTTATTTCTATAGCGACCGTATGGCCTCGATCCTGATCAATTTTCAATGAATTGATTAGATCAGATCCTTCACCACTGCTGCACGTTTTAACCCCGAGATTGTTATAATCTCTTAAATAAGCCAGCATAAGGATAGATGTCGTTGAGGCTGTCATCAAACGCACTGCCAAGTTTCTTATTCAAATTAAAGAACCGACAAAAACTGAAGTGTTTCTGGATCCGAATTCAGCCATAGCTGTTGGACTAATTCGAATTTAAAACGAGGCTTCTAAAGTGTCTCGATTGAAAGTAAACAGTGGGAATCATGGAATGATAATGTTGGATTTGACGATGAATGACAAATACTTGCAGCGATCTGAACGAAAAGACTTCGTGAAAAATCATCGTTAGGAGTGGCGTCATTGGAGGTTAAAACTTGCCACCAGGGGCCCTGGAAGAAAAGTCCGATGATCATCCACAATTGCCGATTCGAGTTGAAAGGGGAGGTACCGATCCAAAAGGTAGCAGTATGAGAATGTGCCGGTAAGATTGTGCCAGTGAAAGAATTTACCAGTAGAGGAATGTGACGGTAGAATAAAGTGCTAGTAGAAGAATGTGCCAGTAGCAGAACGTGCTAGTTTAAGAAGGTGCCAGCAGGTGGGATGCCAGTAGAGGGTGCCAGCAGAGGAAGTTGTCAGTACAGAAGAATGTGCCCATCGGAGAAGAGGAGCAGATGCCAGTAGCACCTGCGTGAGAGTCAAATGGCAGGACTTAACTATACAAACGCCGGCATGCAGGTGGCACGGTATAGCACCGTATACAGATGAGCGATGAGAAAGACTAAGGAATTCGCCTCATCTGCGCTACCTTAAGAAGCCCGTTGACAACCGTAGCAGAAACAATGCTCCTGTGGGCAACTACAGCCTCATTCTACAGACTCATTCGTTTGCTGGTCGATACAGGTGTCAGGGTTTGAAGTTGCTGGGCCGAAGTAATAGTGGGTTCAGAACGTAATGACAAATAGGAAAACGGCAATTCGCCAACTTTAGGGGCGTATGTACCCTATGTTCGCTAGGCCCTAACGACAACGCAGCTGAGATATGTATGTCTGATCATTTACAGGGCCTATGGCGCCGTTTAAAAACCCTCTGATCTACCCTACCGTAATCTATCCTACCCTACTTATAAGGGGCCATACGCAAAAATCCGGGAAAATTGGACCCCCTCCGCCCCTGTTCGCAAGCGTACTTTCTTCCACACCCCCCGCGTTCGTACACTTGACGCGCACCCCCCCCCCCCCCAAGACCAGCTGCAGAAAGTGTCTCGAAAGTCTGCACTTTAGGCCAGATTGAAGGATGAGTGAGGGCCAATATAGACAAATTAATTATAGGTGTCTTGTTCACAGCACAGAATAACTGCACAAGGCTTTTATATAATGTAATAAAATGCCATCGGACGACTATCGGACAATACAGAGTTATAAATAGGCTAATGTGGACGTCATAATTAGAAATTTATTTTGCGTACGTACACTTTTGTCCCCCCCCCCGTTCGCACCCGTACGCAAAATCGCCAAAATCCGACCCCCGACCCCCTCATTGAGTACGTAATATGTGGACGGCCCCTAAAGACCTTATAAGCTGTTCTTTTTTAAATTTCGATTTGAAAGCGTGTACGACTATTTCTGGCTTGAAAAACACGTGACTAGTCTAAATGCTTTCTAGGAGAGGCGCTATATAAGTTGAACGAAACTAATATAGGTTTTCATATTGTGATGTTGCCATAAAAGGCATCGCTATGCCATTCGTAAGAGTTTCACTCCTCCGGAGTCCTCCCTGTCATTGATTGTCATTTCTACAGTACAAAGACACTGTAGTCAATATAGTCATCCGCATTTGTGCACACATGCTTTACATTGCCTACCTCATGTTACATTAATTTCACCAGTTGCCTCATATGTATATATACTCTGGAGGTTTGGCGCTGTTCATACGACGCTGGTCAGAACAGGGAAGGTAAGTACTTGGCTGTGGGTGACTGACCACAGGTGGAATACAAGGTCATCTGGTGCAGTGTATTCTTCTGTTCTCAACCATACTAATCAAGAGCTGCAGCTGTAGAGATGTATTTAGAGGTGTGTTGCTATACACCTTAACCTCCTGTTTACTTTCATACCTTTACCATGTTTACCTTCGTACCTTGACCTGTTTACCTCCACAACTTTACCTTCTTACCTTCATACCTTTAACTGTTTACCTTCTTATCTTCACCTGTTTACCTTCATACCTTTACTTGTTTATCCTTCATACCTCTAACTATTATGTTCATACCCTTACCTGTTTACCTTCATGTCTTTACCTGTTTACCTACATACCATTACCTGTTTACCTTCAATATTTACCTATTTACCTTCATACCTTTACCATCCCAACCATACTGTACACTGGCCAATCCTTCTCTATTCTACGTTACTGTACCCTGTTCTTGTCTATACTCATCCTATCCTACCCTGCCTGCTCTACCCTACTCTACACATTCTGCCCTACCCTATAGCAATCTACCCTACCCTATTGTAGTTGGGAACTTATTTGGGAGCTCCACTTAAAAGAAAACTCATCAGAGGCCCGATGTCCCGGAACTAGTAGGAAAGAGTACTACGCCCTACCACACCCTTCCTACTTCTTCCTACATATATGTAGATGATCAAGTTCAGCTGATGTCTGAGTTGTAAGTTGTTTTCTGTTTTGTCTGATGGGTGGATAGGCTGAGAAGCAGCGAGCCGATCTCGAACGAGAAGTATCTCTGTTAACGGAGCAACTGGAGGAGACGCAACAGGCATCGAAGCTGCAGGTACATATCCAGTAAACGACTAAAAATAATAGGGAATTAGGCCTATATACATCACCTCGAAACCAGCCAGCCAGCTGCTCCATAGAGCCCACGTCGGCGTAAATATAGCCGAGGCCTATACAGGAGATAGACTAGACAAAACCAGACCACAGCCAGACTATCCCACCATGCAGCATTATGTACACGGTATATGAGAGCTGGAATTCGTTCTATGGAGAATACAGCCCCCTCCACCTCTCAGACTCTTGCTGTGACTGTGTTGATATTCATGCCTTGCATACATGCATAAATACATACATACGTACACACACACATACATACACACATACAGTTACATACATGCATGCATACATACGTACAAACATAAGTGGCTTAGATACATGCGTACATGCATGCATACATACATACATACATACATACATACATACATACATACATACATACATACATACATACATACATACATACATACATACATACATACATACATACATACATACATACATACATACATACATACATACATACATACATACATACATACATACATACATACATACATACATACATTGATGCTTATACAAATGTTAACAGACGCCTTCTCTTGGTTGGTACAACATTTGTGGAACTGACAGAACTGGATGTACTTATATCTCACAATCACTCGGTCTGTTTACCAGAGTTTCGATTGCATTTGATCGTTTATACTGTCTGCCTGCCTCTGCGTCTGCTGTCCGTCTCTGACTGTGTCTGTGTCTGTCTTTGTCTCTGCTTATGTCTGTATCTGTGCGTTTGTGTCTCTCTTGCGTACAGCACCAACACCAAATAGGGAGAAGCGGCCTAGTAATAAAATGGAATCCCGTGCTATTCATCTGCTGCCTCAGGCATTACCAGTAATGCGATGTATTGTGATGCAGTCTAATGTGATTAATTCATTATAATGTGATATAAATGTATTATAATGTGAGCTTATAATGTGACCTATTATAATGTAATGTAAGGTTAGGTTGGCGTATATTTGTTTTGTTATTTTGCTCCTCTGAGTTTGCACGACATTTCTTGCTAAACTCTTTATCTTTATCCAATACAATTGTTATTTACCATCATTTATCATCAGATAATTTACTACATTAATGATTTACTGTCACTAATGATTTACTATCACTAATGATTTACAATCCTTTCCTTAATAATTTACTATGATTAATAATTTACTATCCTTTAATAATTTACTATCTTTAACAGTCTACAATCCTTAATAATTTACTATCATTAATTATTTATTATCATTAATAATTTACTATCATTGATGATCTACTATTATTAATAATAACTAATATCATCATTATTTATTTATCATCATGTAATTCTTTTTCTTTATTTATTTATACATTTTTCGCTATAAGCAGAAGTACTCAAAGGTGTGGCCCTGGGATTGAATGACCCATGACTCATGCTTAGATAGGGTTTGTAACCTTTCCATATTGAATTGCATAGAATGAAGAGTAGTAGGTGCATGTGATGTACAGAGAGGGATCGAATCCCGGACGCTGCATGCGGTGTAAATCAAGAAGACGAAGAAGAGCAGTCCCGTCAACTATAGTCTGAGAGGCAGCTAAGGGTATCAAGTGTTAGCGACTTCATTTTCTTATATCCTCGGCATGCAAGGGTGGGTTTCCAGTCCTCTCCTTCGTCGTCTGATCTTCCCGTCTACAGTGTACGGTCAATGTACTCATAAGCTGATCTCATTGAGGCAGCTTTATATGGCGGAGATTTACATTTACATTAGCCTATAGCCTAATAGGCTAATGTAAATGTAAATCTCCGAAATTTCTCAGCGCCATATAAAGCTGCCTCAGTGACTGTAGCCTATATCAACCGACTGTAGCCTATATCAACTATTAAGCCCACGACAGCCGAGGATTTGGTCAGTTACCTCGACTGCAGATCAGAATCCGGTGTCAAGCCAAGAAAACAGCAATGAAAGGGAGAAAACAGATGCAAGGAAGGGCGCTTAATTAACAATAACAATCATCGGCTTTGTTTTCGTGAAGGTGGAGACGATTAAGAAGCGTGATGCGGAATTTCTGAAGTTGCAAAGAGACCTGGAAGAGGTTCAGACGCAGAACGAAACTCAGCTGGCATCTTTTCGAAAGAAGCAACAGGAGCAGCTCAACCAACTAACGGACCAGCTCGACCTACAGCACAAGGCCAAGCAAAAGTACGTTTCTCTCTGTCTGTCTATCTGGATCTGTCGGTGACGGTCTCTCTGTCTCTTTGTGTCTATCGTTATTTGTCTTTATCTGTATTGCTCTATGTGCTTTTGTCTGTGGCTGTTTCTGTGGCTGCCTAGATCTCTTTGTGGGACTTTGTTTAATTGTTTCCGACTGTGCATGTTTAGACCTATGCCTGAATCAGTCTAAGTTTCCGCTTTGCTTCTGTCTCTATTTCTTTCTCTTCTCTTTCTCTTTCTCTCTGTCTCTTTCTCTGTCTCTGTCTCTGTCTCTGTCTCTGTCTCTGTCTCTCTGTCTCTGTCTCTGTCTGTCTGTCTGTCTGTCTGTCTGTCTGTCTGTCTGTCTGTCTCTCTCTCTCTCTCTCTCTCTCTCTCTCTCTCTCTCTGTTTCTGTGTCTCTCTATACTCTCTGTCCCTCTCTGCATCCCTCCATCTCCGACTCTCCGCCAGCGATTACATCAGCAAAGAATCTCTCCATCAAACAATGTACAACTAATTCCTTCTCTTCCCCGATCATAAAATCTGACAGAAAGGATAAGTTATGTGACACAGAGCAAACGGGGAAGGGTTATTCCTGCCACCTGTTTCTTTATGTAGAGTTTATATAGAGTTGCTTTGTGTAAAGTCTGTGTAATTTACACGAGACTCCACTTAAGACAACTCTAAACAAAGACTTGCAATTTGATAGCTAACACAACAAGAAAAATAAGTGAGCAAAGGACTCATTTTGATCCATTTTATGCCCACTTGGATTCTAGGTGCGTTTCTCGCAAATTAACTTTTCGACTTCATATAGGTTTGATCAGGCACGGTCCAGTTTTTCCTTATAGTTTTTTCTATTTCTTTCGACGACAAAGTGATGTTCGATTGGTGTAGTTGGAAAGCAGATTCACCTGCCCGATTAATCGGCACTTGCATCTTTGTGCAATCTGTCTTTTAAACGATGTCCATTCATTTAATCTCAAATGTGGTGTTAAGCAAATGTAAATAGCGAAATTTGTCAGCGTTTCTAGTTACTGTGGGATCTGAATCCTGGGATCAGGCCAGGGAAGACAGCTGGGTGCTAAGGTGGAAACCGATAGTGATATGTCGACGATTGGTGTAGGATGATAAAGCGTCGGGTGTGGAATAGAATATCCCTGTCAGCAAATCGATGGACATTAGATGATACCAAGATGTTATCTATACGGGTAACATATAGAAATACGGGTACAATATGGGCTTCATATGGGTATGCTAGCAAGGATATGACTTGAAGAGTTCGGTAACCAGTCGGGAGTCACTCACCGGCAGTAAGGGCATGCGGAAGAGAGATCCCAGTTCCAATCGCCTTGCATAAATTCAGTCTTGTTGTCCTCGAGACCAAGGTCTTGGTCTCGAGTGCACTCGAGTTCGTTTTTAAAAGTCTTGGTCTTGGTCTTGGTCTTGAGGTTCAAGGTCTTGGTCTTGGTCTTGGTCTTGAGGTTCAAGGTCTTGGTCTTGGTCTTGGTCTTGAGGTTCAAAGTCTTGGTCTTGGTTTTGCAAGACCAAGACCAAGACCGGCTGTCAACATGAATAGTCATTTAACAAAACTCAATGATTTTAATAATTTATCCAATAATTACTACTACAATTGCTTTAGTATTTACACGGTGTGAGTGAGGCTTTACTGTTGCTTTTGACATTTAATTTGACTTCCGGTTATTTACCATGGAATGATTTCAAAACAGACTCACAATTTGTACATTTACATCCGGTACTTGAAAAACTGCTCTGTGTGCCATGGTGAATTCAGCACTGTAGAACGTATTTTCACATGGCAGAATTTTAATGAGGCCCCAAAGGTCACGTCTTGGTCAGAAAATTCTGAGCGAATTGGTTTTTTAAAATGCAACAGGCATATGGAATAAGATTTCGCACGAAGGACTTTTGTAAATACGAATTCGGGATTCTCTGCAGTCTGCATTTAGAGTTATTTTGTTTGAATAAAATAAAAGATTCGTGTTTTAATTAAAATAGCGAGTAGTCTGACTTGACAATTTTTTTAGTAAGGAATAGAAATCTGGACATGGTTGTGATTTTTGGGTATTGTTCTCGGTTTGGTCTTGAGTTTCAAAGTCTTGGTCTTGGTCTTGAG
>OY744611.1:40630994-40675994 GCA_963556255.1 Allolobophora icterica
GTAAACATGATCCCTCGGGCGTCACAAAAATTTGTCAGGAGACAAAAGAAAACTAGTTATTCTGGAATATTATTATTAACATTTCATTATTATTATTATTGTTATTTTTTTAAATAATATTATTATTAGGCCTATTGTTATTATTATTGTTGTTTTTGTTGTTGTTGTTGTTGTTGTTGTGGTTGTTCTTATTATTATTATTATTATTATTATTATTATTTTTATTATTATTATTATTATTATTATTATTATTTTTATTATTATTATTATTATTATTATTATTGTTATTATTATTATTATTATTATTATTATTATTATTATTATTATTATTATTATTATTATTATTATTATTATTATTATTATTATTATTAGTATTATTATTATTATTATTATTATTATTATTATTATTATTATTATTATTATTATTATTATTATTATTATTATTATTATTATTATTGGTAAACAGGATCCATTGAAGCGGCAGTGTGCCTATCTCAAGGTCTGGACACGAACCAGTGCATCATAATTATGACTATATCTCCCAACATATGTGGATACCAAATTATGCTGCTTGCTTACAAGAGACAATTGTTTGCGAGCAGCTTGTCCAGTGCAGTTATACGGAGATCACGCACTCAGAGGCTCAAACCCGCATCGTTAGGCTAAGGGTTCAGCGTTTCACCGTGTCACACTAAAAATGGTAGGCTAATAAATTAAAACAATCGATAGATCGAGGCCAGATAAATGAGAATGAGGAGGTGGGTCACAGTAGCCGAGTGGATAGAGCGCTCGAACTGCATTGCAGAGAGTACGGGTTCAAACCTCCACTGTAAGAACCTTCAGCAAGTCCTTCGATCACAGTTAGGCCTACTCAGCGCGATCGATATTATGTCGTATGGTCGTGTGTGCACTTGTGAAGTTTGGAAGGAGGGCATTATCAAATACAGTTGTATTGTACTGCATTGTATTGTATTGTATTGTATTGTATTGTATTGTATTGTATTGTATTGTATTGAGGATGGTTTCTGATTGATCTGCAGAGGAGATTCACGAGTTGACGGATCAGCTGAACCACGCCAGGAGCCGAACACTGGAGATTGAGAAGATCTCGAAGAGGTTTGAGGCGGAACGACATGAGCTCCAGGGAACGTTGGAAGAGGCTGAGGCAGCGCTGGAACAGGAGGAGGCGAAGGCACAGAGGGCTCAGGTCGAGGTGTCCCTCGCCAGAGAGGAGATGGAACGACGTCTGGCCGAGAAGGAGGAAGAGTTCGAAAGCGTCAGGTAGGTCATCATCATCACTATTGCCACCACAACCACCACCACAACCACCAACACCACAACCAACCACAACCACAACCACTTAGACCACCACCACCAATACCACAACCACCACCATAACCACCTCCACCCCCACTACCGTCACCACGACCATCATTGTTGATAGAACGGTACTCGCCCGCGAGGTAACACACGCCTCAGTAGCGTTGCAGTTGATGGTATCATTGGTATGTGACTAGAATTTCCAAACTAAGCCGCTGGCTGTTAATAAAGTGTGTAAAAATTTGTAATGCTCAACATTATTTATGACACACTGCTTCATTTCACATGTCACTCCCGAGTATCACATCGCATTAAATCTCACCACAACACATAAAATTTTAAATTAATTCACGTCCCTCTAAGGGTAGTTGCATCACATTTGACCTACGGTACTTTATCGGATCGCATTAATTCGAATTATAGATCACATGACTGACGATTGAGGAGATAAAACATGACATTAGATAACATTTTACGAACAGGAAGAACCACCAGAGGGCCATCGAAACGGTCCAGGCCAGCCTCGAAGCCGAAGGCCGCAACAAGGTCGAGGCCCTGAGGGTGAAGAAGAAGCTGGAGCAGGACATCAACGACCTTGAACTGGCCTTGGACGCTCTCAGCAAGTCCAAGGGCGACATCGAAAGGAACAACAAGAAGTACCAGCAGCAGATCCGGGAACTTCAACAGATGGTCGACGAGGAACATAAACTGCGACACACCGCCCGCGAAGAACTGGTCGCCTCCGAGCGCAGGGCGACCCTGCTGGCCGGAGAGCTCGAGGACATGAAGTCGCAGCTCGAGGTCCTCGAAAAGAACCGCAAGGTCTACGAGGGTGAACTAACGGAAGCGGCCGAACGCATCTCAGAACTTACAACGGCCAACTCGGCTCTGAGCGTGTCGAAGAAGAAGCTCGAATCCGACGTTCAGACGATACGTGTGAGTACTATCCATTTATTTACTATCACGCATTTATTAATCGCCACTATCTAATAACCAAGCATCAATCGATGGCGCTAAGCAATAGTGTGAGTGAAGAACTTACTGAAGGTTCCTACACAGTAACCGTCTCAGAGGAAGCTCGAAGCAGTACTCTACCTGTTACAAGGCATGCGCTCAACCAATCGGCTACCGTATACACCGCATATCGTATCGGCTACCATGCATACGAAGAACCCACTATGCTGATCACTATTTCCCTACGGGTTTGGGTAAATATATAGTTAACATGGTAGGAACTTAAAAGTGTTTCATGTTGTGCTCCATCTTTTCTCAAGGAGCTTCCTGTTTTTGCCTCATCCATCTCTGGCCGCAGAGATCATCTCTCCGCTGCGCCAGGTGATCTGGTGAACTTACACAGTGCGGCATAGAAGCCTCGATGTGGTTGTTGGTCTATCTTTCTGGGATAGGTTGTCTAGTAACCTGCACCGTGAGCTCCTTGTCCTTCTTTGCATGTCTTCTGTATGCACTTGAGAACTAATCTAGCCTCATGTTGTCAGAGGTCGCTAGTGCATCCGAGGAGTTTCTATGAAGTAGTGCTATATAAATTGCGATTTCAAATGCAAAATATGTAACCATTGACATGTAATGTAATGACCAATTACGGTACAGCTGATGTCTATGACCTTTAGCCACTTTATTCTACACTTCCTTACTATATCGTGCCTCACCTCACTTGACTAGATCACCTGACCTCTGACCTAACCTCTGACCTGACCTGACTTTAACAAAACGGACCTGACCTTATCTGACCTGGTTTTCTGTGCGTTCCTTTAGGTTGAATACGAGGATCAGTCGCACGCGCTGAGGATCGCGGAGGAGCTGGCGAGGAAGGCGCAGGCCGATGCGGCTCGCGTGGCCGACGAGCTGCACCACGAACAGGACCACGCCAACGAGATCGAGAAGCTTCGAGGGTCCCTCGAAACGCAGCTCAAGGAACTCCAGCTGCGCCTCGACCAGGCCGAGGCTGCGGCCCTGCACGGCGACAAGAAGACTATCCAGAAGCTGGAACTGCGGATCAAGGAACTGGAGGTGGAGCTGAACGGAGAACAGAACAGACAGACGGAAAAGGAGAAGGTCGTGAGGAAGCAGGAGAGGCGAATGCAGGAGATGACGCTTCAGGTCGAAGAGGATCGAAAGGTCCAGGATCGAATGCACGACATGATCGATAAACTACAGGGGAAGATCAAGAACTACAAGCGACAAGTCGAAGAAGCCGTTAGTAAACCAGATAGACAATGATTAACATAAGTAATTAAATAAAAGTCAATAAATCTTTTTCCAAGCAATCAATAAATCAATGAATCAATCAATAAATCTATATATAAATCAAAATATCAATAAACAAAACAATAAATTAATGAATCAATAAATAAATCAATAAATGAATCAATGAATAAATCAATATATCTATATATAAATTAACATATTGATAAATGAATCAATGAATCAATAAATCAATAAATAAATAAATCAATAAATTAAGAGATCAATATACTGAATGTCATTGTATTACAGTGCGCTTTCTGATAGCCTTAAAAGCTTCAATGCGGTCCGATTTCCAATCAGTTTGCTATTCCTAATCAAATTTTTCATCCCTCGAACATAAACAAGTAACAAAAAGTACGTATGCAAGTAAATAAACTCCAGTCGCTCGTTCATTCCATGGTTTTCTGTTGTAGGAGGAGATAGCAGCCATAAACCTGGCCAAGTACCGTAAGATCCAGCACGACCTGGAGGAGGCCGAGGCGAGGGCAGATATCGCCGAGCGCACCGTTCAAGACCTGCGAACGAGAAACCGTTCATCCATGTCCATCACAGAATCCGTCTCGGTCAGTGAACACCATACTGCTTCACCTGTTCTTAAACGTATTCGTAAACTCCAAATTTATAAAAAGCTACTCAACAGCTATGGGCGAGGCACCAGCTTATTCACGTGCGCTGCGTCGTGTCAGAAGGGTTCAACACGGTAGGGAGAGTGTCGATGATGATGATGACGACGGCGATCTAATCTAATCTTAGCCGAAAATTTATGTAGCGCCGTTCTCTTATTGCACAGTCGTCAGTCGATGGTTGACTCTAAGCAAAATCTCATTCCAAAATCACAGAGTCGTGCAATTAAGATCCGCAAGTCCTTTGGAAACGGAAGACGGAATATGGCGGATATGCAGTTAGGAAAAAAGATGAATTTTCATTCCTCACCTAAGGAATATAGCAGAACGAGCAGAAAGAAAAAGGCATCGAATTCCACAGCCTTCGACCGATGACTGAGAATGACCGGGAAACCAGTTTTGTTTTGGTTCTCTGGGTACAGTAAGAGTTATCTCTTCCTACTCGTTTCTTCTTCTTCTTCTTCTTCTTCTTCTTCTTCTTCTTCTTCTTCTTCTTCTTCTTCTTCGTCTTCTTCTTCTTCTTCTTCTTCTTCTTCTTCTTCTTCTTCTTCTTCTTCTTCCTCTTCCTCTTCCTCTTCCTCTTCCTCTTCCTCGTCCTCGTCCTCGTCCTCTTCCTCTTCCTCTTCCTCGTCCGCTTCCGCTTCCGCTTCCTCTTCCTCTTCCTCTTCCTCTTCCTTTTCCTCTTCTTCCTCATCATCATCATCATCATCATCATCATCATCATCATCATCATCATCATCATCATCATCATCGTCGTCGTCGTCGTCGTCATCATCATCATCATCATCATCATCATCATCATCATCATCATCATCATCATCGTCATCATCATCATCATCAGCCTCATCATCAGCCTCATCATCATCGTCATCATCATCATCATTATCACCTGCTGCTGCTATGGCATTGTCGAATTCTAAATAATGAGCTGCTGTATGCTTGTACTGTATACAGCAGCAGCAACCGCATTCGGGACTGTCGGTGAAGATGACATCGAGGACACAGACGATCACGTCGTCATCATCGTCTAGAAGCGGTGGTGGTGAATCAAAAACCATCGACGTCCACAGCGAGATCTAACGACTGGCCAGACACGCTGGTAGGCCACAAGCCGTCGACCGTATTCGTCCCGTTAAACGCCACTGCGCTTACCGTATTCCACCTTATGAACGCCCCAGCCGTTCTTTAACTGCCGTGTATTCATCCACTAACCCATCGTAATCGTAATTGTAAATATCTAAAGCGTTACTCTAAAGCTAAGCGCAGGGCACCACCTTATTCGCGAGCGCTGACCTTATTCACGAGTGCTGGGGATCGAACCTTTCTCCATACTACTTCTTTGAACTGCTGTGTGTTTGTGTAATTGAGGCATGGTAAGGTGATCGCTATCGAAATAAATATATAATACCTGGCCAGTAGTTTACATAACAGGGTTTTGGGAATAGTCAATCAATAAATCAAAAATAAATTTCTTATTCTGACCATGGCTTGCCTTCTGTTGCCACTATTCTTCTGTTTTGCCATATTGCCTTTGTTGTCTTAAATTGCCTTGCCCTACCTTACCACTTAATTCACACCTTCTCCTACCGTACTTTGCCTGTCTTCGCATTCTTCTTATTCGCATTCTTCTCTCTTGCCAAGATCTGACTTGTATTGTCTTGCCACATTGCCTTATCTAACATTGCCTTATATTTCTAGTACATGTATCTTACACGTTTTGGTTTAATATGTGTATTGTGTGTTTTACTTTCAGGTTCTTTCAAAGTGCCTTGCTCACCCCGATTAAACGCACCACTGCCTTCAATTTTCAGCTGCTTTTATTCCAAGTAGTCTCTTGCAAGCAACGTTCGACACCTTCAACTTATGAACCAGCGTCGACAGTTCAAGTCGCTACAGACTCTACACACGGCTTCGCCATGAACACTAAATATTCGTAACTAACTCCAGGCAAAGGCTTCGCGGGCCGTGAGGCCAGGCCTTTGAATAATTCACAGAGCTTTATAAAACAAAGACTATCCGAAGTTTAATTATTCAGATATGCACATATTATTATTTATTTTATTAATGCATGAAATGTATTAATAATTACATATGCATATTAATACATGTATACTGATAGATACGTATGCATATATATTAATATATATGTGTATGTTTGTAAGTGCTGCCTGCATAGCGCTACACATAGGACCCTGCCTTCCCGTATTGATATATACATGCATGTTGGAGACTGTAACGTTCAAGCACGTAGGCCTATATTATATATAATCAAGCTTTTGAGGTAACATAGTCGCTCCAGGACAGAGACTTCAGTTCTCTATGTTCAATATTATCAGCCAATCGTTTTGCTCGACGATATCGGCAAACCAGTTGTTTGATTGTTATCTTGTATTAGTGAGGCAAGGCAAGGTGAGGTGAATTAAAGTGAATTGAAGAGAAGCAGTGGCGGTGATCTTGTTTGACAGGTGAGGGGGACATTTTTGAACTGGTCTGGTCAAAAAAGAGTTTTGAACTGATCTGGTCAAAAAAAGAGGTAAAAAAATTATCGCCGTGAACTGATCTGGTGAAAAAAGGTAACAAAAATTTCACGTTACGTGCGAACAAATTTGATGACATTTTTTGGGGTTTCTTCAAAAAGTGGTGGGATGTATGGCGTGTTCCCCACTGTTAAAGGTGGGGGTCTTGTCCCCCTCGACCCCCATGATCGCCGCCCATGGCAGGGGCCTAACTTTGGTAGGCCCGCATTAAGGGGGTGCTAAGGGTGCTGCACCACCCGGGCTCGCAGATTTTGGGGCCCGCATTTTCGGAAGTACATAAAAAATTTTAATGTAAGAACAAATTCTCAAAAAAAGGTAATCAAAATTCCAAAAAAGGTTATAAAAGTTTGTGTAAGAAGAATTCCCCAAAAAATCATCAAAAATTTCCAAAAATAGGTCATCAAATTTTTCTGTGATGAAATTAGCCAGTCACAGCACCCGGGCCCGCACTAGTCTTAATTCGGCCCTGAACTTTGGTCTAAAAAGTAGGGGTATCAATTTCTTACATACATGAAGCAAGGCTGAGACTGCGATCGCTGGGAAGGCACAATAATAAAATATTGATTGGCATTGTTCAAAAATTTGAGGTACGATACCCACAGTCCAAAAATTGGGGGCACGGCTACCCCTCGTACCCCCACAAATCACGCCTATGCCGGTCAGGACATGATTTGTTAAAGAGCAATGTCTTCCGATTTTGAGTGAAAGACCTGTGGAGAGATAGCAAGAGGTGAGGTTTTGGTGAGCTCGTAGATGGATCAGATAAATATTTGACGTAAACTCCAGAGGGGCGAAACAGCTATATATGGCTAGGCCTATCATGATTTCACTAAACCCGGTAAGAGGCTGGTATCGTGACCCAGTTTTTATGTCGTGTCTAGAATTTTCAGCGATTAACATTACATTGGATTCTACCAGACATTTTGTATGATTTTGTGTCCAGCAACAAAGCAAGTAAAAAACGATTACCATAGCCACATTGGTCAAAGAAACCATGTGCAATATGAATGATACAGTTGGCGTATACTCAGTAAATTTGATCTCTTCTTGGTGGTTGAAAACGTCAGCTTTGCGCATAGACATCTTATCAGTGACGGCGCCGCCTATGTTTGTTGCAATTTTTAAGGTTTCACGGCAAAAACATAATTTTGCCATACACTTTTACCCAGACCCTCTAATTTGCCGTCCTACTTTTCAAATCGTGGCGCCGCCACTGCATCTTATACTGGCTCGATCCCTATTGCTGCGGGCATCCTTTATAAGATCCTTTTCCTTTATAAGATCCTTTTCCTTGTCTCTAAATCTCAGCACGGTAGGCCTACTGCATGCCCCGATATAACTCTCGAACTCTCTGCGAAAGCCGCTATCTGCATCTTCTCGCTCATTGCACTCTGTGAATCGGCATGATCTTTTTGTTCCCAGGGCTAAAACTGCCTTGGCCCAGCACCGGGCGTTTGCTGTAGTGGGTCCCACGACCTGGAGTGAACTTCCCCCTCTACTCAGGGCCAAACTAAACGTTTCCTCATAGGTCTTGTGTTCCCTAAAGGCATTTCTGTTTCCCGGGGCTTCTGTGCTGAGAGCGCCTCTGAATAGCTATTCTGCGAGAGGGGCTTTACAAATTTCTAGATACAATACAATACAATACAATATAATACAATACAATACAATTACAAGACGTCTATGGCTTTGCTTATTAATACATATCAGTGTTTGCGAGTGTTGCGATTACGTCATCTTTTGCTACAACGACGTCATATCTTAGTTGAGATGACGTCATCCTCCACCGATTGTTGCGAGTCATGGATACAAGCGGGGCATAAACCGAAGTTCATTTCATTTGGAATGGCGGGTTTGCAGCGATGGGAAGGAATTAAGGTCGTTCCGAAGAGAAAATCTTCGACGAAAAGAGCCAGAAATCGGATGATCTACTGGAGAAGTGTGCTACGTTAAAGCACAGAACAACTTGACAAGCAATGACTGACTGATTCGTGCTAATATCATCTCAAGCAGAAAAATCATCGAAGATCATCGTTTCAGAAAAAAACAAGAAATTCTAAGCCAGACGTAAGAAATTTCCTCTTGAAGACAGATGAATAAAGTAACTAAATGATCAATCAATCGATTAATTAGGCCTACTTTCAGGGGTCATTGGGTCATGCATGCTTTGATAATTATGCAGCTTAATCTCAAACAATTAAGTAGCCTATGTAATATGAATTTAACACAATCTAATTCATATCATAGCAACGGTACTGCTAGTCGGCCATTAAGTTATACTCCGCCTGTACCTACTGGGATAATGTTGGCCAGATCTGATTTCGTGAAATAATGTTGAGGTAGAGGATGTGTATGGTGGTGAGGGCGATTAATTTTTTTAATTCCATTCGTTCGTTCATTCATTCATTCAATCTTTCATTACAATCAACTAAAATAGGCCTACTCTTCTAGACAGATTGAATACACAAGACTTTCAGAAAAAGAAGGGAACCAGCCTTCTGTTACAGGAAGCTAGCCTAAAAAAATGACTTCAGTTCGAAGAAACCAGCCCGCAGCCAGTAGGCCTAACCATCACCACTTGGCTTTAAATAAGTGAATACATTCTGATAAGTTAAGTGTAGCCCCTACAATGTACTTGGCTGTACATGATCTTGAAAAAGAATTTCTGAATTTCATTGCAGATAAAATTTCTGGTATCAGATTAAAATTTACTGGAACCTCTGCTTCTGATCAATTTCTCTATCCTAAGTCGATACCCTCTGTTTAAAATACTTTCATCCAACAACAATTGCAAGTGTTCATACACTCGTCTTTTCCTAGCCAAACAAAGCCACTATCATGACACTGTTCCTACATCTCTTTTGATAGAGTGTTTTGATGTCTCAGATCCAACGATTACTTCAATTATTAACTTCTCTTTGGGTAAAGGATCCTTTCGTTCTGCCTTTGCCATAGTTCATCCTCTACTTAAGAAATCTTTTCTTGACCCCGGTGACTTCTCTAAAAACAGATCAAACTCAACTTTGATTTTTGTATCAGAACTTCTTGAACGGATGTTTAGATTCATATGGATTCTCACCTGTCTTCCAGTCCAGTAATATCCCCTAGTCTGAACATGGACAGTCAACGCAGCTTTCCTGCACAAAGTTAGATATGTGCTCATATAATGATGATCGAGGATTCTGAAACAAGAAAGAGTGCATTAAATTTACCATAGTCATGTTGCTCTATCTTGTAATCTGGGTCTTTGTTGCTTGCAACATCTGACCATCTGGCAGATTGCAATTATATTTATAATTTTATTTATTTTTATGAGTCTATACTAGACTCTTGCGTAAATGAGTAAATGGAAATAAACAGTAAATAAGCCAACCGTATCCTTATTGGGCCACTCTGAATGTTACAATGTTTGTTACTATGATTGCTTTATGTCGTTTGTCAGTAAAACATTTGATTCATTGACCGATTGAAGATCAATCTTTGGTGATTATTTCATTTGAATTTGGCTGATCCTTGGTTTGGTTTTGTGCATTATAATTTAGTGTTTATGCTCAGCGAATTGTGACACAAATTACTTATGCAAATAATGTTTTCCTTCCGTGGGTTTATCATAATCCTAAAATACATCTTTCTAAAAGAGAGGAACTAACTCTGAAATTAAAATCCTCTGTTTTTGTTAAATATTTAGGGAGGTTCAATGATGAACTTACACCAGATAGACTCTGGCAGTACAGCTACGCTATCAAAACAAGAGCCGAATACTCCATGAATTCAGAGTCACAGTTGGACAGGAATTCACAGCCAGCTGCGAGCACCACACAGATGCTTGCATCACCTTCATGACAGATACGCATCATGGCAACTGCCTCCCAGTTGCAATTGCATCCAAGAAATGCCCCCTGCTCCACAACCACCTGGAATTCTTCTACCATTGACGACGGACAGTATCCGGACGACTGGTTCGACCACTACCACGTCTTCCTGGTGTTTCGCATTCACTGACAACAAGGAGTGGTGTCGAACTCGGTTAGATTATCACCCCAGGTGCCTGGTATTATTCAACCTTCGCGTGGTAAGGGAACTGAAGATGTAGCAATTCAGCTGACGAAACAAAGAACCTTCACAATGTGAAAAAATGTGAAAACTGAAAAAAAGAAAGAAAGAAAAAGTGAACAGACAAAATAACCTTCACAGTGTGAAGGAATGGGAGAGTATCAATCCCACGGACTAACGGAATTGGACATTCTAAGTCAAGTTCAGTCAAGCGGATTTGAAGAAATGTCGCCTTCCCCTTGGAAGAATCTATGAAACCCACTTGTCTTTGCTGGATCTCTCGATAAATCAGATTCAGCAGCATTGAATATGAATGGAGGGGTAAGAGAAAGGAGGAGGAGGAGGAGGAGGAGGAGGAGGAGAATGCATGTCTTCTGCTGTGACGAATCCTGGTTCAACTGTCCAGTTGGATCTTGGTCTCTACAAAGGACAGGAAAAACAAAGAGGAGGGAGAGCACCATCTCCACCAGGTCTGTCGCTGGCTTTTGTTACATTTACCGTTTTTTCTGTGATGTAATCCGAGTTGATTCTGTCCTGAATGTCATGAGCATTTTCTCAGTCAGAAAATGAATATGAATGTCTTTTCCATTCTGATTTTGTGGTATGAACTTATTTTAATATATGTGCATTTTTACTTATATTTAATTAAGTATTTATGCATTGTGAATTGTTAAATACTCTAGAAAGCTGCTAAAGTTGATTTGAGACTACATCCCAATGCTACGTTGATATGTTGAAGATAGAGTTAGAATATGACATTACATGCATTTCTATATGGGGCTCATAATGTCCTGCATATAGGTTTTGATGTCCAATCGGTTGATGCCGTCTGCATTAAATACCGGTGCGATAGAAGCTACTGATTAATAATAATAATAATAATAATAATAATAATAATAATAATAATAATAATAATAATAATAATAATAATAATAATAATAATAATAATAATAATAATAATAATAATAATAATAATAATAATAATAATAATAATAATAATAATAATAATACTCAGATGTTCCCTCGGATCGCCGAGGCTCATGCACATTTTGAGAAGCACCCCCTGCCACGATCAACCACGCCTGGAGGTTTATGATGAGCTGCTACGGACAGGAGTCGGCCGGATGCTTAACGTCTCGATGAACGACGACCAATGGTCTCAAGCCTCTCTTCCGATTAGGATGGGGGGATCTGGAGTAAGGAGGTGTCCTCGCTGGCACTTCCCGCCTTCTTGGCTTCGGCCGCGGGCACCCTCCAAACCCAGTCCCTCATCTTGGGTACTATTTCGGTGACCCCTGACGCGGCACATGACTCGGCGAAGACTACCTGGCTCCAGCTTTCTGGGGTTCCGATCCCGACGGTCGCGCCCGGTCGTGGACAGAGACACTGGGACGGTCCGCTACTACACGCAGCCCTCTCGACGCTCGAGGATAAACTGCTTGACCCCTAGGACCAGGCGAGACTGAAGGCCTCGCAGTCACCGCACGCCTCGGACTGGCTACACGCCCTCCCGATCGCTGCTCGCGGCCTCAGAGTGGATGACGAGACAATGAGGGTGGCGGTCGGCCTACGATTGGGTCTGGCAATCTGCGAACCGCACAAATGCGCATGCGGTGCCTACGTCTCGTCCAGAGGCGCGCATGGGCTGTCATGCTCACTGGGGTTCGGCCGTCAAGCTCGGCACAGCAACATCAACGACCTCATCCACCGCAGCCTCAATAGAGCCGGCATCCCGGCAGTCAAGGAGCCCTCCGGCCTATCCAGGTCGGATGGAAAGAGACCGGATGGCCAGACCCTAATACCGTGGAGCGGCGGACTGTCCTTATTGTGGGACGCGACGGTGGTAGACACGGTGGCTGCCTCTTATATCACGGAAACGGCGGCCGCGGCAGGAGGGGCGGCGGAGGTGGCTGCTACGAGAAAGAACATCAAATACTCTGAACTACAGAGGAGATACATTTTCATACCTATAGCGGTGGAAACCTTCGGTCCCCTCAACAGAGAAGGCCTTGCCTTTCTATCTGAACTTGGTCGCCGGCTTTCAAAAACCACCGATGACTCCCGCGAATCAAACTTCCTTTTCAAGAGTCTATCAGTGATGGTGCAGCGCTTCAACGCAGTGGCCTTCCAAGGCGCTATGTCAAAGCTGCCCGGAGCCAAAGAACAACAAATCCGTCTTTATACATCGCCTTCTTAACGGAGGTAGCGGCGGGAAACTCGTTTTGAGAGTGAACGGAACCTAGACATGAAAATTCTCGGTTTATGATGATGATAATAATAATAATAATAATAATAATAATAATAATAATAATAATAATAATAATAATAATCATAATCATAATCATAATCATAATCATAATAATAATGTAGGCCCTTTTGAAACGATGTTATATAAATTTGCAAATTATATCAGTACTTAACAGAATTGCTTCTATATATGTATTTGTGTATTTATGTATGTATGTTTGTTTGTTTTCTTGTATCAAGCCACTTAATATAGCACCTTTTAAGTCGGCTACTGCACAAAGGCACTGCGTGCATGACTTCCTAACTCATCTAGATATTTAAGTGCATTTTAAGACATTTTGGAACAGAGCTAAACGCAGCAGCACGTATGTAAAGCTGAAGACTGTTCCTAGAGTCAGAAATCCGAGTCATGATAAGATACAATGGGCTTGAGTTTATATATGGATGCGAGGCACCTGCATATCTCCCCATGCAGATGAGCGCAACGATCGCAGACCTGGTCGACCTAAGACTGGAACATAACACTTCTTGATGTATGTCAGTGTGATGCCGATCAACAGGGCTCGCCCCAGAAAAAGACGAATTTTTGTTTCATTTCATGTTACTATTTTGTCGTAACGTGTAATAATAATAACCTTCGTTATTTTGTTGTGTTTCGATAGGTGCCTTTGGAGTTTCTGGCAGCAAGTTTTCTGCTCGAAGGGCGAAGGGCGATGGGATGGTTGCACTGTGGCTCTGCATTGTCGCGATTGTATGTGGGGCAATGGGCGATGGGATGGTTGCACTGTGGCTCCATATTGTCGCGATTGTATGTGGGGTTTGTGTTCGATTTGTATTTAGTTTTTTTGTATTTGTATTTAGTTTTTTGTAGTGTGTATTTATTTTTTATAAGTATTTAGATTTTTGTATTTGTGTTTAGTTTAACGACAAAGCAAGTAACAAAGCAAACAACAAACGACAAAGTAAACAACAAAGTAAACAACAAAACAGACACGAAAGCAAACAACAAACGACAAAATATACAACAAAATAGACAACAAAACAATCAAGACAAAATAATCAAAAACTACACCCCTGCTGAGCCTCTGGCGTGGCTTGATCTCCCGTAAGCTCGTTAAGGCAGGGGGGCCCCTGGCGTGGCTTTATCTCCCGTAAGCCCTTTGTGTAGTTTTTGTGTTTTTGTCTTGTTTGTGTTTTTTGTTTATTTTGTTTATTTTGTCGTTTGTTGTTTACTTTCGCGTTTGTTTTGTTTTTTATTTTGTTGTATATTTTGTCGTTTGTTGTTTGCTTTGTTGTTTGCTTTGTCGTTAAACTAAATACAAATGCAAAATCTAAATGCTTTGTAGTGTGTTTGTTTTTATTTTGTCGTGTGTTGTTTGTTTTGTTGTTTATTTTGTCGTGTGTTCTTTGTTTGGTTTATTTGGTCGTGGTTTATTTTGCCGTTTGTTGTAATGAGCCGTGGGATAAGAAGGAGGCTGATAGAAGAGTGGATCAGAAGGAAAAGTTACAATGTGGAATCAAATCCCAAATCATCGACGAACAGGCATCCGGTAGTCCACAACCGCTACTCAGAAACTGAACGAGAACTAAGTCTTGTTGACAATTCTTTGTGGAGACAATGATAGAGGCTTTTAATGCAGACGAAAACTGAATGACTGGTCATTCTGATAAAGATTCTGGATGAAATTTTGCAAATGTTTTCATTTATTGATGTATGGCGTGTCCCCCCACTCTTAAAGGTGGAGGTCTTGGCCCCCTCGACCCCCCCGGGATCGCCGCCCATGAGGAGAGGTGAGCTGAAATGAGGCGAGGCGATGCAAGGCAAAGCGAGGTGAAGTGAATTGAGATGAGGTGAATTGAATTGAGGTGATGCGATGCGAGGCAAGGCGAGTTGAAGTGAATTGAGGCGAGGTGAATTGATTTGAGGCGATGCGATGCGAGGCAAGGCGAGTTGAAGTGAATTGAGGCGAGGTGAAGTGACGCGAGGCGATGCCAGGCAAGGCGTGGTGAAGTGATGACGTGAGATCAGGCAAGACGAGGCACGTCGAGGCGATGCAAAACATGGCGAGACGAAGTAGGGCAAGTAGGGTAAGAAAAGGTAGGCCTAATTCATGTATTTATGTATTTATTTACTTATTTATAGTGTTGGATTAAAAGTCATGGTGACCATTTAAATAGAATAATAAATAGTACCTTTAGAAGCAGTGGATGAAATGCTGCTTGTGTTGGATGACAAACTGATGCTATGAGGAATTTACTATCGTCAAAAAGACGTCCAAATCGTTCATCGATGTTCGCCAGTAGTGCAGCATCAAGATGTTTAGTCAGTATAATTGGCTTTGCGTTTAACTTGATTTCGGCTTCTGCAGTAAGCCTACTGGCGACACAAATCCAAGGCCTGACTCCTTATCACGTTGAAGGACATTTAATGCAGCCGCAACTGATCTTATAACTGACACAAACTCTTGCAGAAATAGAATTTCTGCTGCAAAAATAGGTTATGATAGTGCAGTGCACAAGAACTTCATCCTAGATTCAGCACAGAGTAAATTACTCAGAGTCATAATACGAATTTCCAACAACTAGGTACGTTAAATCTGTCCACAATATAGGCCTAAATGCAGCATCATTAATAGAACTTAAGATCAATGGTTTCAGTTTCATAAACATAGAGCTAATATATAGACTATAATTATATTAACCAGAGTTAAAGAACTTGAATTTAATAATAATAATAAGTAAGTTAATAAGTAATGTTACTGTGTGGTGCTGTTTAGATTAGTTAGGTCTTCCATTATTAATTAGCTACCATCTGTAACGTCGGTGTCTAATCCACAATCGATGACGCAATGCGCGCCCCCATGAGCTAAGCCATGCTATAGAGATAAAATGTAATGCCGGAGTGGAGGTCTTTACTACTAACAGAAGTCCGTTAGGGCCTACAGAGGACGGCGCCGAAATTCTTAGCATTGGACAAGAACAGAAGTAGGTCAGTCTCGTAGGCTAACGTAGAGAGGATATACGAAGCGGGGAGCAAAAGCGACTTCGTTTTCCCAGAGAACAGAGTTCCCTCTTTCGCAGTCTAATCTTTCCGCAGACAGTGTGTACTCATTTCAAACTGAGTTCGCTAGGGGCTCAAGTGAAGCACAGATTTTCGAAATATCTTTCCGCTCTGGACAGTGTCCAGGAAAATTGAGCAATCGTAATCGTAATCTCAACACTTCTACAGCTCCCAAAATCAGTGATGGGCAATAGTTAACTGAAAAGTTGCTAGCTTTTAGTTAAACTTAAATTCTTAGTTAAGGATGAAGTTTAATTAGAAAAAAATAGATTAGTCAAAACCATAGTTTAACTAGTATTTTTTGTTGCTAACTAAAACGTTTAACTAACAAAATCAGCAACTACGCAACTATTTTCCGCTGTCAACAACTCAACGCGACGTTTACTTACTTATTAACACTGGTGTTGCCTCTGCGTAGAATACAGTATACTATGTAGTAAGGCGCAGTGTAAATAACGATATTGATCTTTATCTTTATTATTCTTTATATGAGTTGACTGTAGCAAATATTTGAATTGAAGGCTACATCAGTAAAAATGAATAGCCTAGTTTATTAGTCACTTCTTGCTTCACTGATGCAAAACTGAAAGAACACAAAAGCAAGTGTAAGAACTTCAGTGCAAAATGTCCAGTTTGTGTGAATAAAAGGATCTCTGGAAATATTACGTCTAAAACCAACTTTCTGAACCACATCAAGGTCTGACGAAACAGTTGATCACCTTCTTTTCTTACGATCCAGATACAAATGTGACTTGCTGTTGCTGATCATTATTGTCACGAGTAACTGTTTTATTACTCAAGTCAAATGAACTGCATTACATTTGCAACGCTTTGCATGATGCATCATCATTTGCATTAGTAACAGTCTTAATTATTTTCTGGTAGAACTGTAGTAGGACTATTAGTCTAATGCACATTACATAGTTTGAAAGTGAAATTGTCATTGACGCTCTGCATTATTACAGTTCACTTAACCTCTGTTACTGTGAAAATGTTTGTCGTAAAAAGTTGGAAAAAAGGTGGAAAAGGTTTAACTAATTATTTTTAGCCTTGTTGACTTATTTCCACAAAAATAGTTTAAGTTTAACCCCAAAAAATTAGTTTAGTGCCCATCACTGCCCAAAATAAATGAAGTTGCTGGAACCAGCTTATTCACAGGCGCTTAGTCAAATCGCAATCGATAGGCGGGGGTGAAATCGGTTGGCGAGTTGAAATGCCCAGTCAGTGCCCGGATGTTTCACTGTCCTTAGAACTGTACGCAGGTCAGCCCTCCATTCTATTGGTAAATGAGTGTCAACAGAAATTGTGCGACTTAAGTGCCCTGTAGTCGCTTTTCTGTGGTCTATATTTTGTCCCTCAGTCTAAGTCTTTGACGATTTTCTATGTCGCTCCTATTCTTTGCAGCAGTGAAGTACCTAAATTCATTAACCAGCTACAAGGCTGGTAAAACCATGAGCTCATGCCTCCAAATGTAACTCGTCAGATTCTGTGATGAATGAACTATGAATGATGAATGAAGGGTGGATGGATGATGGATGAATGAATGAATGAATGAATGAATGAATGGTAAAGATCGGCGTGCCAATGTCAAAGCTTCAATCAGAGGCAAATTAGCCGCACGGTGGTTTCTCTTAGCTGCAAGACTAGAGCTCCAAAGGAACTCATATTATGTTGTATTTAGTGTAGGTCGTTGACTTAAAACGACTGAGGCGTTTTTTGCTGCAAGGCGTTATTTATTGCAGGTTATCGAGTTCGCCGTGAAGCAGTGAAGTACTCTAACCTTGTGTTGATTTCAAGGCGTTATTTTTATTGCAGGTTAATGCCTCAGAAACACAGGCGTCGTGAATTCCATGGCGTTAAGTTATTGCTTTAAAGCAACGCGGAGGTTGTGTTTATTCTAAGACGGTATGTTTATTGTAGGTTATTGCCTTGAAACAAAGCAGATGTTGTTTTTCGCTGCGTTTATTGTAAATTAGTGTGTTCAAATGACGCAAGTGGTGCGTGGTGGCTCAATGGTAAGTTCGGCGCCTTGTGACCGGAGGGTTGCAGGTTCGAATCCCACCCCAGCGCTGCGTACGGACCTTGGGCAAGTCCTTCACTCGCAATTGATCGTGGTGCTTCGGCGTGAAAATTCCGGCACAGTATCAAATGCTGTAGTCGGGAGCGCCTCTGAGTAGTAGTTGACTTCGAGAGGCGCTATAGAAATATCCTGAATAAAAATAAAGTGTTGTTTGCTAATGCTTTGTTTTTTGTAGGTCATGGCCTTAAATGCCGGTGTTCTGATGTCCCAAGGCGTTGTTTCTTTCAGGTTGTTGACTTCAAGTTATGTTTTTTCAGGTTGTTGACTTCAAGTCATGTTTTATCAGGTTGTTGACTTCAAGTTATGTTTTTTTTTCAGGTTGTTACTTCAAGTCATGTCTTTTTCAGGTTGCTGACTTCAAGTCATGTTTTTTTTTCAGGTTGTTACTTCAAGTCATGTTTTTTTTTCAGGTTGTTACTTCAAGTCATGTCTTTTTCAGGTTGCTGACTTCAAGTTATGTTTTTTCAGATTGTTGACTTCAAGTTATGCTTCACCAGGTTGTTGACTTCAATGAAGCTCGTGTTGTCTTTTTCAAAGGCTGTTTCTTGATTGGAGCGTCGGTTTCTTAAAATAACTTGGAGATTTTACCTTTTGGACTTGATAGATGGTAGATATGTTATTTATGGCGAAAAAAATAGTTTTCTCTTTTATCAACTCCTAAAATCTGGGCACGTCTGTGAATTTTCTCTATAGGCCTATTCAGCTTAAATGTTTAAATAGGTCAAGATGGGTATACAGTGCAAGAAAAGAAACAACACTTTCTGGTTATACATTTTGTTTAATTTAAATAAATTAAATTTGTCACAAAAACAATATCTTCAGAACCGGTATATAAATACTAATTTCCAGTACCTGTAAACAGAGATACTTTCACATAGTACGAACACAACGGAAACCAGATTCATAATTACTACAATAAAGTTTCTGTGATATATACAGATGTCTCTTCTTTGAATGTATTACAAAACACGAAGAAAAATATTTTATCGAAGGTTTTGTAAACAAAGAAAACACTGAATCTACTTAGGTTTTGTAAACAAAAAAAACACTGAATCTACTTAGCTGTTTTCATTTTGAGTGGCAAGCTATTAATCGTAAACTACTGAATTTTCGGATTGCGAAATACGAAGTCCCTGATTTCGATTTAAGAAGTTCAGCCGAATCAGGAGAAAAGTAACCTCTTTGGTAACTTACTTCGTTGCATTTAATGAGAGCGCTATAGAAATTAGTTAACCAGCCTTCCACAGTGCGTCGTGCAAAATATTAAAACGGACTGAAAAACGATAATATGGTACTGTTGATGCTTTTACAAGAAATATGGTCAAGAATGCTGAATCAGCAGAGATGTAAACACACAGAATACTTTTCAGATCGATAAATTGTGAACTTTCAAATACAACATATCTCTCAACAGAAAAAGCAAGTTATTTCTGCAAAACTGCGCTAACATTGTCTCAGATTATAGCCAAATATATGATGAGAAAAGTTTACATGTACTGAAATGAATAAATCATACAGCGTACGTAGTCCAGATATTCGAAACTTCAACTAAAAGCTTACAGATCTTTTCTTTTCATCCCAGCCTGCTGGAAAAACTATCTTTGTACTGAAAATTGCGAAACATCATTAACTGGCCGAGAAAATTGCTATACAAACATGTACATGATATACTTCAGCAAACCCGATTTTATCTAAGCTAAACCTCTGTTTAACAAAACACAATAAAACTATACGATTTAGCCTACTCAATTATTACCCAATACAAGCTACTTTAAACCGTCGTATATACAAGCGAAAAAGCAAAACCTATCCAGGTCGTGTGGCACCTTTCTAGGCGCTGTATAATTTCAGGGTAACTTAATGAGGACCAGCCATTAATTTGACCTGAGAGGTACAAAGATTTCTCTTTAAAAACATTGCAGAATCTGAACACTTTGCTACCGATACAAGTACAACATGTAGACATAGATGGAATGGCAAGCAGCTGAAGTATAGACACAGATTCCTTGTTTGGTTATTTCGAACAACGCGACAGCTATATAAAAGTAAAACACGAGGCAAGATTCTACAGTAGAAGCATACTTTACATTGGACCTTAAGATGCGTCACAGCCAACACGAACCACTGTCAATAAATCACAGAGTATTCGAGGACGTGTCGTGACCTTTCACGGTTGAACAACTCTGGGCATTGAACGAAGTAGTAGACAGTCGTATCTCATCACCAGCGTCGCTGTTTGAGCAATAACCTCGTACGCCATTCCGAGCAGAACATTGTGAGCTTGACTAGACGAGAATTTTGTCTTCGGCGTTGCATTTAGTTGGCTAAAACAGTCAAATGTAAATCATTGCTATAGAAATTGAACAGCAGTTATTGTATCTGTCTAACGGTTTTAACAAGTGTAATTTGTCTATAGCAGCTAATTTATGAGCATGTATGTAATAGTTATTTTAATTCAACTGAATTCCAAGGTCCTCGTTGGATATAAAACGATTCTTTTGTTGACTCCCTAGCGTTAAAGAAATGCACTAAAATGAATTTAAATGAAAACGAGCATTTGGCTTACCTATGCATAATTGGTCGGCGGTGGAGACCAGCCGCCTCGCCAGCTTCCACAGCTGCGAGTAGCACGATACGGTCATGACATGGTGGTGTGGGCTTCCGGCGCTGGCCAGCAACGTCAGTTCCTCCGGTTTCACTTCCTTTCCCACTCCAATCACGAGCAATTCGATGCCGTTCTGCTTGGCCAGGATCGCCTCGTCCACCGCCTGCCCGAAGTTCTTCAGCGGTCCATCAACGATCAGGACCCCGATCTTTCTGGCGTTTGCCCTGGCCCCACTCTCCTGTCGGAAGCTGACGCTGCGAAGGTACTTGATCACGGAACTCGTCTCCGCCAGGCTTGACCTCTGACCCGCTCCGAACATCCTCAGGACCTGGTTCTTGTCGCTGCCCTGTTCCAGTGTGAATCCAGGCACCGAGAGACAGCTTCGAGGGGCGAGACCAATACGGACGCCTTTGGGTGAGACCATCATCCGGTCGGCTACGCTGCGGATGAATTCGATGGCTTGGTTCGTCTGGTGCGAGTTGGCCGTCGCCGGAAGAGCAAAGACAATGTCAGCCGGCTTGACCTCTCCACATGCTGCAATCACCAACACAGACAAAGACTTTAGACTGTAGGCTCATTAGACTAAGACTTTAGACTGTAGGCTCATTGCATCATGGACTGGTATAGGCCAGTGTACAGTCGCAATAATTAATATCACCATTCATTACGATCATCAACAGCAACATTAGCATCTATGCAAGCCTATCTAGAGCGCAGTAGAAGTTTCCGAGACAGTTTCCAGTGGTTAACGACATCTTCTGACTGCTAGGCCCTTGATATCGCCCTCCTCATTTATCCCGGCTTGTGACTGGCACTACCAGGGTACGGTCAGTGGTGGAATTGCTTCTATATCTGGGCTCACTTACAGGCCGCGTGTAGCTCAAAAGTTAGTGTCCATGTATCGCTAGGGCGTCCAAATGGTTTCTTTCAACCTCTTGGACCTGATTATCACTTTCACAGTTAAGCTAGAGTCACACCTTTATCAAAACTGTTCCTCGCCTTTTGTTCATCATTAGATAGTAGGGCTAAATAAGCAGTCATGAAATAATAATAAGGTTGGATGACGGATTTTGATTTCCGCTGGGCTCGAGTTTGAACCGCAGTGTTTCATGGGAAATTACTTGGTAGTTCTACTTACCACTTGGCGGCGGTGTAGTCGTAGTTGTAGTGGTAGGCGTAGTCGTTGTAGTAGGCGTAGTCGTTGTAGTAGTTGGCGCAGTGGTAGTGGTAGTAGTTGTTGTCGTGGGAAGGGTGGTGGTGGTGGACTCGGTGGTTGTCTTTTTACCCTCCCAGACGTATTCTTCTCCCATGTCTAAAGCCTCTTTGTCCATCTTCTTGCACGTCTTGCTCACCAGCAGCGACGTGATGCTCCTCAGGGCATCGTACCCGTCGACGGTGAACACGTGCTCCTCAGACGGCTGGGTGGCGATTGTCTCCAGCTCCTTCAGGTAAGCGTCCTTTCCCACTCCGATGGCGAACACCCGGATGTCGTTCTGGTGAACGAGCTGAGCCTGATGTGCGGTCGCACTCGGACTGTCTGACGGGCCATCGGTCACTACAACAGCGATCTTCTGGACGCCCTTGCGATGTCGCGGACCATCGAACACCTGTTGACGCAGGTAGTGTAGGGCGGCTGCCGTGTTGTCGGCTCCGCGCTGTTGAACGATCTGTGAGATGGCTCTCTTCACGTCAGGGGTCGTCGAATACTCGTCGAGCTTGATCTGCTCTTTGGCAGTGTTGCCGTAGGTGAGGACTCCGAATCGAACGCCCTCTGATGTGATGCTCATCAGCTCAACCAGGTCCTCGACGAAGCTCAACAGTCTGGAGAAGTCGGCGCCCCAGATGCTTGATGAGGCGTCAAGAACGAAGACAACGTCGGATGGTTCGTACTTACAACCTAAGCAAACAGAAACAGCCAGTCGCCGGTTCAAATCGTGGCTCTAAGCACGTTTACAAGTATGTATGTATGTATGCATGTTTGTTTGTTTGCATGCTTGCATGTATGTAAGTAAGTAAGTATGTATGTATGCATGGGCGGCATGCTCTAAGCACACAAGGCTGCCTTCTGCAAACTGCCTCCTTTCATGTGACTATCGCTCAAGTTCATTGTATTGTATTGTATTGTATTTGGATATTTATAAAGCGCTTCTAGCGGGAGGCCCATTCAGAAGCGCTCCCAGTGCGAGAGACCCCGAGAGAAAAAGCAAGTTTTAAGAAAGGTAAAAGAGGAAGAGACGTTACCTGAGAGAATACAAGAACGAACGAACGGAGGAAGCTCATTCCAAAGAGCAGAGCCAATGGAGGCAAAAGATCTGCTTAAATCTATGCTGCAATGTGGGAATAAACTAGAATTTTAGGCTTTCTAGGTGATTCAATGCACTACAAATTATACGAAACAATAGAAAAGCCAAATTGATTGACTGAAGAGCGTACCTTCGGTGTATTGGACCTCGAGCCTCACTGGTGGCGGAGCGAACTTGACCTCACAGGCCTTCGTCGATAGCAAGGTCTTGACGGCGGCGAGGGCATCAAAGTTGTCGACTGTAAAGAGGTAGTCCTGGTGACTGGCCAGGCCCTGCAGTTCCCTCTCGTCCACCTTGTGACCTATGCCAACGGCGATCGTCGTGATGCCCATCTTGTGGGTCAGCTGCGCCTCGTGCTTGGTCAGTTTCGGATAATCGGACAGTCCATCGGTCATGACGATTGCGATGCGTGGCACTCCCTCCCTCGCCTCGGCCAGCATCAGCTCCCGCATGCGGTGGAGGGCCTTGTCCGTGCGCGTGTCCCCGCGCAACTGCCTGACCGAGGACACGGCGGCGTCCGTGTCCTTCCTGCGTCCTGCGTACGTGTCGAGGCCAAACTCGAGTCGGACGATGTCCCCGTAGGTGATGAGGCCACAGCGGACGACGGTCGGGTCAAGCTGGAGTTCCCCGATGACGGTGTTAACGAACGCCAGCTGCTTCTTGAAGTCTGGACCCCAGATGCTCGCCGAGGCGTCCAGTACGAAGTAGATGTCGGCAGGTTTGCTGCATCGGATCTCTTCTAAGAACAGAAGCAGTAACGGGATAGAGGTCAGGTATAGGTAAGATTCTGGTTATCCTAGTAAGGTATATCGCCATGTGGTAAATCAGGATCTGCGTGGACCCGAATACTATAAGAGGATTAGACGATGCGGTTTTGGCTAAACACTGGCCACAGACAGACAGACAGACAGACAGACAGACAGACAGACAGACACACAGACACACAAACACACAGACAGACACACAGACAGACAGACACACAGACAGACAGACACACATACAGACACACAGACAGACAGACAGACGGACGGACGGACAGACAAGACGAGAGGAGACGGAAACAAAGAGATACAGAGAGAGGAAGAGAGATGCGGAGACAGAGAGACTGTTTTTCAAGCAACCAATGTTAAAAAGTGGGTTGAGTCATAAGATCATCTGCACAAGTTGAAGTAAGGCAAAGAGGAAGACTGCCAGATTCTGAATAAACACGGAATAATAAAAGGACGATAATGAATGATGATGATGACTGATGATGATGATGATGATGATGATGATGATGATGATGATGATGATGATTATAATGATGATGATGATGACGACGACGATTATGATGATGATGATGATGATGATGATGATGATGATGATGATGATGATGATGATGATGATGATGATGATGATGATGATGATGATGAGGATGATGATGATGATGATGATGATGATGATGATGATGATGATGATGATAATGATGACGACGACGACGACGATTATGATGATGATGATGATGATGATGACGACGACGACCAACACCATATTCACCATCACTATCATTTATTAGTTAAACTGAACTCACCTGCAGCGCTTGAACGGCATGATTGGCTTATCTGTTAAGAAAAAAAAACAAGAAAAATGCGTTGAATCCATCAGAAATAATGATAATTAGGCCTGTAAAATAATTATGATAAATTGTCACGCCCCTGTAAAATAATTAGACAGCAGTTGGCTAATTTCACTTGCAAATTGAGGAGCAGATGTATCCGATGTAATTGTCTATCGTTTAAGAAAAAAGTGTTGGTCTCTCATTACGTGTTGTCCTTTGTTCGGTGAAATGGCTTTCTGCGCGTTAGCGATTTACGGAAAACTGCTCTGCCATTAGCATTGCAGATTAAGGCAGTAAAATTCTGCAAATAAATTAAGGTTGTAAACTAAATGTGTAGGCGTTTGATATGCATGACGACAATCTTCTAATCCCCAAATATAATTCAATATATTTAGATGTCCATTATTGATGCTATATATATATATATATATATATATATATATATATATCAATTATTTATTATTACAGGTATAGATGTATGCATAACCCGAATAGTTTTTAATGGAATATCTAGGTTGGCCTATGCTGCTCATTGTTTTTATTTAGTCCAATAGTTAATGGATGATAATGTAAGCAGAGTTCTTATTAGGCCAATGTAGGCCTAATGAGGGATCATGCTGTTGTGTGCGCTGTGACGGACCCTGGCTCATTGATTCGTCGTTGAAACAGGCTCTGAACAAGCGATTACCTGTTTGACTGCATGTTGAGCTGTTTGTTTCTATATGCATGCATAAGAAGATCTCTCTGTCTCTGTCTCTGTCTCTGTCTCTGTCTCTGTCTCTCTGTCTGTCTGTCTGTCTGTCTGTCTCTGTCTCTCTCTGTCTCTCTCTGTCTCTCTGTCTCTGTCTCTGTCTCTGTCTCTGTCTCTGTCTCTGTCTCTGTCTCTGTCTCTGTCTCTGTCTCTGTCTCTGTCTCTGTCTCTGTCTCTGTCTCTGTCTCTCTCTCTCTCTCTCTCTCTCTCTCTCTCTCTCTCTCTCTCTCTCTCTCTCTCTCTCTCTCTCTCTCTCTCTCTCTCTCTCTCTCTCTCTCTCTCTCTCTCTCTCTCTCTCTCTCTCTCTCTCTCTCTCTCTCTCTACCTCCCTCTCTCTCTATTTCTCTCTCTACCTCCCTCTCTTTCCGCCTCTCTCTTTCTCTGTCTCTCTCTCTGTCTTATCTGTCTGTCTGTCTCTGTCTCTGTCTCTTTTTCTCTCTCTGCTCTATCACTCTTGATGATCATGATGACTCGAATGATGACTATGACTGATATCACCGTCACCAATCAATATCAATCAATCAATCAATCAATCAATCAATCAATCAATCAATCAATCAATCAATCAATCAATCAATCAATCAATCAATCAATCAATCAATCAATCAATCAATCAATCAATCAATCAATCAATCAATCAATCAATCCATCAATCATTCAACAGGATTCATTGATTGGTGACGGTGACAAGTATCAACAACTCCAATGAAAATTACAGCAATAGTTGCCATGATAATAATGACAATAATAGTCACAGCGATAATAACATCAATAGTTGCCATAATGTGACAGCATCTTACATATTACATCGTACAGCACATTACGAACTGCCTGACCGCGTTCTAGTACGTTTCACTGTTAAGTGGTGTTATTAACTGCGACATCAATTAAAAGTGAGAAGAAAATTGATGATTATAATTACTTGGGTCTAATTAACACAATGTATGTATGCTAGTACTACTTACAAAAAATCCGACGAGTAGAATTTGCCAGATTCTGGCATCGATCAACATCTTCATCTTCAGCATCTTCTCTGTAAGAATCGCGAACTTCTCAACTTAATCAATTTCTTAATTAATCGGCTGTTGTTGGCTCTGCCTTTGATGATCTCTGAACACGTAATGAGAATATAGGCCTAACGTTAACTGTTACAACGTATCTATAGATTCGCTAAGTTCTGATAGACTGAAGTCGAAACTCTTGTCACTTCGTGTCGTTCTTACGAGTTGTGTAGTAAAGTTCAGATCGAGTCGCCGGCTTTTATAGCAGCGACGCGGGGTGAGCAACACAGGGTGTGAGTAGGGAGAGGCATGCGCTGACCCGCGTGGCATTTTCTAAAAACCGGAAAACACGGTCCTAGTAGGCGTAGCGCAAATATTTTCTCCGTCATCCGCAAGGCGGCGCTTATCTCGCGATAAAAATAGAACGGAGGGAGTCGCATTCATGAGCTGCGGGCGGCTGTTGCGAGTACCGCCCTTCGCGCGAAGGGGTCTGACGCAGGCCAGAGCAGATGAATGGCTTTGGAACTTCGATTATCTCTGTTTACACTCACTTCGTCAACTCTGTGGCGTTTTTACGTAGCGAGTATGTTGCCAAAACTTGTATAATTGCCCGATAAACACAGCGGGAAAAGCAGGCCTTCGGATCAGGCGCCGCCTTCTCGGAATAGTTTTAGTGAACGTTACAACACAAGGCCGAACTTAATTTTCAGTATTCTCAGAGCTGTCCATAACTGGCGACAAGTTTCTCAAATCGCTTGCATACCTTCAAGATTAACATATGGGCCGCGGATTTACTGCTTCTTTAAACTAGTAGGCCATACAGTACACTTCCCAGCTAGACGCATTAAATCGCGGTTTATAATCCATGCCTCCATGAAGGGCCTATCGAGAAGCTGTGAGCTAGCTATAATTTAGGCAATAAATTAAGTTCTAGCTACAGTGTTGGCTTTATTTAACATAGAACGTAATTCTACTTAAGAGTAAACATTGTCGAGTGTAGGACCTCAGAAGAAGAAGAAGCAGTGCCCCTTATAAGCTAGCTACGAGAGACTGTTCTTAGTTTGAAGTGTTAACGGCTTCCCATTTCTTAGTCTCGGCATATTAGGCCGATTGGGCCAGTCCTCTCCCTCGCCGTCCAATTTTTCCACTGGCAGCGTAAGGTCAGTGTAATCTTTATAACTGTGTTGGATTTATTAAACACAAAATTAATTGGGCGCATGTTATCACGGCTGTCATTGTTGAAATCCTAAAAATTAAGTTATTCCAAGTATGCGAAATGTGCCATGTGATTCGTGACAGGCAGATAGATATGTATGATCATGATGTAGGACTAATTACAGTCTGTATCTGGTATCATGTAAAGCCAACGTAGGACATAGCCATTCCTCGTCGTTGTCGTCGTCATCGTAATTATCCCAAGAATTTAGGCCTTTGTGCATGTATATGTGTATGTATGTATGTATGTGTGTATGTATGTGTATGTATGTATGTATGCATGTACGTATGTATGTATGTATGTATGTATGTATGTATGTATGTATGTATGTGTGTATGTATGTATGTATGTATGTATGTATGCATGTATGTATGTATGTATGTATATTTGTATGTATGAATGTTGTATGTAGACCTATATACGCACTTGTAAAACTCGCATCTAAAAGCCAGAAGAACTGTGATTATTGACCTCATCATCATCACCACCAGCATCATCATCATCGTCATCATCATCATCATCATCATCATCATCATCATCACCACCCCCGCCACCGCCATCATCGTCATCATCATCATCATCATCATCATCGCAGTCGTCGTTCTCCTCATCAGCATAAACATCATTGTGATCATCATCGTCGTCATCATCTACATCGTCGTCGTCTTCATCATCATCATCATCATATTCGTCATCATCATCATCATCATCATCATCATCATCACCATCATCATCGCATTCTTCGTCGTTGTCGTCGTCATCGTAACTATCCCAAGAATTCAGGCCTTCACGTGTCAAACGTGTTGTTAACGCTCCACTTAAAATTGTTTAACACACTGAACGCGAGGTACGAGTTAACTCGTATGTCATTTCACGGGTCTAGGCGCGACGTACGAGATAACTCGTACCTCAGTATACATCAGTTCCACAGCATCTATAGGCATATCCAGCGTGCTGGCAATCTATTCTGCCGCGTCTCTGTTACTACTATGGTGAGTACTGCCATCTGCTGAATAGCAGAGAAAATTTTTTAATTTTAATTGTAATTTTTATTGTAACTGCAGCCATTAGACTACGCATATGTGCACTGTCAGAAGTCCGCGTTCTGGTAGTTATGTCGTCGCGTATTATATATGTTCTAAACAGTCAGGTTACTGTGGAGTAGAATAAAGTAGAGTAGAGCAATGAACAGTTTGAAACAACTAGATTTGAATATTTTGATGATGTTTGCAACACGCGTGAACAGCGCAACGATACACGTTATATTTGCGGCGCATGTCGCCGCGTGTGCTTCTATGGCCTTCACGCTTCAATGATTATCATTCAAATGCAGACTTTTAGTCAGTTTACTGTAGAGTAGAGTAGAGTAATAAGCAGTTTATTTGCATTTTCATTAATTTTATGTAGATTTTCAGAGTTACTGTCGATAATAAGTGACAATGGCCGTTGATATCCGATATCCTTACATTACCGATAATTGATTACAGGGCTGTACGCGTATTGGTAATAATTTGGCCAGCTGCCAAAGTGTTAAAGCATTCTTGTTCAGCCTGTGTCGCCGACGACGGCGTATCCAGGCACCGTGGGCGGAATATCTTTGGACCGAGCAGCTTTGATTAATGCGATTCTGCCTTTGTTATTGTTATACATCGATATTCTGCTTTACATGTGGCGTGTCAAGTACCTGAACTGCTGGACTAAACAGGTGAGAAGGCATTTTGGTAGACCATTGTATGATCTGGCCGAATTGCACATTTCGTGACAATTCAGAGCATTCTCTTTGTACGATTTCTTGTTATATCGCTGAGCTGGTCACAATGGAAACTATTTTTGTCGTCAGGTGTCGAAGAATAAGAGCAGTTCTTTAAGGTATGCCCCCAAGAGACAGCCACGGGAATGAAGCGGTTACGACTTCGTTTTTCTTAGTCTCGGCATATGAGCTGGGGATGGCTAGCCCTCTCCATCGCTGGCCTGATCTATGGATTAACCTATCAATCTAGCAATCAACGGGTTGGTTGAATAATTCGTTGATTGTTTATTCATTCAAGCATTCAGTAAACAACGCAACAATTTATTTAGAAATTAACTCAGTGGTTAAATCAATCAACCATTGATTCATGGCTCGATTCATTTTCACTAATTTATTCATCCGCCCACTCACTCACCCACCTATCCATCCTTCCATCCATGACCCATTCATCCATTGAGTCACCTATTCATACCTATCCATCCATCCATCCATCCATCCATCCATCCATCCATCCACTTATCCACCTGCTGATCCGTCCACTAATCCACTGATTCATTCAGTGATCCATCCCTCCATCCCTCCATCCATCCGTCCATGCACCTACCAATCCATCCATTCAGTCACCTTCATTCATTCAATCATTCATTCATTCATCATCCACATTTCAACAGAACATTTATTGCTCCTCTGAGTAGGCTTCTTAAAGAGGCGCTATATAAAATTATCAAAACGAATGAGTCAATGAATTTATATGACGCCTTTAAGGATCCTATAAAACATTCGTTTCATAACGAGACGCAGCTTCTGCGATCGCTGCATTGGTTTCAATCCTGGATTATTCTCTTGAAATCGGAGCCAAGAAGTGCCTCGTAAATGTAGTGACTTTGCGTCAGATTTCAGAACACACAACCCGAAAGGTCCGCTTTCTCACGCCTCTCATAGACTCGTCCTCTACCAACCAATTAGCGGAACACAGATGCACCATCGTCAATCATTCTGCCGCACGCGGTGGGTAAGACTAAGACGATTAGCAGTTCCAAACAGGTGGTCGTCCAACCTCAGCGCTGCCAGGCATTATTTACACTATGGCGCCTGAAAGAAGACTGTGATGTTAGTATGTACGGCTGTAAGGATGTTACTGGATGTATGTGTGCGTGTATGTATGTATGTATGTATGTATGTATGTATGTATGTATGTATGTATGTATGTATGTATGTATGTATGTATGTATGCATGTATGTATGTATGTATGTATGTATGTATGTATGTATGTATGTATGTATGTATGTATGTATGTATGTATGTATGTATGTATGGATGTATGTACGTATGTATGTATGTATGTATGTATGTATGTATGTATGTATGCATGCATGTATGTATGTATGTATGTATGTATGTATGTATGTATGTATGTATTTATGGGTGTATGTATTATGTATGTATGTATGTATGTATGTATGTATGTATGTATGTATGTATGTATGCATGTATGTACGTATGTATGTATGTATGTATGTGTGTATGTATGTATGTATGTATTTATGTATGTATGTATGTATGTATGTATGTATATATGTGGATGTAAGTATGTGTGTGTTTATGCATGTATATGTATGCATGTATGTATGTATGTATGTGTGTTTTGTGTGTAAGCATATATGCATGAGTGTCGGCGTGTATGTGTGTTTATGTGTATGTGCATTTGTATGAATGTATGCAATTATGTATGTATGTATAGTTTATGTGTATAGAGATTTATGTAGCGCCTATATATAAGAGAATCTCATCAAGGCACCACATGCGGTCATAACAATGGTGCTAGTGCGTTCTATGACTTGTTATTAGAGCCTTCGTTTTCTGTCGACCATAATATTTAAATAGTCAGACAGTGAGTGATCTATGTTAGAAAGCGCACAATAGTGTCTGGTTGGTGTCTAAGAATGTCCCGGTCCCTGGGTTTTCATTATTTACACAAGTGTATAATTTAAAGTGCGAAATTTATCGTAGCCTGCTGCGAAATTGCAGACGAAGTGAGACAAGCAGACAGACAACAACACAAACAACAGAAGAATACAAACGAAAACATACAGAGAGATTAAACGAAACAAGAGGAGAGACATGCAAAAAATTAAATAATTTAGATGCAGACACAACGAGAAGTAAGCAGACAGGCAAAGAGACAGAGAGAGACACACACACACAGAGACAAAGAGATAGAGAGAGAAACAGGCAGACAGTGAGAGAGAGACAGAGACAGAAACACAGACAGAGACAGAGATAAAGAGAGAGACGGACAGAGAGACTGACAGAGAGAATGAGAGACAGAGAGAGACAGAGAGATTGAGAGAGAGAGACAGAGAATGAGAGAGGCAGAGACAGACAGAGAGAAAGAGACAGACATAGAGGGACAGAGACAGAAAGAGAAAAAGACAGACAGAGACAGACACTGTCAGACAGGGAACAATGAAGATGCTATACAGATGCGCCAAGGCACTGAGAACATTTGTCGTTTCCTCATCATCTAGCATGCTACAATCGTCCAGAAGACAATCAACAGACAATCAACAGACAATCAACCACAGTTCTCAAACTCGACACATCCAACAATAACATCACGCGCTCCTCCTGCGAGCGCCCAGGGAGCCAAATACCGAGCCGTCGGCACATCAAAGTCGCGCATCGTCTGTGAGATTCTGCGGAGGAATTTCCGAATTTACGAATGCCACGTGAGGGTCCCCGACCGAGGAACCACGCGGCGACCCTGGCGACAGACGTACGACAAAGATGACGGCATTTCACATGACTGCAGACTGTTTTCTTTGACTGATGGATTCGGTGAATTGCGACCAGTTTAACCTCGATACACCGACGACATCGCTCGGCCGTCACACGCGGTGTTAATGGCCGTGTTTTCAAGGCGTCAACGTAATAATTATGACAGATTGATTAATGTTTTACTTGTAAGTATCTATTCAGCCTCAATTATCTACAGAAACGTGCGCACATATATACCACCTATCATATATAAAACACACAAGTTTTACATTATGTATCTATTAAAATGATCTATATATATATATATATATATATATATATTATATACGTGGACCATATGCAGTGCAAATATATGGTCCAGGTATACATAGAGCTTTTAAATAGATATATAATTTATATATTTCACAGAAATACTCCGTGTATAGTCCATATATATTATAGGCTATATAATATCGTAACATCATATATTAGGTATATATATAGGTATATATATGCCTAATAATACCAATGTATGATTCATGTGACTATTTTCTTTTGGTTATTTACTGGGTCATAAACATGAAAATTGCAGACTTGTTATCCGCTTTGAATAATGCTGTGGTGATGCGGTGAACGGCGATCATTATATGGTAATAAAGCCGACCAAGAATTCGCGATATGCCTGGAATTTGTCTGAAGCTTCGCAAGTTCGCAGCAAGCAAACACGGCGTAGAATAGATAGACCACAAACATGCATTTAAGTTAGAATATTACTATGGGATAATCATTATTTATAGAAAATATGATGTCTGGAATGTGTCTGACACGTCGTGTTGAATTGGGACGATTGCCACACAAAGCAAACACGTTTCTAACACGCTCCAGTTGAGGTTGTTCACCCGTTTCAATAAAAGAGCACGAACCTAGGGACGGTTGAAATATTTAATGAATTTTGGGATGGGATAAAGTTGACGTCAAGGGTTCTCGCAGTTCAAGAGATGTCGTTAAAATCCTGAATAGTAGGTCTACGTATGTATGCATTCATGCATACGTGACGCGTGTATGTTTGTATGTATGTATGCATCCATGTATGTTTGTATGTATGCATGCATACTTGCATGCATCTATACATGTGTGTGTATTATGTATGTATGTATGTATGTATGTATGCATTCATGCATGCGTCTATGTATGTATGTATGTATGTATGTATTCATTCATTCTGGAAAGTTATATAGCGCCTCTTGCAAAGACCTACTCAGATGTATGTATATGTATGCATGCATGCATGTATGTATATATATATGTATGTGTGTGCGTATATGTTTATAACTTTATATGCATGTGTTTATATATGTATGTATGTACGTATGTATGCATGCTTTCAAGACACTTAATACAGCTCATTTTAAGTAAATTCAGAAAAGCTACGAGTGGACCTACAGTATGAGTACCTGTACACTCTAAATGTATTTATCATGGCAAACTGCATTTTTGTCAACAACCAAAAAATGGTTTGGTGCAAACTAATTACCCCCTTTCCGTTTTGCTGCTTGATACTGATGATGCCATATAAATTGTCGTAATTAAATTTACAGTACAAATGTTGTCACGTCGGGAGCAGGTACATCCGGTGAGTGCTGAAGAGGTGCTATATAAATATGCAATTACGATTCGCATTAGGAATAATGGTTTTATTATACATGTAGGTGTCAGTACTATTAAACAGTGGTAGTGCGGATGAAGAAAAGCCTGTGGATTCGAAACAAAAGAATTAAGAACAGTCCTTAAAAGGACGGCCCCGAAAGGCAACCTTCAGTATGAAGCGTTAGCGACTTCATTTTTCTTAGCCTCCGCATACTACGAGAAATATCTGATCCATCCTACGAACTCACCAAAACCTCGCCTCTTGCTATCTCTCCACAGGTCTTTCACTCAGAACTGAAAACACTGCTCTTTCACAAATCCTATCCTGAGCCATCCTCTTCTCCTTACCTCCCTCGCCGTTTCAACCCTAAACACCACCCACCTTAGTCGTCTGACTGTCTGCCTGATTGGCACCTTTGGATCTTGATCTGGAACCGATTTTAACCCCACTCCCCGCCTATCCATTTTGATTTGACTAAGCGCCTGTGAATAAGCTGGTTCCCGCGACTTCGCTTTATTGGGCGCTGTAGAAATCTCGAGATTACAATTATGATGTGTGATCGGGTGACCAGTCCTCTCCCTCGCCGTCTCACATTCCCACCGACGGTGTACAGTCAGTGTACTCGTTAAAGCTGAGTTGGTTAGGGAGCGCAAGTTAAGCAGGCATCTCAAGACAAATTTCTGCCCTGGTGGGGATTTGAACCTTCGACCTCTCAGTTGACAGTCCAGCTCGCTAACCACTACACTATCGCTCGCCCTTTGAATCCAGCAGTGAAAAGCTGATAAAATGTCTGGTGGCAGGAGACAATCTATGGTCTACGATATCAGACACCTCAACATTTGCGAGCCTCCTACCACCTGTGTGTCTGCACCTAATAGACACTACTACTTCAAGAGTGTAATGACTAGGTTATAAAAAGTTAGCGATTACAAGCGGAAGGGCGTTGGTGAGTATATCGTAAGCGCCGTCGTAAACTCTGGATTCCCTCATCGCAGTAAAAAAAACATATCATGCACAGGCGTCCAAAACCAGACAAGACTTTGATAAGACACGTGTCATAAGAATCTCCGTGTCGGTCGCTCCAAAGATAGATCGTTCAAGAGAGGAAGTAACACTCGAACATTCCATTGTCTTGCGTCCCAAGTGTGCTTAGATGAGCAAGTTCCGTGGGCGTTCCGTCTTTCTTCCTTGGGAACAAACGTTATACCGCTGCGTCATCAATAGGAGTGCCGACACTTAAGCGTTCGTGGCTATTCACAAGCGTTTTTAAATTTCTGTTTACAACAATGACGACGCATTCAGATAATCATCGAACTGATATCATGTTATTTAAAAAATTGGAATAATGACGGCAGCGATTACATGTATACAATAACAACAACAACAACAACAACAATAATCTGCCGGATCTGAACGCGTTCTAGACGTCAGAGAAATTTTTATTCATGATGATGATGATGATGATGATGATGATGATGATGATGATGATGATGATGATGATGATGATGATGATGATGATAATAATATTAACAAAACCATCTGCGAAGACTAGCCATTCAAGATGATGATGATGATGATGATGATGATGATGATGATGATGATGATGATGATGATGATGGTGGTGGTGGTGGTGGTGGTGGTGGTGGTGGTGGTGGTGGTGGTGGTGGTGGTGGTGGTGGTGGTGGTGGTGGTGGTGGTGGTGGTGGTGGTGGTGGTGGTGGTGATGATGATGATGATGATGATGATGATGATGATGATGATGATGATGATGATGATGATGATGATGATGATGATGATGATGATGATGATGATGATGATGATGATGATGATGATGATGATGATGATGATGATATTAACAAAACCATCTGCGAAGACTAGCCATTCAAGAATAACGCTCCCCTAATTTTTGCAATCTGGCTGGATCATATGAACCTCGGGGAAAAACAACATGATAATAATAATTTATTATAGCCTATTAGTCAGTGACAAGACAAGACATTTTTCTAACCAGGGCAAAGCCAGGGCAGTCATACAAATAACCAGTGCAGAGGGCAATTTATGGAGAGCGTGGTTACGCGAGTTTAAATGGTGACCATGCCACGGTATACCACGTTTGCCATAAATCGCCCCCAGCACTATTATATTTGTCTTCAGTCAGGAGGTCAGATGGGCGAAGCCCCCCGGAATCTGAACGCTTTTTGACATTTGTGAAGCAAATTTTAACATTTCAGTGAATTAAGTGAATTTATATCTCAGGATATAACAAACATGCCCGAACAAACGTCCAAACAGGGCAAAAATTCTGGCAGGGCATCGACCAGGGCGAAGGCTTTTTTGCCAGGGCATTTGCCCTGGCGCGCCCTGGTGTAGCGCCGCCCCTTATATAAGTTATATTAGTATAATTATAATATATTGTGTGTAACTATATATGACATATCCAATGCCCAAGACAGCCGGGCACATGTTGATGCTAGCGATTTTATGCATGTATATAATAATTACTATGATCCCTCGATCGAGGGCAGGTCTTTCATGCCTAGGGGTAGCGAGGCTTTGAAGTTACCCGTTTGTACCGGACAATAAAAACTCGTGACGGCCAATTGTTTGCCTTACATCGTCTGAAGTTGATTTATTGCTCTGTGTATTCGTTACTCCAAAAATAGGTTAATAACAGTTGAATCAACTTTAGTTATCTCGTGCTGATATGTGTGTGTGTGTGTGTGTGTGTGTGTGTGTGTGTGTGTGTGTGTGTGTGTGTGTGTGTGTGTGTGTGTGTGTGTGTGTGTGTGTGTGTGTGTGTGTGTGTGTGTGTGTGTGTGTGTGTGTGTGTGTGTGTGTGTGTGTGTGTGTGTGTGTGTGTGTGTGTGTGTGTGTTCTTATCATAGATTTATATAGCGCCTCAACCAGACTCATCAGAGGCGCTGCCAACCTAATGAGGAACGACCAAGTCACCCCGTGCAGCAGAGGGATGAAATCTACGGTCAGGAGCGGATGAGACCAGGACACTCAGCGTCCTGAGATAAGATGGAGCACAACCCACAAGGCAATTAAGCATAATTAGTATTAATTACGCATCTGCAATAAGATCTTAAACCCTGTACGCGTGTGGGTTTGTGTGGGTATGTATAAATGAGTGTGTGTATGTATGAATGTATGTGTGCATGTATTGTATTGTATTGTATTGTATATGTTTACAGATTTATAAAGCGCCTCTCGCGCCTCTCTGTACAACCTAATCAGAGGCGCTCCCAGTGCGAAGAGCCCCATGAGAAAAGAAAGGTCTTAAGTCAACGAGAAGTAACCACTATATCTCCAGTATGTATGTATGTACATGTATGTAAGTATGTATGTAAGTATGTATGTATGCATACGTTTGTATGCATGTATTTATTCCGGATATTTCTATAGCGCCTCTCGAAGTCAACTACTACTCAGAGGCGCTCCCGAGAGTCCCGACTACAGCATTGGTATACTGTGCCGGAATTTTCACGCCGAAGCGCCACGAGCAATTGCGAGTGAAGGACTTGCCCAAGGTCCGTACGCAGCGGCTAGAGTGGGATTCGAACCTGCAACCCTCCGGTCACAAGGCGCCGAACTTACCACTGAGCCACCACGCCCCACGTATGTGTATATAATATATGCATGTATGTATGTATGTTTGTATGTATGTATGCATGTATGTATGTATGCATGTATGTATGTATGCATGTATGTATGTATCAGAACACTTGTACAGCGCCTTTCAAGTAACTCACAAAGGTGTGTGCGTGTGTATGTATGTAAAACAGCAGTTCGAGGTTCAGTACGGAGACTGCTGTCTATAGGCCTACTCTCGTTTTGTTCCGTAGGTCTACTTGTGCCTCTGCTACAGTAATCGTCCATTCTCATAAACAAATTCTCCTGATTTTCGGACGAAGAAGCTACGCAGCCGAGATGATTGCTCTCCTCGCACGAAAGATTCCTTCAAACGTCCAAATCAATCATTCACAAACGGTTCAAGAACGAATTCCTTAATTCCGTTCTACCCACAAAACAAGGAAACGGGCCTAGAATTTGGTTATAGAATTTGGTTATCAATTCTAATCGTCCATGTAAGCCTTTTGCCAACATAGCGCCCTACCTGTGGAATGCTCTTCCTTCCCATCAACCTGCAACCAAACTTTCTGGATCTCTCCCTACAGCTCCCTTCGTTCTTAAAACCTTTTTCTTTTCTCGGGGCCTTCGCACTGGATAGCCTCGGCCTTGCCGGCGCTATACAAATCTCCAAGATGATATGATACGATGTAAGCCTATCAGTAGACGCTGAGTCACGGGCATTTTAGACCTAACGTAGAATGACATGAGGCTAATAGTACTTATTATTAGACGTAGGCCTATAGACGTTTACGACGTTAGATTTACTACAATGTACAGTGTACACCATCTGGTCACAAAGAAAACAAACTTAGGCGTTAATCTATCGTAGTAATATGTTGAACTAACAATTAATGGTTATATCAAACGCCGTTTGCAAACGCTAGTTCCTTGTTCCAGGGACCGGAACAGAGAGTATGAGAAAAGGAAGTAGGTTTATGAAGGCATTTATGACTTATGACTTCATTGTATACACGATGTCCACGATTACGGAAGCAACAAAGGCAAAAGTTACACAGAGTAAAGGTTAGCCTAAGATAAGTTGAAGTTAGATCTATTGCAAAGCAAATCAAAGCTACACGCTTATAGTTAAAGTAACTGAAGGTACGGTGAGACAAGGTAGGGCAAAGATAAGGTGAGATAAGGTAAGGCAAAGATAAGGTGAGATAAGGTAAGGCAAAGATAAGGTGAGATAAGATGGGGCAAAGGTAAGGCAAAGGTAAGGCGAGGTGAGGTAAGGCAAAGGTAAAATGAGACAAGGCAAAGAGAAGGTAAGGCAAAGGTAAGGTAATATAAGGTATAAGGTAAAGCAAAGATAAGGTTAGATAAGGTATGTCAAAGGTAAGGTGAGATGAGATAAGGCAAAGGTAAGGTGAGATAGGTAAGGCAGAGATAAGGTGAGATAAGGTAGGGCTAAGGTAAGGCGAGGTGAGGTAAGGCAAAGGTAAGATGAGATAAGGCAAAGATAGGATGAGATCAGGTAAGGCAAAGGTAAGCTGAAGCAAGACAAGTTAAAGCAATTTAAGGTACGAAAAGGCAATATTGGGTAAGCCTAAGGTGAGGTAAAGCAATGCAAAACAAGTTAGGCGTAAGGTAAGATAATATATAGAATAATATAAATTATGATAAGGTATAAGGTAGTCAATGTAAAGGAACCGCAGTTCCTTCAGGTTATTACTCCCGTCTGTTAATGGCTGACATGTACGATTTATCTGTTGCCTTAAAAGGCATCGCTGTTGACTCAGAGACAGGCCTTGGTTCTCGCGGATTCTCTGCTTATTATATTCAGACCGAGTACTTCGGCAGAAATGTCTTTCAACGAAAGGACAACGCCTCAGCGGTTGTTTTAAATATATTTTACAGAAGACCTGTAATAAAATGTTGACCTTTAAAGTTTTGGAAGTGTTGTCCCGATTAGAGACAGACACACTTTATTGCGCCCGAAGGCAAGAGGAGGAAACTAAACGCTGGAATAACACGACGAATGTCAAACGATGAAACAGTTAACATGTGCGAAAACACAGGCAATGGAAATCGCTTTAAAGTTTTAGAGAAAAAACAAAAACGGGTTTAGAGTCACAAGGACAATGTTCAGCGAAATGATGGCACGTTAGGTATACCACCACCACCACCACCACCACCACCACCACCACCACCACCACCACCACCACCACCACCACCACCACCACCACCACCACCACCACCACCACCACCACCACCACCACCACCACCACCACCACCACCACCACCACCACCACCACCACCACCACCACCACCACCACCACCACCACCAACAACAACAACAACAACAACAACAACAACAACAACAACAACAACAACAACAACAACAACAACAACAACGACACTAAACTCCGCCACCGCAAACACCAACCACCATCACCACCCTAAATTACTACCATAAGTCCACAACCACCACCAACAACGACAACACCGCCACTCCAAACACTACCAACACCACCAGAATTCGACAGTTCTTAGAGAAAATGAAGCCCATAAAAACAAGTAGTCGAATGCTAAAACGGTAGCACGTGTCAGTGCTCTACTGCGTATATGGGGTTTGATTCCAAGTGGTTTGTGTACCCCAAATAGTTCACTGCATTCTCTCAAGATGCAGACAGACAAAGAAGTTTGTTTTTCATTGCTATCGTTGCTGAGTTACGACTGAAAGATCTCTTCGCTGACGGCCACGCCTTAGCCAAGCAATAAAAACCGCTGTTTTCATAATTATAAACCATGGAAATGTCAGACGTATGGGACTTATTTAGAAACTAATTAACGACCACACAGTTTCAAGAGTCTAGCCCACCAAGTACCTCGTGCATAATCATAATCATCATTAGCAGCAGATTATGATGATAATGGCGTCCTTGTAAGCGCGTTTAGTCTGGAGTTGGTTCATCACGATTCGTTAGACGTCATTTCCGCCGGCCATTCATGGAAAGCATTGTTTCACGGCCATTCATTCGAAGTATTGTTTCAGTCATGAATTCTTTGATTCATTGATAAAAAATCGACGATGAGTGGTGACTAACTCAGACAGGCGTCTGCTGAGAGAAAAGGAATTGTTTTCTAAGTGTTTCCAGCCGGTGGGCAACGTTTTATGAGTCTGTGGGATAAATGTTTCTGATCAGCCAACACCTCCATCTGTGGCGCCCAACCATCTAAACTGTGGAGGCATTTATCACTTGCAAATGCTTTGGTGTTCATCGGTCTGTGTGATTTATATAGCTCATAGGTACATTTTATATATACATACACTAGTGTTTGCTCCATCGGCGTAAAACTAGTGTGGCCCCATTGATGGTACGGCGAGGGAGCGTGGCAATCAGACATTGTCTTCATAGTTGCTTAGAATGGTAATCTATTCTAATCGATTATAAGAATTTCTGTGGTATTTCTATCAGGGTTTGGATATAAGACCATAAAGTAGTAATATAATACATTCCCATCAATGACTTCTCGAGTCTCCTTAAACTGGCTTAAATTCACTCACTCATTCACTCACTTATTCATTCATTCATTCATTTAGAGCATTTACATAGCGCCTCCGGCATGTCTGCCCAGAGGTGCTACGAATTATTAGACTGAACAACTGTCAAGTGTAGGGGAAAGGGTTGGCACTTTCCCTCACTCAGTATGAGAATTGTAGAAAAAAGACTGGGGGGGTTAGACCTTGATTCATGTGGAGTTTGGGTGTGCAATGAAGACTTTACTATGGGGTCCTAAGAGAGACTAGGGGGTTGAACCCCCCAACCCCCTCGACAATTCTCACCCTGCCCTCACTGATTCAGACATCGCGCACAGGGTTGTGTTTTTCCATTCGATAAGTAGCTGTTTAGAGATTATCATGTTGACGGTGTCTCATGTTGCAAAGATAAGATTCTGTTGTTTAGCTAAGAGGCGAACTCCATCGCGTCTACATGAGGTTAGGAGACTTAAGTTCAATAGCTGCTGAAAGATACTCTCCGCCTTTCTTATATCAGGTATACGACTCTGACAACACTTTGCAGTCGACTTAGCGAAGAGCGACGAAAAACTTACAATGCAGAGAAAGGACGTTTTCCACGAACAGTCGTCCCTTGCATTCCAAGGAAAACATTATCGAGTCCCCTTCTGCTGTAAGGTAAGGTACGGTGAGGTAAGGTAAGTTAGGGTGAGGTAAGGTAAGTTAGGGTGAGGAAAGTTAAGGTGAGGTAAGGTAAGTTAGGGTGAGGTAAGGTAAGTTAAGTTCAGGTAAGGTAAGTTACTAAGTTAAGGTGAGATAACCTAAAGGAAAGTAAGGAAAAGTCAGATATACAAGGTACACTGTTCGACTAAAGTATGGTAAGTTAAGTTAGGTAAGGTAGTTAGATTCTAGTGCAGCAATTATCAATCGAGGAATGGCCAAGCGCCTCAGTTTGTGGCTCTTCTGTTGACGTTAGCAGTTATAGTTTTGTATGGGCGTCCTTGTAACGGGAAGGCTGTGTTACGGCGCCATAAAAATTGTCGTTGTTGTTATTAGCAATGTTAGCTATTTCTGCGCGGTTCCAAGTGCTGTAGAATCGTTTACCGTCATCAGAACGGACGAATTAGGAGAACGGTTGTAAAGGTGACGTCAACAACCAAATTAGAAGCACCCGTCGTAATTAAACCCAGATGAATGCTCTCTCAAAACACGCATCCGCACTGCAGACCATCCCTTGTAAACCGATTAAAAAGCTTCGTTCTTTCAATGGCCTATCCGTACTTGCGTCCTCCCCAAAGCAGCAGCCCATTCATCACAGACAAATTGTCTCACATCTCCACTCCGACACTCTTATCTCACCGCCTACAGAAACGCTCGCGGAATGCCGGTGTCGACGAAGGTCGGGGCTACTTGTCCATCAGCCGAATAACTGCGATAACTCCGCCGTGAAAGCGGAACTATACGGGCTAAAAATAGACTGGGCGGTGACGTAAAGTCGGCGCCGGTGAAGGCACGCCAACCAGGGCCGCAACGCGCATAAAGGCTGAACCAACTTCAAAAGCCGCCAGTATACCACTAGCGCCGACAATTGCAGACGGCCAACGGTTCGAGTCCATTCAGACTTGCGAAGACTTCTCGAGTACTACTACTTCAAGTACTGTTCGTTTGTGAGAGAAACAATTAGACAGAAGTCTGAAGTCGGGATCAGATCGTGTGAAAGAAAAACAGCAACGATGAGACGATACGCTCTTCTGATTCTCTGCTTTGCTCAGGCGAGTGTCGCTTTGGTTCAGATCAACTTCATCAGTCGTCGTTGTCGTCGTCGTCATCATCATCCCAATTAACATTAACAACGTCATTCATTATCGGCGCTGGGATTGTAATCCAACAGTTCTGGGTTTGAACCTGCTCAACGTACTCCTAGTAGCGCGCACTTGTCTCCCGCCTCAGATTCAGACATCTGCCGTTGCGCTCTTAAAAACAGCAATAAATCAAATAAATATATAAACAAATAAATAAATAAAACAAACAAACAAACAAAATAAATAAATAAATAAACAAATTAATAAACAAACAAATAAACAAACAAACAAATAAATAAATACTAAAAATAATAAATATATAATAAATATATAAATAAAGAAATAAATAATTTCATAAATTAATAAAATAAATAGTTACGTAGTTTAATTAAATTTATTAAATTAATAAATATAAAATATAAAATAAATTAATTAAGTAATTTAATTAAATTAATTAAATAAATAGTAAATCATTCAATCAAATAAATAAATTACGTAATTTAATTAAATTATTTAATAAATAATAAATGAATAAATAAATAACGCAATAAAATAAATAAATAATGCATAAATCACAGGGGACTCCATTTTAACCTGCTTCAAAGTTTTAAGCGTTTTGTCATATTCCTTGCGCAATGTTTTGTTTTCATATTTTTTTGACCGAAATAAGAAGAAAGTTTCATCTGTTTTTGTTTAACAGTGGCACTTCAACGCCGCAGTTCCAGTTGCATCATCGAAAAATATCGGTTAGTTAAAGAAGTTTGTCTTTGATTCATAATGGATAGATGTCTTCGGATGTATGCCTGTGTGTCTGTTTCTCTGTATGTCTGTCTCTCTTATCTTTTGTTTCTGCTGTCTTCCTTATATCCATTCTTCCTCTTTCCGTCCTTTTAAGTTTTTTTGCCTTTTATTAATTCTCCCTTCCTTCCATCATTTCTTCCTTCCATCATTCCTTTCTTCCATCATTCCTTCCTTCCATCATTCCTTTCTTCCATCATTCCTTCCTTCCATCATTCCTTTCTTCCATCATTCTATCCTTCCATCATTCATCCATCATTCCTTCATCCATCATTCCTTCCATCCATCATTCCTTTCATCCATCATTCCTTCCTTCCATCATTCCTTTCTTCCATCATTCCTTCCTTCCATCATTCCTTCCTTCCATCATTCTATCCTTCCATCATTCATCCATCATTCCTTCCATCCACCATTCTTTCTTTCCATCATTCTTCCTTCTGTCATTCCTTTCTTCCATCATTCCTTCCTTCCATCATTCCTTTCTTCCATCATTCTATCCTTCCATCATTCATCCATCATTCCTTCATCCATCATTCCTTCCATCCATCATTCTTTCTTTCCATCATTCCTTCCTTCCATCATTCCTTCCTTCCATCATTCCTTCCTTCCATCATTCCTTCCTTCCTTCCATCATTCCTTCCTTCCAGCATTCCTTTCTTGCGCGCTATCCATGCTTCATTTCATCCTTCCATATTTCCTCCCTCCTTGTCTTGCCTCTAGTTTCTAAACTTCCTTTCTTCCTTTCTTTCTGGTTGAATACTTCCGTCTGCCCTTGTTCCTAGATCTCTTCTTCCTCATGTACGTTCATTCTCTTCCTTCCTCCCTTTCGCTTTCGTTCGATGAATCTGGGTTTTGTTTATGAATAACAATCAATCATTTGTCAGCCATTTCCGCCCATTTGTCTTCGTCAATTATTATCAGTTAGAAACTGATCATCTGTAAACACTCATCGCTAAGTCTTTCCATGCACACTTAATGCGTTACAGTTCCCGGCCAATGTTCAATCTGTTTTCATTCTGTCTCTGTCTCTGTCTGTCTCTCTGTCTGTCTCTCTGTCTGTCTCAGTGCCTCTATGTGTCTCTCTCTGCGTCTCTCTATGTCTCTCTCTCCGTCCCTTCCTCCGTCCCTTCCCTCCTTCCCTCCCTCTCTCTGTCTGGCTATCTGTATCTCTCTCTGTCTGCCTATCTGTTTCTGTCTTTCTCTCTCTGTGTCTTTCTGTCTCTGTCTCTCTGTCTCTGTCTCTGCTTCTGTATCTCTCATCTCTTTGTTCATCTCTTTGTTCATCTCTCTGTCTCTGTTTTTTTTATTCTGTTTCTATCTTTACGTGCACCTGCCTCTGTGTCCTCGTTTATCTCTGTCTGTCTGTCTGTCTGTCTGTCTCTCTCTGTCTCTTTCTGTGTCTCTCTGTGTGTTTCTCTCTCTCTCTCTCTGTCTCTGTCTCTCTCACTGCCTGTGTATTTCTCTATGTATATCTCTCCTCTTTATTTCT
>OY744611.1:40680994-40730994 GCA_963556255.1 Allolobophora icterica
GTCGAGGCCATACCGTCGCCGTAGAAAGTGTGTACAATGTAGGCCTATATTGACATTTAGGACACAGTGAAGCCCATATGGGCATCTTTTCACACTCTTACCCTATCCGCAACACATGACGTTAATGTTGTGGTAAAACCTATAGGCTTATGATGATCGATAGGGGCCTACCATATACATATCATTTAGCCTACTCGATCTCACTTGCGTGCATTTAACCCTGTGATGTTGCTGTCAGCTTGTGGAATAGGAGTGGCAGCTGATATCGTCTTCGCTGGCTCTCCGTCGGCCGATGCGAACGACACCCTGAAAACAATGCAGTTCTTCCAGAACATCTCCTCCCGACTCGACATCGGTCCCGACAAGGTCCACGTCAGCCTCGTCCCCAAGGACTGCGACTTCATCCCGGAAGTCGGCCTCGGCCGAAACATAAAGAGAGCGCTGCGCTACATACAACGACGTAGCCTGCCATCCACTGCTTCAGTCTTGCGCTACGTAAAGGAGTCTTCCTTCGCAGCGGAGCGCGGAGGGCGGCCGCACGTCAAGAGGATCGGCGTGGTCGTGATTGATGGACCTCTGGACCAGATGAAGCACGCAGCCAAGGAGGCGATCAGGCTGAGAGAGGAAGAGAATGTCGAGCTGTTCGTCGTCGGAGTTGGAAAAGCGGTGCAGTCGAACGACCTGAAAACGATCGCTTCCGCTCCGGCTGATAATCACGTCTACCACGTGACAAACTATGACGAACTTCAGTCAATCGTCAACCAAGTGACGGCGGGAATTTGCCCCGGTTGGTAGTTACATTCATCGCTAATGCATCGAGTTAATTACCCAAGTTAATTACAACGTTTACCTCTATAGTTCTCACATTCCAGAATATAATAGGTGTAAAATAAGTAGAAAACATAAATAATTAGAAAACGTAAATAATTAGAAAACATGAATAATTAGAAAACGTAAATAATTAGAAAGCATAATTAGAAAACATAAGTAGGCCCTACTCCTATATACTTGTATAAAGAAATACAATACTATGCAAATGAAATTTGCTGATGCAACCTTACAAGATAGGTCATTTCTATTCGTCCAGTCATATACTCACACCTCCCGTTGTAACTCCACTCCACGCTTCCATCATTCCTTCTCAGCCTCCATTCCCAACCCTAACTCCAACATGGCTCCATTTACCTATCCACGGTATCCACCCTATTACTCATCCACCTACACGCTTCCTGTCCGGCTACAACCATTCATCCCCAACCCCATTGCCCGTCTACTAACTATTGAGACGGCAGCCCGATCCTCTTTCCACCAATTAACCCTAATAATTCATCCGCCATTCTGTCTATTCTTCCCCCACCCATTCCTCCCTCTTTCCATACAGGTATTATCATACCGTCTATAATCCATCATTCCATGGACGGCGATCCCGGGGGGTCGAGGGGGACAAGACCCCTCCACCTTTAAGAGGGGGGGACACGCCATACATCGGACCCCCCCCCAAATTTCGAGGAAACCCCAAAAAAGGTCATAAAATGTTTTCGTGCGTCAGCGCGAAAAATTTTTGTGACCTCTTTTTTCACCAGATCAGTTCAAAACTCTCTTTTCACCAGATCAGTTCCAAAATGTCCCCCCCCCCACCTGTCAAACAAGATCGCCGCCACTGCATCATTCTATCCATTCATTTCATATATGTACCTGATCCATTGCTCCATGCATGCATTTATCATTCCTTTTCCATCCATCCTTCTAACCATCCATCATCCATCCTTATAACATTGTCATTAGAATATTGTCATTTCTGCCTTGCAGTGTCGTCCTTATGAAAGCTTCAACGAAGAACACGGTGACGAGGAAGGACACTTCGTGTTTGAGCCTACATGACAATCCAATACTCAACAAGTCTTCTGCTCTAGTGCATCTCCATTAGCATTCTTGTTATCGACAGTAAAGCCAGCATTCCATGTCGTTTAGAAACCGTCTCGCTGTCTTTAAAGTCGTGTTTTAAACCCGTCTCGTGATCTTTCTTCTCGTAGTTTCTGCATGGTGACAGTCAACCTTTCAGACAGCTTGGGAACTTCTGAGTATAGATGATAACTTGATGACAAATAATATAACTGCTCAAGTCTCAAGAATAATAAAAAGAATGACTGGATGAATGATTTGAGTTTACAAGCCAACTAGGATTTTTTCAGGTTAAGAAAAGTTTGTATATATTTGTAAGTGAACAGTTACTGATATCTAAGTTAGTATTTATTAATACTAAGTAATGTCAGTAACCTACTATTTTTAGGCCTACCTGTTTGTGTACTACCAATGTTTTTCGGTAATGATGTTACTAATCTAAATTTGTTATATTGATGTTGTACAGCTGTAATATACCTCCAGGTGTATCTATTGATAACTTACAGTTACCCTATTGATTGTGGAATACATGTATTTATTCGTTGCAGTTTATTGCTATGCAGCACTTGTTGAAGTTTGTTTATATCTGTAACGTAACAGTTACTGCTACCTATATTGCGTATTTATTCACATACATGTGCTTAAGGTTTTGTCTATTGGTCAGTTATAGCTGCCAATGGAACATTGACATTACGCGTAGGCCAACAGTATACTTATCTTAGCATGGGATGCTGATAAGTAATTTTGCCAAAGCTTCTAATTATTTATGTAAAAGAAAATTATTTTAGCTTTTAATTTGAAGAAGCCAGTTTGTATTTATTAAGAAATGGTGTTCTGGACGGTGCTCTTTTTGGCAGAAAATAGATCTATGTTATTGCTCAATACATGTAGTTGCTTTATAGGCTGCTTCGTGAATCGAATGGACTGTTCTTGTTACGTTTGAAGTTATGTGGTAGAACAGGTGTGTTGTGCTTTGTACCCTTCATTAGATTCCCAGTGGTGATATACAAGTTACTGATTGCAATTACAAGGTGTAAAGTCAGTTTCCATGGGAATCATACTATTGTGCAAATGCACAATAGTATGATTACTGAAGAATGCTATTGTTAATCTGATTTAACTCGAACTGATATAGTAACTTGCTCATACATGGCTAGTTGCCAACCCACTTGCACCTGTTGCCATGAATTATGTGAACTGGCAATTGAATGCCGAGCCTTTATACCTGTAATGATAAGTTGTCCTGTTGTCCGATTATCTTTGTCAGTAATGTGCTTCAGCCGAAAGATCTAGCAATACTTGAACCAAGCCTCAGAGCAATTTGGTTACTGCATTGCACGGCTACATGACAGTGCTTTAATACCGATTTAAGAACTTCACAAAAGTGCTTCAAACTTCAATAGGTAGTGTTTGAAAATGTTTGGAGTTATTTTAAATTGAATGTCTAGTTTTTGATGCCAACTGCTGTCAAAGTTTGTCTATATGTGCTCCAGCAGGCTTCTGGAATTAAAAGTCTTGGATTTTAACACTTTTGTTGTTTCATTATTTGCTTATGCCATGCTAAAGATTCTAATTTCAGATAACTACCCCATTATAGATCCTGTCACTTTTTAAACCATTTTAATCCCTAAATAAACATCATTATTACTTTTAATCAGATGTAGAAACGATAAATCAAGAATGAAAAAACAATTAGCTAATTATCACACTTAAGTGTTTATGTATCCAATGTCAAAGATCCAAGGAAGATGGCAGTGTAGAAGTGATCATAGCCCATCACAAAATTTCAATTTCAGAAGCCACCGTGGCATATGAAACCTAGACGCAGAGATTAGAGGAAGATGCATAAGGGGCCGTCCACATATTATGTACGCAATGAGGGGGTCGGATTTAGGCGATTTTGCCAACGGGTGCGAACGGGGGGGGGGGGACAAAAGTGTACGTACGCAAAATAAATTTCTAATTATGACGTCCACGTTAGCCTATTTATAACTGTATTGTCCTATAGTCGTCCGATGGCATTTTATTACATTATATAAAAGCCATACATGTGCAGTTATTCTGTGCTGTGAACGAGACACCTATAATTTGTCTATATTGACCCTCACTCATCCTTCAATCTGGAATAAAGTGCAGACAGTCTGGAGCTGCCGAGACACTTTCTGCAGCTGGTCTTTGCGGGGGGGAGGGTGCGTCAAGTGTACGTACGCAGGGGGGTGTGGAAGAAAGTACGCTTGCGAACAGGGGGGAGGGGGTCCAATTTTCCCGGATTTTTGCGTACGTAATATATGGATGGCCCCTAAACGATCTACCACCATGTTGCTTCTGCACCATGTTGCTTTATATCCTTTCTGGTGCTTTTAAGAACACAGTAAGGACTTATTTACGTGCTCCCGGTGTAAGCACCAGTTCACTTAACGTGAAGTGGTGTTAAAATGTCCTCTAAAGCTATTAATGTAACATGCCGTACAGGTTAAAGTGCTGCTTCTGCACTAAACAGACTCTTTCGGCACTATCCCTTTTTATGCGCAGTCTGGTTTACAAACTGTATCATAAGGCGTGTCCCCAATGACCTCTCGTCAAAAAGTCCACACTGTATGTATATTAACAAAGGACTTAACTAATCGTAAAACCTATAATGGTACATGCTCTAGAGTCAACAAAAACGTGTCATTTGAAAATTTTAATTTTAAAATATTCCTAAATACATTTGTAGCTTATCAAAATGGTAATTTTATTCATGAAAAATGAAATGATCCAACATGATGAGACAAAGGAAGATTTTGGCACAAAAGTCCTCGAATGATGCTACGGTCCTTTAGAGAAAAATGGCCATCAGAAATAAGCACCAGGTTCTAAGCATATGTCTGTGCTCTTGAAGCGTTCATCGCTTTTTGTAAATGCACGGATCTAGTTCGATTGAGGGAAGTTTTGCTGCGTTGGATGGTGGTCCCGTTTTCTTAAACTCAAACCACACAAACATCGTATTGCTCTGATCCTGTAAAATAAGAAAAAACAATTTTAAACAAATATATGCAAGCACTTTGTTGAAGATAAAGCTAACGCAAAAAGCAAATTGAATGCTTCAAAATGTGCAACTGTAACATCAAAATTAAGGCTGAGCCATTTAAACCAGTGGTTTTCAAACTTTGTTTATTGTACCACCACGTAAAAAAAATCGAACGTTGGGTGTACCATCAGCAAAGGTCAGATCAAAAACAACAGGCGAGTGTGAAGTCCCCTCGCAATTAGCATAGGACCATAGATAATAGCTATCAAATAGCTATAACTCAGAATATTCAAAGAAAAAGAAGTTCATGGTGGACGTAGAATAGTGACTTCGATTATAGTCAATAGCTAATCAAAGAAAGATGGGCATAAACTCAGAATTTTTTTAATTTTTCATGTACCACTTAGTGACACCTGGCGTACCACTAGTGGTACGCATACCACTGTTTGAAAACTGCTGAGTTAAACCTGTCCCAATTAACATATTAGTATTATTGCTTGTAACAAGACATTTTAGCAAACTGCCAAAAAAGTAACTACATCAGCAAAACTCAGTGAAGTTTGACATTAACAAAGCAATGATAGGAATCTGCCTTTGTGTTTGAGAAATTGAACTCCCACATCAGATTCTGAACAATCACTGAAGAATTCTAAATTACTGAAGACGAAATGTTGTCAAACTGGTTTAATTATTCTGGTAACTCCATGACTTAACTTTCATCACAACTCTAAGAACATCTCAGGTGACTGTTTTATGTTATTGAAGGTACCAAAAAGGTTGGATAATGTTATGGCAACTTTAACAAACCTATAATCATGGCAAGAACCCTACTCGGTGAGCTTAATTAGTGGTATTCAATTTGTAAAAAATAAAACACAAAAATAGGGTCATAATGCTACAAGTGTCTCATTTGTTGGTTTACTGGTAGCAAGTAACCCAATGGCTGGGCGACACAACATATTTAAGCATTATTAATGGATTTTAAAATGCATTACGATTCTTTTTCTGAACAGAGCATAAAACTAACCTTTTCAACCAGAGTGAAGCCCAACTTTTGCAGTTTCTTGACGAAGACTGATATCTTGTCGAAACGACTAACTACTTCAGCAATTAAAAGAATACCCCTAAAATAAACATACAATTACGTTCACTAATTAACAGCAAGTAATAACATGAAAAACAAAAGCCCTTCATAATTATAACAGTTTGAATACAGCAACAAGAAACACTGACATCAAAAGAAGATGAACACATGTAAAAAGGAATAAATCAGGCAACCCAGACAAAGACTGCCCTATCCATAATCTACTTTCATAATAAATTTTGAGCATGAAAATATCTATTATTGAGAACTCTTTTCAGAGACTGTAAGCTTTAAATCTGGCGTTAGATCAGAAGTAAGATACTGTAACTATGATAATATCAAATCAAATCAAATCAAATCAAATCAAATCAAAAATCTTTATTGCAACCAAGCAATGAGTGAACATAAACAATTACTTAAACGCAAACCCAGAATAATCATTACTGGCCACAAAAGGTGGCCCTAAAGGGATTAATTAATCCCGCTAAGCAGGAGCACCTAAAGTGGACCAATCACCCTAACTACATGACTGTCATTGCGAAAGTAGTCTCAACAGGTCTATTTATGCATAAAATATAGGGCGTGTCCCCTATTGTTGAGTGGAGACCACGGTAACAACAATGTAATTGTATCTTAACTAAACTTAACTAATCTTAACTAGAAACCTAATATGATGGCCACTAGGATTGGATACGCCCACGTACAGACGTATGCAGATTTCTTACAGTTTGCATTAGTAACATGTACAGTGATGAGGGAGCAACTTAAACAGAATCCGTCAAATACGAACGCAGTCTAGTCTTAAATAAATAGGGGTTAGCAGCAAGACGTACATCTAGGGGTATGGTATTCCAGATTTTAGGTCCGTAACACTTTAGGCTGAACACTCTAATATTAGTGCGAGCTTTATCTGGTCGATACTCATTTGCGCTTCTTGTGTAGTGAGAATGAATCTGGGTGCCTGATATGAAATAGTTTATAAATGAAGCCGGTAATAGTTTGCGCTCAAATCGATAGAAGAAGTCACCTATTTGTGCTGTACGAATTTGCCTTAGTTCTAACAGATTAAATTTTTTAAATAAAGGGGCAGTATGGGTATCTCTGGTGACTCCTACAATAGCCCTTATTGCTTTCTTTTGAAGAATTACTAGTTTTTGTATCCTCGACTCATAATTGGAAGCCCAAACCAAAGTACAGTAGTTTAAGTAGGGTAGGATTAAGGAGTAGTAAAGATTTAACCGGATAGATATAGGGAGTAAGTAGGAAATCCTCTTTATAATTCCTATATTTTTTGCCATTTTTAGCGCAACATAATTAATATGGTCTTTCCAAGATAAGTGACTGTCAACTATTACACCCAGAAATTTAGTTGACTCTATTTGTTCTATGGTGGTACCTGCTATTTCCAGGGTGATGTCAATTGGTTTAATTTTTCTATGGGATTTAAATGCAATAAAATTTGTTTTCTTTATGTTTAAAGTTAGTTTGTTTACTGAGAACCAGGTATTGACTAGTTTTAGTTCAGTGTTTATTATTTCCATTAAAGTTTGCCAGGATTGGTGAGCCAGAAAGATGTTAGTATCGTCAGCGAATAATATAAAGTAGAGAGTTTTAGAAACGTTAGCCAGATCGTTGATATATAACAGGAAAAGTAGAGGACCGAGGTTTGACCCCTGGGGGACTCCATAGTTTATGCATTGGCTCTGAGAAAATGCACCATTGGAAAATACTCTTTGGGATCGATTCTGGAGATAACTATGAAACCATTTTAACAGTGGGCCTCTTATACCATAGTTCTCCATCTTTTTTAGGAGGATACTGTGATCGACCGTATCAAAGGCCTTGGTAAGATCGATAAATAAGCCCACAGCATACTCGTTATTATCGATAGCTTTAGTGATACGATCCTCCATTTCTAACAGGGCCATAAAAGTCGAGTGACCCTGCCGGAAACCGTACTGGGATTGATGTATCAGTTGGAAGCAGTTAATGTAGTTGCTAAGTCTGTCATAAACAATCTTTTCAAAGTATTTAGCGAAGTAATTGAGTACTGAGATGGGTCTGTAGTTGGCCGGGTTTTCCTTATCACCATTTTTAAAAATTGGTATGACTTTGCCAATTCAATACTTTGATTGGAAGAATGGTGATTTACGGTCGAAATACATTGACGTGCACAGCACTCCAGATGAAACTGCAGACACCATTTCGAGATGCATAAAGGACAGCTTGGACGGGCATCACTTATTTCAGAAGTGTATATGCTATAGCCTTTGCCAGAGACAATTGCAATACTAATTTTCGGAGTTGTTCAACGTAGAGATGATGGCAATAATGTGTTTGCTAATTTAAAGAAGATGAAAAGGCATAGCAGTGGAGCTTTAGTTGGTATTGGTTGCCCAGCTCATGTTTTCAATTACGCTCTGCACCATGGCGCTGTCACACTTGATCTTGACATTGAGTAAATTACATTGAAAATTTACAACTATTTCTCAATTTACACGGTTAGAATTGAACACCTGAAGGAGTAGTCCCTACTGCGAATTTGTTGCAGTTGAGTATCGTAAGCTACTTTATCACAGCAAAACTTGATGGCTGTCTCTATTTCCTGGTATTTTGCGGTTGCTTCATATGTTTCCAGTCTTGAAGTATTTCTTCTTGTCTCAAAAAAAACCACCTACTGTAAGTCTGTTTTGTGTTGTGCGCGTGCTCATTGACTAAAAGTCTTAAGCCATTTACATTACTTTTCTGCAGTTCAAATTTAGACAGTATAAAATAAATCATAGCCAGGTAGCGTACACCGTATACGCCGATACGATTTTGATTTTTTGTCCTCTTTTTCCTCTGCGGAAATATGGTAACCCTAGACTTTGGCCTCCTTAATCTTATCAGGAACCACGCCACAGAGCAAGGAACAATTAATTAGTGCCGTTAAGGGTTCAATTACCAGGGATAAGTGCGAGGAAGCAATGTAGGGGTCGATGCCATCCATACCTTTGGTGTGTGTTTTTTTTAGGATAGAGCAAATTTTCAGGAGCTCCTCAGAGGAGGTCAGAGTTAATCCCATAGAGGCCTGTCGAGAGGGAGGCATAAAGTCCTGAAAAGAACCAGGAGATACCTGTATTTTCCCCGCCAACTCTTTCGCAACATTGACAAAATAACTATTAAACCCGTTAGCGATCTTCTCTGGGTCCCCCTCGAGGCTATCGTTTATTCTTAGGGAATCAACTATCTCTGATTTATCATGAACCTGTAATGCCTCTCTAATTAATTTCCAAGTGGTTCTTAAGTCGTGATGACATTTACTGAATTCATTGGCGTAATAGCAGCGCTCCGCATTCACTTTTACTGATTTGAATTTATTTCTGTAAGTGATATATTTGCTTTTGTTGTGACTATTGGGTGTTTTCAGATATCGCACATGAAGGAGGTTCTTTTTTTTGCAGGATTTAAGAAGTCCATTCGTCATCCAAGGCTTCCTAAATTTGAACTTATGGTTCTTATGTACCGTGACAGTAGGAAATGCATCATTATAGGCCTGGGAGTATTTATCTATAAACTCTTCATAGGCTTGGTTGGCCATACCTTGGTCACACGCGTTCGTAACTGGGTCCCAGTTAATATTCTCAAGAGCACGTTGAAATATAACATGTCGATCAGCATTAATCTTTTATACATGTCTTATTATTAGGTGAAGAGTCTACAGCAAAGCGAGCGCAGATCGGCAGGTGGTCCGAGAGATCTGATATAACGATATGTGCATCAAGTAATTTGGTCCAAGCATTACTATATATATTATCTATTAAGGTTTGAGTAGAGGGAGTGACTCTAGTAGGTCTTGTTATAGCCGGAAGATAATGATGCGAGGCCATGCAGTTGTAGAATAGGTTGGAGTCTTTGTGATCATTCACTTTGATAAGATCGATGTTAAAATCACCCATTAGGATCACATCAGTTGATTTGATCCTTATTCCTGTTAAAAGTTCATCAATTTCATCATTAAATTCGATCAGTCTCTGACCAGGCGGACGATATATGACTCCCACTATGAAGGAACTCTTTTTTAAATTAATCCGAATAAAGAGAGACTCATAAGTTTTATGCTCGTTCGGGCCCAACACAGGATGATATTGTTGAAATTTTATTCCCTCACTGACCAACAGACCAACACCTCCCCCTCTAGCCTCAACTCTAGGATTACTTATAAAATTATATCCCGGCACATTTATGGTTTCTTCAAGATTGGGTTCCAGCCAGGTTTCGGTTATTCCCACTATCGAAGCCTGCACAGTTTCGGCTATATCCCGTATCTCATTTAATTTATAGGCCATGCTACGAACGTTCATATGTAAGAACGTAAGGGTTCTTTTATCAGAAGGATTTCGAATTTGCTTAGCTAATGCTTCTGGAGTAATGTATTTACTAGACCAGATCAGGCTCCCAAAGCAGTTCTGGTCAGGATCTGCGTTTGGGCTGTCAAGATGTGAATTAGATTCTATGTCGTTATGGAATACCTCAATTTCCGGTAATTCATTGGTATCGTTAAGCATGTCACAATTAAAGTTAACAATATCGTCTAGATTACTGCTCATCCCTTCTTCATCCGAGTCAGAATTAACATCTTCTTCATCCGAGTCAGAATTAACATCTAAAGTGCAGTTGATGCACATATATAACATTGAATCAGTTGGCGGGACCAAAGAGCAATGCTGATGGAATATTCGTGAGCACTCTGAGCAGCTCATCCTCAAGTCCTGTATTGACACTGGTAGAAAGCATACGCTGCACTGTGGGCCCCCAACATCAGCGGCCATGTCAACTATACAGCGCTTGGCGCGCAACAAAACTCCTGAAATGAGCCTTAGGTCAAAAGTATCCCGTATAGAATAGAGCGGACCCATCCTTGTAATGTTCAGCCTATGTACTGATAGGCTAATGGAGTTTTGCCACGGAGCTAGTTCTACAACTCATTCACCACCAAAGCAAGCAACAGATATTAGAAAGACCCAAAACTAAACAGCTAGTTCATGCGCAAGAAAAAATTAACGTGCGCAGAAACCAATAATCAGTTATGTATATAGAGATTGTAAAGAGTTTTAATTATAACACGCCTTCTCTCATAACTGAAAGCAGAATTAGGCCTAAACATAACGAAAACAAAATTAAACATAACGAAAAACTGTATCAGACCATGACGCATATCTGATCATGCTCAACCATCCTATCATGGGATAAGTTCGGATACAATATAACTGAATTAACGATTTAGAACGCTTACAGTCTAAACAGTAACGATACCACAGTCAATCAAAGCAGAATCAGCAGACAAAGGTCCATATAATGTAAGTTACATTGATGATGTGCGGTCAATATACTGTATATACATTACTGAAAGAATGACAGCTGGTAACTCAAGTCAGCGAAGGAGGTCTGTACATTGAATTGAAACAATTTTGTCAATTAGTGGATAATTAATACACTCACTCATAAGGTCCGCAGAACGAGCGGAACTAGGAAATGTTGTGAGTCCGTGGGATGACCGCGGAGGTCAGCGACAGATAGCCGCCATGCATGGGAAGAAAGAGCATCCAGGGGTAGAGAAGGCCACAGTGAGAAGTAGCGAAGTTGTTGAGACTGGTCCGGAGACTATGTTGAAGACGCAATCGGAGGATGAAGCAGCTTGTCCAGGTCCCCCATGGTTGAGAGACGCCTGGGCTTTATGCTAGGTTCGTCCGTCATTCTGATGAATGTTATTCCTCCAGCAGTCCAGGTGGAGGCTGCCTTTCCATCTTTTACGACTCCGCGCGCCTTAGAGTAGATCTGAGCGTTGGTGGGAGTCAGATGCTCGTTTATGTATACTGGAGTTTTCCTAAGCAACGAGCGAGCTGCATAAACCTGTTTGCGAGCTCGAATGGTGACGAATTTGACCAGAACTGGTCGAAATTTTTCTTTGCCTCTCTTCGGCAGACGGAACGCCGTCGAAACATCGGAGTCGGCGATTGAGAGGCCCAGTGTGGTGTTGCACAGGGTAAGCACGTCTTTCGATGCCTCGCGATCTGCTTCGTCCCTGGATCCTGGCAGAAGATCAGCTTCCGGGAGACCGTGAATCATGAGATTCGTTGCGCGCGCCTCCGTTTCCATCATGTCAACCCGGAGCTTGAGCCTGCCATTGTCTTCCTCCAGCGTCTCCATCTTCTTAAGTAAAACCTGGTTGCGCGCAGCAACTGAGGCATTCACAATTTCTTCAACAATTGGATTTAGTTTTCGGAGAACCCTCTCTATGATTTTGTCAAGCTTTCTCTCAATTAACGTATCGAGTGACAGCTCGAGCTTGTCAACTAGTAATTCCGTAGCTTTGTCGTCTTTTAATAACTCGACAAGTTCATCGACTCTGGTCGCTTTCTTGGACATGCTTGCTTTAGGATTGATTTTTACTTTATGTTCAAAGAAATGTTTATAATGAAACTGGAGGACGGTGTTTGATCCCTACTACGCCGACTGCTGACCAGTGCACAACATTAGTTTGTACAACTGACCTTAAAGTCTGCCAGATCTTGACGCATGCGTACTTGATTTCAACTTGCCAACAGGTAAGAATCACGATCGAGATTTGCCCTGTAGCCCATCCTTCGAGGTTTGCTAAATTTCTTTTTGTTGTAAATAGTTCGCTAAGATCCGATCTTCTCGTAAATAAATTCTGTCAGAACGTTCACTATCCAAACCGAACTTATTCCTGAAGATTTTGGATCCGTGAATATCAGCTATGACCGAAAATTATCCATTTTAATCGGAGTTGGTCGCGCCCGTCTACGACTAGTCGACAGCCATATCGTACATCGAAACCATGTGTAGCCAGATTTAAATACACCGATATGGTATCGGATACCTCAGTAATATCTCTCAGGAATTTAAATCAAACAAACAGCATGTCATTATCTCAGTCTCATTGTCCAATTTGCCAAGAAATGATGATCAAAACAGAAGGAAATGGTTACAACAGTCTACATGCACACAATATTCGAAGGAAAAAGATTTGAAGGAAAAAGAAACAAAGGCAGACCAAGACTGCTGGATAGATAATATAAATGAAGACATAATGAAGACTTGGACTACCAGGTATTTTACTAAGGGGGCAGTAGTCTTGACAAATGACTGACACTGGAGATCATCTATTCGTACCCCTCGCCGCCAAATGGCTGACGTCAGCAGCTGATGATGATAATGATGACTTGCACACAAGTAGTGACTTCAAACTAAGGAAACTAGTCTCCACGATTGGGAAACACCTAAACATCTGAGTCATGTAAAAATCTCATCTGCCAGGAAGTTTTCAATTTAGGTCTCAGTACATACGAAACTACAAATACTGAATCATTCATTCATTCGGAGCAGTTATATAGCGCCTCTTCTCTTACGATAACTACTCAGAGGCGCTCCCAGTTCAACACCTGGTGGAAAAGAACAGTTTCCAAGTGTTGATAGTCTGATAGATGATGCATGCAGAATCCCCAGCTAATACTTTTACTGAAACTGCAGTATGTATATTACAAAACAAATCAACTGATTCCAGCTGCAAAACTTACTCACCCTGATTTAAGAACTCGATTGGCCTCGCACAGAAACTCAACGAGGTTGGTACCCATCAGTGATAGACAGAAAACAGCAATGTCAACAGAAGCCTTGCTGAGAGGAACCTAAACAGAAACCAGTGCAAAGATGGTCATTTTATAACAATTACCGTAACTGCAGAAAACACTTAAATAGCTTTTCTAAATGAGATTAAAAGCTGCTAAACTTTTGTTTGTAAAAGCTTGTCGGTAGGCCACCGAATCATGCCATAATATGCCTTAGAGCACATCTAATACATCCTCTCACAATTTGCAAAAGAAATTATAATTACCTATAACAACAAAAAGTAAAAAATAAGACAATTTTTTCCCTTCACAGAAAAGACAATCGGAACTTCATATCCAGAGTACTTCACTTAACTGCTTAACTGATCGAATAATCTCATTCAACAGATTATCTGAAGCCACCGCGCTAGCGTCTCTCACCTAATATCTATAATACCTAACCTGTCCCAGTTTTTTCCTTGTACCAAGGTGCATTTTTGTCAGCTTGACTGAGGAATAAATGAAAATTGATCAATTGATTGACTGAGACTAACAAAAATCAACAAGACTTCTGAATTGTTTTAACAGAAGTATTCTATTTATATGCTTTTACTGTTTATAAAAATGTTAGAGAATGACTTACGCGCTTCATGTCACAAACGATAACATGTTTGTTAAGTGCGACGAGGTCGAAAGAGTGCACTTTGTTAGGTACAGACTTCGCTATCTTTGCATCTCCACAGCCAAAGTCAGCAACAACAAGACCCGAACTCCTGCGTAAACAGATATTTTTAACTTAAAAACTTTGCTCAGTGCTTCCTGAACTACAGTTTGCCTAAACTATGCCTGAATCGAAACCATGTGTAGCCAGATTTAAATACACCAGAACCTCCTTTCTGAATATGCTACTGAAGCCACATCAACATCTGCCTTATAACAGGGTTTGGTTATAATGAAATCATTTTCTATATAGTTTATCTAAATTTTGGATCCGTTTCTCCAACTGTTTTATACTAAAATCCATGTTATAACAAACCATATTATCAGAAGGCTCCAAAGCATTTAATTCTAAGCCAGTTCTTTTTCTTAATCAAAAGATATTCTCTAATAATGTACAAGTCACGAGTAATCACGTTAAAACTATTGCATCACTTCGGAACACTAATTACATTTTATTTACTAAAGCTTTCAAGCAATTTTCTAAGATCAAATCTTTAAATTTACCTCACACCTTTTATCACAATTGCATATACATTGCGATACTAGTACCTACCACATTGTCAGAAGCAATATCAATATTACCTACAATAATAATGACAACAACAATACAGAAATATAGTTATTTTTACCGGCTCTTTATGTACTGCACCACTTTTTCCACTGGAACTGTTGGCCACTTTGCGACCTGAGACTGGTATCCCTCGTGATAAATCTTGAAAGCGTCCCGATCAGTCTTGAACAGTTCGACTGCATCTTTACTCGTGGAAGTGTAAAGTTCTTCATTGATTAACCGGAATCGTGCTGCAGATAGTCTTGCCATCATGCTCTCGCGCAGACTTGGTTCGGCTTTTTCCTTTTTGTCTTTTTTCTCCACAGTGTCAGAATTATCTGCTGCATTTCTTACTTTGCTTTTCGATTTTGCCACTTGTTTAGGCTGGCTTGTCGTTTTGGCTGCCGCAAGAACAGCACGAAGCTTATCGATATTAAAAGGCAGTTTTTGTAGACAATTCTTTTTGTGGGGAGTTATTTCTTTCGAAAAAGATTTCTTTTCACGTACAACCTCCGGAACGAGCTCTTCATCATTCTTCTTCTTAATTTTCTTTTTCTGTTTAGGTTTCTGGATGCCGTCTTTATTTTCTGAAATTTGTATCTTTTTCACAGATCCTGTTTTAACAGGTTTCTCAAGATCAGCAATTGCGTTAGAAGCTTGTTGCTTTTTTACTGAATTAATTTCTACTTCAGCTGCATTTTGAACCTCATCACTGACAACAGAAATCTTTTGCTTTTTCTTCAATCCACCGTCGTTCACAAGCTTGTTCTTAGGAACCTTGGAATTTCCCTCATCCTGATTAGAAATCTTTCTCTTTTTTACTTTTCCACCTTCTTTATCCCTCTCTCCACAGTTAATCATTGACAGACTTTCCTCCTTAGATTCAACTTCACGAAATTTCCGTTTCTTGCCAATTGACTTTACAGATTCATCAATAATGTTTGCACCAGACTTTTCCGGAAACATCTGTTTCTCGTTCTTTCCACTTTTATCGCAATTGGTCATGCTTACATTTTTGTCAGCCGTAGCACCAACGACAGGTTCAATGCAAGTTTTTAAGTTCTTCATTGCTGACAGATCTATGGTACACAGATTTTCACTCGTGCTTTTTCGACCCAAGTGTGCATATTTATTCTTTTTACTGGAAGGCTTCTTCTTCTTCCGTTTTTTATTCTGAGAAACTTCTGATCCAAGCACCGCCCTCTCATCAGGTTCACCTGCGTCAGACACTGCAGATAAATTTGGTTCAGCGCCAGCAGACTGGTCTGCAACGGAGTCATTCGGTTTAGCAGAGGCTTTTCTTTTCTTTCTTTTTCGTTTCTCACTCTTTGTTTTACTGTCTTCATTTCCTGCTGTCTGCTCCAAGTCGTTCGGCCTAGCAGCGGCTTTCGTGCTCGTCCCTTTTTGCTTTTTATTCTTTGTTTGAACCGCATCACTTCCAGTTATCTGCTTCGATAATTTATCCTGCAGCAAAAAGTGATATGAATGACAACTGTGCTTAGAAATCTGGTCACAATATTCTGGTAACTTGATTTGCAATTTTCAGACAATTTACTAAAACACTATCACCTACAAGGCATTGAATAAACAAGCATTTTTATGTTACTTCCTCAAGAAAGTTATATACACTTTAGGTTCATAGGTCTTTGTAAATTTTTATTACATTACATGTGGTCTGACAGTTAGGGTTTGAAGCATTTTGGTTCAAAATATATTCAGACATGACAACAGTGTGGTAAACAACCTGATTACAAGCCGATCAATGCAACCAACTGAAGTTTTTTGACTAGTGCATGAGAATCAAAAGTGAAACTCGGATCAAATGTGAAAAGCTTTACTTTCCGAGCTCAAAGCTCTACTTTTGTCATATAAATGGAGACTACAGCCCTTACACATATTAGAATTGCGTAGAATTAGAGTGCTACGAAGTAAGTAAGTTACCGAGTATAGTGCTAAAACATAGTAAGGAATGTCAAAAACCTGCTGGCAACATTTTGAACATGACACAGCTGCATAAAGAAGAATGGATGCAATCAAGATTTTCAGAACACTTAGGTGCAGTGATAATTTAGTTCTGAAAATAATTCCTAACTTCTTATTTCCCAATACTTACTTGCTTACTTGAGCAGAAGTTGATGGCTGTAGCACTCTAATTCTACGCAATTCTGGGGCGGCCACGACATTTACGTTGTGCATGGCTATCACCGAGCCACTTTAATTAATAATAATAGTAGCAACAGTAATAGCAAATACTAATAGAATTTTTTGTTCCTGGTGTACTATTTCTACATGGGGTACAAAAATTGTAGTAGTAGTCGTAGTAGTACACCCAATTATTCCTCTATGTTATACATCTGAACAATCATGCATCCTCTTCAAAACTCACAAACGCAAATGCATCTGTACAGAAAAGCAGCTGATGAAGTATGCAGTCAAACTATTACAAACCTTTTTTGCACTTAAAATGGCCATGTTGCTGAAGATATTATCAACGATGGCTTCTGTCTTCGCGTCCATATCCCAGCTAGGCACATCAAATTCATCCATCCTCAGCGACAGCTTCTAGTCAAATCGCGTGCTTGATTGTAAAATTGAACAGATTGGATCTTCAGATTACTGGAAAATAAGTAACGGATTATATTTTATTTCTAAATCGTAATCGTAATTGTAATCTCCAAACTTCTAAAGCGCCACTCGAAGGCCAAGCGCAGGGCACCAGCTTATTCACGAACGCTACGTCAAATCTGAGGGGGGTTCCAGAGAGTAGTTCAAAAGAGGTCCGAGACTCCGAGTCCGATTTCCAGAGGGCCAGATTAATACCGCATTTTCAAAAGTCAGGTAGGCCATTTAGATCTGCCTTATTAGAAAGTTATATAATAATAATTTTCCGACTTCAAGTAAAACAAATTCATGCTATTAAGATGTCTATTAACCTGGAGCAGTAACAGATTTTAATCTAGTTAATTCCTAATTACAAGAAAATTAAAATATAAACACGTGCGCAAGATATACATTAGGCAAAAATGTAATCATGTGCATATTTTAGAAACCGCTTAACGAAACCGGTATAACGCAAGTGATTTTTACAGCGCGATAATAGCATTCAAAAAATTTAAACTGCGCGTAACCAACTTCCCTATGCACACTGATGTCATTGTCTTTTTAATGTGAATTATTTCGATTAACTTGAACTGGAGCAATAAAGTTAAAGTAATTCATTACTGACTTGTGGGCTGTTGACAAGAGATTCTCTGAATTTCATCATCATCATCATCATCATCATCATCATCATCATCACCACCACCACCACCATCATCATCATCATCATCATCGATAACCATGGGCTCAACACCCGTAGGTGTCCAATGCCTTCCTGACAATGTCTCTCCACTCCATTCTGTCCAGTGCCGAGTGGCTTCCTCCACACCATTTATAATTTAGGAAACTTTATGTTAAGCAGAGAATTATGAGGCTACCATGCAGTCACTATTAAAGGCTTGGACATTTTTACTAAGTGATCATGATGACAAAGCTAGGCCTACACAGTGTAAAAATACTCATAAAACTTTGAAAAACCTCTCCAGTTCTTTTAATGGGTAAATCTAAAAACTAAACTTGCAGTTCAAGAAACAGTTGCCTATTGTAGGTCCACATTTTGGAGCCAAGTCAGTGGACAGAGGTCCCAAGTTACAGATCAGCACTTATGAATATTAAAGCTGGTTTCCACAACTTTCATTTTATGGATGCCAAAGAAATGCTGAGTTTACTATTTCTTGGAAACACATGCACAAATGAATCAACTTTATGCTTCATATGTAACTTCACTGAAATGTAAAATGAAAAGTATTATGGTCGATTGTCTGCTAATCTGAAAATCTGTGGAACTACAAAAACAATATTAATTATGCGATCTTTCAAACCAATAACAAGTCTTTTAATTGTGTCTCAAATCAAGAAACCTCCAGAAAAAGTAATAAACAGCAAATGAAGTTAATAAAACACAAGCTCATTTCAAAGTTTTTTCTTACAAACAATACTGATTATAGTCATTAAATCATGCTATGTGTGCAAGCAAGTATGTATGGAAGTGGGCCTACATATTATGTATGTATCTATGTATGTATTTAGTCTTTTAATAATCTCATAAAAACAAAAATATAATTACTCAGCCTAGTTGTATAACTACACATTTATCATACCAGTCAACGGAGATTTGTTTACACATATGCCAGGAGAGAGAGTAAAATGCAGACTTAATCTAACGTAATTAAAAGCTAAATAGTGTCTTGTTATTATGATTCTTCTATTATCATGAGAGGTATGTAGTCTTTGTAGGGAACGCGATTTATTTCCGGGTTGACCGCAGCCGACAACATTTCCTCCATCTCCTCGGCAGAAAACGGTTCACCTTAAATAAACAAACAATGCCCTTTCACGTTGTTACATGTATTAGTACAGGAAACTGTGAATGCATTTATGGACATATGTATGCATATGTGTCTGTGTATGTATGCATATATGTATGTGTGAATGAATGCATGTATGCTACGTATGTATGCAACAATGCATTCAGATATGTAAATATGAATATATTTATGCACATGTATGTTTGTATCTGGCTATAAATATACTGAGCATTGATACAGACGACTGCTGCACATAAAAATCTGCTGTTGTATTGCTGTTGCTTTACTTATGTTTCTAAAACATATGCAAATGAGGAAGGAAGAAATGCGAATTTCAAAAGCGTGTATATTATCTAATCTTACCTTACTTTACCTGACTTTACCTTCCAATTCCAAACTCCCATTTTGTCTAAGAGCTCTTAGAAAATGCAGTGAAGAACACACAGTTACTTAGCAATGACGTGAACCAACTGAATTAGAAACACGTGATATCTCGGAACTTTATTCTCAACATAGTTTGAAGGTAAGCCCAGGAGAGGACAACACGGTTCTGCATTGCAACACGGTCGTCACACGCCTGTTGGCAACCGTGTTGCAGTGCGTCTCAGTTGTATTGTAACTGCACTGTATTTGTGCTGTAACTGCATCTCACTTAATTTTATCTTCGTCGTAATTGTAAAGTAAGTGCTGGTAATTGTCTTGCAATTGTATTCTAACAACGTAATTGCAATAAAGCAGAAACGCAATTGCATACTTATTGCATTTTTATTTGTACCAATACAATTACACAGGACCACCATTGTCATACCTTCATTCATCATTACTTCTTGTAGCTGTTCTGGCATCAAAACGCCTTTATCCTCTGCATCCAGGACTTTAAATGCCTTTAACAGGAGCTCCTCCGAGGCTGGTCGATATCTTCAGAAACCAAAGTTTGATCAAATCTCAATATATAATCAACTGCATTGATCATCAAAATTGCTATCAATAAAATCATCACTGCTGAGCAAACTTTGATAACAGTAGCTACTGGTACTGGTTTGCTGTTGAACACATCATCATCATAATAAATCGTCATGTTATCATCGTCATCACTGTCGTCATCATTCTCATCATGACAATGATAAGGACAATTATGAATGGGTAACAGCATCCCTCACCTTCTTTCCAGCAGCACCTGAGTCATAAGAGGAAGAAATTTATCGAAACGAATAAATCCAGGAAATTCTTCCTCCTCCAACTAAAACAACAAATAACCATAAACATGTTATAAATTTTATATTAATTTTATAGATATATATATAAAAATAAAGAACACGAGTTCTTTGTGTAATAATAATAATTGCAGCTGCACATTTATATAGTGCCACTTCAAGACAGACTCATTAGAGGCGCTCGAGAGACTCATCAGAGGCGCTCGGAGTCTGGGTACGTATGTCCAAATTCAACAACTGGCAGAGGTAAGATTACAATAAAGGATAACATGCTCATTTCATGTTACTATTAGATGACAAAAGTGTGAACATGTATCTTTTCCATGTATAATAGTCACGAGTCCTTTCCTATTTTAACATCTGTATCTGCACATAAGTAAAGTAAGTACTGTCTGGTAACTTCCCGAAAGATGCTCTATAAATGTCTGACTAATTCACAACTGATCACCATGTGTAGAGGTTGCTTAGAGTGATTCTTACAATGAATTATACACAAACTCTGTTACAATTACAATCATAACACATTATGGGGACTAATTCAATAAACATTCAATAAATACAAAACCAATTAGCAATTAACCTTAAATATTTATCAGATGCTATTCATTACTTAACAGAAACGGTTTCATTTAAAAATTAATTATTAATTTGTAACTTCTATTGCACCGATGTCCAATGCAAAATGCCTCAGATGATGGTGCACCAAAATCCAAGCCATAATCAATTGAATATCGCAAAGATCAATACAGTAAGTATCTTGTTACCTCGGTAAACAAATCATGTAGATCATTTTCGCTGGGACAGCAACCCAGAGATCGAATTATTGTACCGACTTCTCTGGTTTACAGAATACAACAAAGTGATACAGTTTGCTTGGTACAACATATTTAAAATAAATATCATCTAAGTGATACAGTTTGCTTGGTACAACATATTTAAACTAAATATAATCTATGATCTGGGTTTTAAACTTAGAAATGTTTACTTTTACAGTAAGACAATCCATTATGTTAGCACCAAAAAGTAAGTACCGGTATTAGAAAACAAGATATGCACACTTTTGAAACATAAATCATAACTTTCTAATTTAACTTGTTATTAATTTTGTTAAAGCAAGCAGGCAAATAAACAAGAAACAGTTTAAAACTACATAATTCAGATTTCAAGAACTATGGTAAACATTTAAGACAGCTTGCAAATATTAATTACAGTTTTTGAATTCAGGCAGAAAACTGTGCTAATTATTATTTTTAATTATGCATACGATAATTTATAATATCTCATACTTAGAAACAGAAGGGCAACATTATTTAAAGCAAATGCAGAACAGAGCAATAAAGAAATAGCAATTCTTTGTGACGTAAGTGTACGAGATAATTTAAAAGCGGCATCTTCAAATAATCGTAAGTAGATCAAAGTTTAAATCTGCTGAAACATGTCAAATTAGCATAAATTCGTCACATACACATAAAGTTTTCAAATATCTGTAAATACAGATGCTGCAAGCATCAGATACCAAATCAGTTTGAACAATATGTAACAACAACTAACAAATAGATTACCTGACATCAACTGTTTTGTTGTTCTCGTGGTCAAAAATCTCAAAGGCCTCAGTCACTCTTTTCTGAATATCTATGATCATAGACTCTAGAAAACCAGACAAACAATTTCTATGTTGAAATCATAAACACTTCTAGTATTTACTGATGTAGTTTAGCAAATGGTATCAACGTCAATAAACGGAGTTGCACAGATTTACAGCTTAAAACAAAGACAGTGCCAGACGTCAATTAAATTCTGGTGATGATGCAAAACCCACATATAATTGTTGAAATACTTCTTGTAACATTACACTGGTGGCCTAACAGTAAATATAAACACAAAATGTAGGCGACTGCTACTCATCTGGACAGATGAGGCATTAACAAATCATGTCTTTGGTTCGCTTTGATTCCAACAGTACTTTAATTCCGTTCATTTTCCAGCCACAGATGAAAGCAACAGAAAGCGAGAATCGATAAAAAAAAGTGTACATATCAATCAATCAATCGAGGATTTATTGCAACCAAAAAAACAAAACAAAAAAAATCAGTGTACAAAAAAGGCAGGGAAGTTTTGGCAACAAATGGTAACCCAAAAGGGCTATATGCCCACTAAGTAGGGTTACCCATGTAACATAAATGCATTAGAAACAAATAGCGAATGGCTTTCTCATAATATAAACGTTTATATTATAGCCTCTTTTCACTGTAGAGAAAAAAAATAAGACATGCACAGCTGGTGAAATCCAAAATAACCTTAACTAGATGCAAGCTTAACTAAAATTGACAAGACAGTAACTCGGGCAGCATGACATATTTAACTAAGTATTCAGTATATGTGCTTTAAAAGTTTTCTTAAACGATAGCCATTTTCTTAAATGATAGCCTATCTACATATACATGTAGATAGGCGATAGCCTATCTACATATACATGTAGATAGGCTATCATTAAAGTACATGTAGTGAATTTTGGAAAACCATAAGTGTGTATACATGTAGTTTTGTAAAACCATAAGTGTGTATGTACATGTTTCTATAGCAACTGTACATCGTCTGGAGCCTACTCATTTTTCAGTGGATTTATCGGGTGACCTTTCCCTTTCAGCATTTCCAAGGGCAACAGATTTGACCCATATGGCCCTATACGGGTCCGATATGGGAATATGGGTGCTGCATGTGTTAGATCTAGGCATGCTCGCAGAGTTACGACCCTTGCCAGTTTGAATGGGCGCCACGTTACTGATGTCCTTGTAAGAACCGTACGCTAGGCACTGTGGCGAATGCATGGGCATAGCAGCAACATTTGGCAAAATGGTTGACAGGTAAAGAAGTACTCCAATGTGTTTCTATAACCTGAAAATGAAGTTTATTCCTTTCTAAACCGACCTGCATTTTCTTTTTCATCCGCCGAAACTTTAGTTTCCGCCATATTGTTAGCATGTCACTATGGCTGCAACCAACGAGTACGCTGTGGTGGCTGTTTATAGACATCAAATAAGTAAGTAAGTAGTCATTATGTTCATCGCACAAATCGTGATCGTAAATTCGAACGAGGCTCCTTTGAGCCTAATGCTCGGCACCGGCGTTTTTACGAGCGCTGTGTCAAGTCTCAGAGATTGTCCACAGAATAAAATGCAGTTGCTCGCAGACCAAAGCAGGACAGCAGACAGAAGCTACAATACCGGCAACTTCCCAGTGGCCTCTAAGCACTCTCTAATCACTCGAGCCCTCGTCCCTTACCTTCACCGAAGCTTCAGCTTCTCTGTCCGCAATCTTGGTATTACTTTGGACCCACATCTCTCCTTCTCTAACCTCATCTCTAACGTCTCGCGCTCCTGATTCATGCACATTCAGTGTGATTCTCCTTACAGATTTTATTTTAGTTATAGTTACAGTTATAGTTAATGGTTTTTCATTTTAGTTATAGTTAGGCCTACAGTTATAGTTAGTATTATTTTGTAGTTATAGTTATAGTTATAGTTACTGGACTTTTATTTTAGTTAATTTTAGTTAGTACATAGTTACAACGGGCCCCAATGGCGCTCGCCTGGTCCCGATAGGGTCATCGATTAACTAGTCAACAAATTTTAGGCAGTCTTTGATCTCCTCCCCCTTACAACTGTCAAACATTCAAGGACTTCCTAACAAAATTATGTCAAAGAAAATTACCCCACTCAGAAAATTTCTATGACTAACAAAATGCAAAAAACTGAAATTGGCGAGAAAACAAATGTTGTTATTTAGATTTGAATTTGATACTTAGGCCTAATGGCAATAGTAGGGCCTACATGTGGAATCACTGTCTGTCACATATATTTAATGGATTTTTTCCCATTCAAAAGTACAATCTCGTTTTCTATTAATTGTGTATTCAATTCGATTTTTATTATGAACATTTAGGCTATAATTTGAACATGAACATGGTAACTTTTTATAATATTTCTTTTAACATAGAAAATTAAATCAAAACAAGTTTCTCACTCTTTAATATTAACACTCGAAAGAAGAATTATCTTTCCATCAAAAAGAAACTCCAAATAGGGCCTAATAGATTTTCGAAAGGAGCCCATATTCGCAAAGAAACTATGCAGTATATTTTCTCATTTTATCTGACAGCAATAAACAGGATAATTTAAAACGATATTATTAAAATATCGATATTGCACTTTTTATTTATTAACGAAAACAGCGATGAATTTTCGTTAGTGTTATTTTCGTTATAGTTATAGTTATAGTTAATGATATTTTTTAGTTACAGTTATAGTTATCGTTAACGAAATCATTTTTTATTCGTTAACGAACATTTTCGTTATCGTTAACGTTAACGAAAATCACACTGTGCACATTCGTGACCTCCGCCACATTTGGCCAGTCTTGTTGTCAAGACCTTAAACCTCAAGACCAAGACCAAGACTTCGAACCTCGAGACCAAGACCAAGACTTTGAACCTCGAGACCAAGACCAAGACTTTGAACCTCGAGACCAAGACCAAGACTTTGAACCTCAAGACCAAGACCCTAAATTGCATTCAGCCCAAGACTTCTTTTCCTTAAGTTTCGGCAGGGCTGCCAAAAACAGCATAACTTATATGCTGCTGGCGATGGGTTTTCCTGACCAACCAGATTTGTATCCGTCCGTACTCCGTAGGTATTTGTCGTAGACCGGGATGCAAACAGGCTTGATAACTTTTTTAATTCTTGAGTTTTGTTAAATGACTATTCACATTGACAGTCGGTCTTGGCCTTGGTCTTGCGAGACCCATACCAAGACTTTGAACCTCAAGACCAAGACCAAGACTTTGAACCTCAAGACCAAGACCAAGACTTTGAACCTCAAGACCAAGACCAAGACTTTGAACCTCAAGACCAAGACCAAGACTTTTGATCTCAAGACCAAGACCAAGACCAAGACTTTTAAAAACGAACTCGAGTGCACTCGAGACCAAGACCTTGATCTCGAGGACAACAAGTCTGCCTATCGATGATCACTAACCTACAACTCCTACAATATTCCCAACCCAAGTAGGCCTACCTCCGTGAAACTTTTCCCCATCCAGCCAATCCCTTCCACCCAATCACCCTCCTATCTCATTCTTTCTCGACCCTCGGTCACTATACTCATACATGTCAAGTTCTCCAACGGAGCCATATCCAGCATTGCACCACGACTCGATCTTCCTCCAGAATTCCGCAATTTTTGTTCCTCCATCAGAATTGCCACAAGCCGGGGCCTCAGGGGCGTAACTTTAGTCTAAAAAGTGGGGGGTACCAATACTTTGGTCTAAAAAGTGGGGGGTACCAATTTCTTCTCCACTTTCACTTTTCGCATGGTGACCATTTTGAACATATTCCCCGCCAGTATTCTCATTAATTTTGGCTCTCGGTTTACCTGTGAATCTAAGTATTTTCATACTTTTGGCGGAGACTGCGTTCTCTGGGAAGGCACAATAATTAAATATTAATTGGCATTGTTTAAAAAGTGGGGGGGTACAGTACCCCTCAGTCTAAAAAGTGAGGGGTACGGGTACCCCTCGTACCCCCCACAAATTACGCCTATGCGGGGCCTCCATCATCAGCCTCAGGCTCCTCTAGCTATCTATCACCCCCATGGCCAGGATTTCCACTCAAAACTAAAGTCTCGTCCTTTCAAGAAATTTTACTCTGGCTCACCTCAGATGAGATGAGAACGCCTCTGAATAGTTCCGACTGTCGAGAGGCGCTTGACAAATGTCCAAATACAATACAATACAATTTGACCCTCCGCCTTCCAATTCTTCTCGACCCAAATGACACGCGCCTTAACAGCTGCCCTGCCTCCTCTCTTGATCTAAACCAGGACCTCCTTTGACTATCCTCTGGAAAACCTCTCTGACTTCAGACAGCACTCGTGAATAAGCTGGCGCTCTGCGCTTGGCTTTGAGTGGCGCGTTACAAGTTTGGGCATCTACGTCCAACGACCTCTTAAATATATATAACGTCTACGTCGATAGTCTAAATATAGATTTCGATGGTTGGGTTTACGATTCATAGATATACGCAGTGTTGCCAGAGCTGGGGATTTTTCCCTAGATCTGGGGATTTCGACCTTCGTCTGGGGATTTTTTGGCCAAATCTGGGGAAATTTGACGATTTTGACAATTTGCCAGCGTTACCACTCCTTGGGTTTTTTCACAAGATCTTGGGTTTCTTAATCGGAACTTGGGAAATGGGGTTTTTCCCTGGATACCTTGGGTTTTTTGCTTGGGTTTTTATTGTTTTATTGAAACCTTATTTTTAATTAATTTAATCAATTTTTGCAATGGTCTGGATGATTGAGGTCAATAAATAAATGGCGCAGTATGCGTACAAACATGCGCTATAGTAGTCTATTGCTATTTTTAACACATATCTCTAAAGACTAAATGTGCTATACAGCCTATACTAGTCTACTGCTATATTCAGAAAATATAACTCTAAAGACTAAGGAAAACTGCAGACTCAGACTGTAAGCTTACCTTTTCGGAAGTTTTCCTGAAGTAATCAGCTGTTGCTCATTTTTAAAACTTAAGATATAATATTTTGAGTTTCATCATGGGTGTCCGCAGGAATCTTTTTAGTGGAAGCGAATTTTTTAGGGGGTAAAGTTTTTTTGTGGGCTGGGGCAAAAAATGACGTTTGCGCATAGAAACAAACTTTGCATAGAAAAATTTAGAAATAAATAATGGTCAAGAAACTGTACCTAAATAATTGTTTTTTCGCATTGAAAATCGTGTTGAGATTGTTTTAATAATCTTAATGATCAAAAGATTTTATTTTTTTAAATATTTGCAAAATCCAGAGACTTCTCCTATGAGTTTCTAAGTCTTTTATCTTCATTTTTTTAAATAGAAAAATGAAATGTGTGATAGAAGTAGGCCTAATAATGCGTTTATTAATTTAAAAAGTCTGCAGAAAACCACCTTGGGTTTTCTTGGGTTTTTTGTATGTCCTAACTTGGGTTTTTCATTTTTTACGAGTGGTAACACTGCAATTTGCATTGACAATGTATGTATTTTGTGAACTTTGAGCAATAAACACTATGTTCATATTGTAATTAAATGAGAGAAAAAATAATGCGCTATATAATTTGTTTCCATAAATGTAATTCTTGTTTTAAACCATATCAATAACATCATCAACTATAATGGTATTCTAGTTTCTGTTATAATTTGAATTTTTGTTGATGGCTGCCATCTACAATACTGAGTCATTGTTTGTTATGTTTCTTTAAATAATAGACTCAAGCAGGTAAGCAGTATTTTTTGTCTAAAAATAATTAAAACGAAGATTATCAGAAAATGAGCTATGATGAACGTACGCGAGGTAATTGTAGTGGGCTAATGGCATAATATCAAGCACGCCACCACTTTGAACATGAAAATTTGTTAAAAAAAACCAAGAGCCCGGTCTCCATGACAAAGTTGCTAAAGCGGAGATTTTGTTGACGGCTTTCATGGCAGAGCATTATACTGCGTTTTCGCAAGCTGATCATTTGATTGAATAGCAAATGTTTCCAGACAGCACAATTTCTCAAAAACTGTCCCTGAAGTGCAACAATGCTGCCTACATTATCCAGTACAGCATTGCCCATTTTGGGCAGCTTTACGTAATAAACATTTGTCTGTCATTCATTTGTACTTTGTCCAAATGCTACCAGCAACCGCCTACCATCTTGGCTTGAAATTTGTAAAGAATGTCTGCTTCACGTTAATACAAGATGTAGTTCAGGCTCAGAAATTTTTGCTGTGTGAAACACACTGGCTGTCCCGTGAAGCAGTCGTATGATCTTGACGAAACACTTAAGTTGTCGTCGACTTTGATGCCGACTCGCCGACTACTTTAAGTCTTTGACAAGTGACAATTTTCCAAAATACAAAGTCAGTATATTTTATTCCACTAATTCAAGGAATATTTTGTTATTAATGTAACTGTAAGTAAGTAAGTGACTGTTAAATAGTGCTAAAAACTCTCAAACCTATTACTGGAGTGTTAATACAATTGCGTTTATATGATCTGGGGATTTCTGGGGATTTTTTGGACTGAAATCTGGGGAAATCTGAAAAACCTCACTGGCAACACTGGATATACGATTAGCCTAGTATTTTCGCATTTGGAACGCCATTTTGTGAAACGGTTGGAACCTAAGCTAAGTTATATGTTATTGGCTTTTTAAAGAAACGATTCATAATCACTCTTTTCGTTATTATAATATTTTTGATAGGCCTACGTTAATTTCGCCTCATGCATTTATTGCTGGCAAAGCATATTTCTTTTTATATCTTAACTAAGGAAGCAATACATAGTATGTATGTAAAGTGCCGCTAATTTGTATAGGCCTATATTTATATATATTTATATTAATCTTTTATTTCACTAACAATTGACTTCGATTTGTAGTCTCATCTTAATAGGCCCTTAATTATTGCGCATACTCACGAATGCAATTTAGGCTAACGTATTCGGATTTTCTTTTAATTCAGCGAAACTTGTAACTACGCCGGTTATCTATGCGTCATGTGCCGATTTCAAAATCTTACTGTTTTCCGTAATTGTTTGGCAGTCTGTGAAATAAGTGGACAAATTACAGTTTTGTCAGAAAGTATAGAAATGGCTCCTTTGGAAAAATTAACCTCTTTTAATGCAGTGACTTGAAGTTGCAAATGGTATACTCTTCGAAGTTTTAGACTTTGTAAATTTGTAAATTTTAGCGTAATACAATAGGGCTTATTTGCAATTTAGCAAACACTCGTAGATGTAATCTAGCAAAACAACTCTGTGCAGTGCTTTAACTGCTTTTGTTTTATGGCACTGCACTCTGGGATTCCAAACAGAGTTAGATTTGGCAAGTATCTTGTTCTTCAAGTTCTCTGCCTTTAGGCAGGTTCAAACGTCCAATGGCTCCTCCCCTCTCAGTGCTGAGGTTCCTTCTTCAGTTTTCTGTATCCATCCACCACCTCCTACCAGTCCAGCAGCATCCATCTAGGTCTTCCTCTCATTCTCTATTCCCCATTTTTTTTCTCTATGATAGTTCTCAGTAGGGAATACCACTCTATAGGTGACCAGTCCACTTCTGTGTCTCTCTCGTATATTAGCAATAAGAGAGCGTTCTTCGTCTGCATTATGCACCATGTTTTGTTTGTTTATTCTGTTTTATGACTAGGGTCATGCTTATAAATTTTTCCAATAATTGTATTATCCAGATCTTGAGGTGGCTACTATAGCTTCCTGGCCTTTCTTTACCATAGTTTAAACAATCAGGGGCGTAACTTTGGTCTAAAAAGTGTGGGGTACCAATTTCTTACATACATGAAGCAAAGCTGAGACTGATCTCTGGGAAGGCACAATAATAAAATATTGATTGGCATTTCTGAAAAGTGGGGGTATGGTACCCCCAGTCCAAAAAGTGGGGTACGGGTACCGTCGTACCACCACAAATTACGCCTATGTAAACAAGCACAAGAAAACGATCTTATTCAATCATGAATTTGTGTTGCTAGACTGCCTATTCCAAACTTTCTGTCACCATATCTTGAAAGGATAATCACACATTTACAAAGGGTAAGAAAACTTTAAAATATCTCGGATTTACAGATTCTAACAGAAAAATGTTTCCAGTGTTGAAGTTATCTCTCCAGTAACATCTCGGCTACACTTCCATGCACCCTTGTGACGTCTCTGCATACTTATAGTTCATGACTTTGGATTTCTAATTAGGGTGTCATTATTCGTTGTCTTCAGTTTCCTATTGCATCCCATCTTCCGTCAATAGTTTTAGTTTAACAGTTGCATTTTCTATTTCATGATAGGTTTGCAATAACATTGAAAAGCAGCAATAAATTCAACCTATAAATAAGTCTAATATTTGGACTCTGTTCAAGATCTCAAGATGCAAGCAAGTAGCCACAACAAACCAAACATATATGTGTGTGATTTTTGTAACAAAACATTTACTGGGAAATCCAATCTCAAAATCCATAAAAGAAACCATACTGGAGAAAGACCATACACATGCAATTTATGTCACAAATCATATGTGTGGAAGAATCTTCTCGAATACCATAAAAGAACACACACTGGAGAAAAACCATACATGTGCAATTTATGTCACAAGTCATTTACGCAGAAGAGTGCTCTAGACCACCATACAAAAACCCACACTGGAGAAAAACCATTCAATTGCAACTTATGTCACAAAGCATTTGCTCAGAAGACTCATCTGGAATGTCATAAAAGAACCCATACTGGAGAAAAATCATACATGTGCAATTTATGTCACAAAGCATTTGCATGGAATTGTAATCTGGAGCGCCATAGAAGAAGCCACAGTGGAGAAAAACCATTTATATGCAATTTATGTGACAGACCATTTGCATTGAAGAATGCTGTAGACAACCATAGAAAAATCCACACTGGAGAAAAGCCATACATGTGCAATTTATGTCACAAAGCATTTGCAGAGAAGTCTACACTGGAATGCCATAAAAGAGCCCACACTGGAGAAAAACCATACATGTGCAATTTATGTGACAAAGCATTTGCATGGAAGGCTGCTCTACACCGCCATGCAAAAATGCACACCGGAGAAAAACCATACATGTGCAATTTATGTCACAAAGCATTTGCATGGAAGGCTGCTCTAGACCGCCATGCAAAAATGCACACCGGAGAAAAACCATATATGTGCAATTTATGTCACAAAGCATTTGCATGGAAGAGTGCTCTAGACCATCATACAAAAACCCACACTGGAGAAAAAAAAAACTTGTGCAGTATATGTCACAAAGCATTTACATGTAATACTAATCTGGAACGCCATAGAAGAACCCACACTGCAGAAAAACCATTTATATGCAATTCATGTCCCAAAGCATTTGCACAGAAGACTCATCTGGAAAGCCATAGAAGAACCCACACTGGAGAAAAACCATTTATATGCAATTCATGTCATAAAGCTTTTACACAGAAGGCTCATCTAGACCATCATACAAAAACCCACACTGGAGAAAAGCAATATATGTGCAATTTATGTCACAAAGCATTTGCAGAGAAGTCTACACTGGAATGCCATAAAAGAGCCCACACTGGAGAAAAACCAAACATGTGCAATTTATGTGACAAAGCATTTGCATGGAAGGCTGCTCTACACCGCCATGCAAAAATGCACACCGGAGAAAAACCATACATGTGCAATTTATGTCACAAAGCATTTGCATGGAAGGCTGCTCTAGACCGCCATGCAAAAATGCACACCGGAGAAAAACCATACATGTGCAATTTATGTCACAAAGCATTTGCATGGAAGAGTGCTCTAGACCATCATACAAAAACCCACACTGGAGAAAAACCACACTTGTGCAATATATGTCACAAAGCATTTACACGTAATACTAATCTGGAACGCCATAGAAGAACCCACACTGGAGAAAAACCATTTATATGCAATTCATGTCATAAAGCTTTTACACGGAAGGCTCGTCTGGAATGCCATATAAAAGCCCACACTGAAGAAAAACCATAAAATGTAATTTATGTGACAAAGCATTTGCAGGGAAAACTCAACTGGAATGCCTTAAAACAACCCGGACTATGGAAAAACCATACACTTGCAATTTATGTTACAAAGCATTTGCACAGAAGAGGGCCCCAGATCAGCGGTTCTCAACCTTTCAGACTCAAGGACCACTAATAAATTTCGTGTCTCGGTCGCAGACCACTTCTAAAAATTGTGCCACTGGCGCTCATATCCCACCCAATAAAATTAAAAATTTATAAAATAATAAATTTGATAAGATTAAATATTTTATTTATTATTTACTATTAATTTTAATAAATGTTTAAACAAAAATGTTAAAAATTGAAGAAAATTGTCAGTTTGCATTTTTTTATTGTAAAAAAATAAATTGTAGGCCTTGCACGCAACCAACCAGGCAGATGGCCGCGGACCACAGGTTGAGAACCGCTGTCCTAGATCACCCTATAAGAACCCACATGAGAGAAAGCCATACAAGTGCTGCTTATGTCACAAGTGATTTGCACACAGTGGTGCTCATAAATGCGATGTAAGAACTACACTGGAGAAAATAATATAGCATAGGCCTACACTTGCAATGTATATCAAAGATCATTTACACAGACATGTCCTCAGAAACGCCATGCATGCACACACAACCTAGAAAACTATACAGCTGCACTTTATTTGGCAAAGAATTAACACGGAGGACGCTCTCAAAATGCAGTCAAGAAGACGCACTTGGTAAAAGCCGCAGAAGTGTAAATTACGTGATATGGCATTGCACGGAGTGAGTGTCTCGGCTACCATGCAAGATCCCATGCTGGTAAAAGTATGTAGGCCTAAGAGTGAATTTTATGAATTCGTTGTGCCGAAGATGGCACAAATATGCCATTGTGACATGAATTGTATCTGACTTTATGTAAGAGAATCCGTAAATATGCGGACTACGAGAACTGTGTAGATGGAAAACAGTTATCAACTACAGAAATCTTGCATGATCTTCCTAAGCAGAGGACGAATCATAGGCCAGTCGAAAACGATTTTCTGGAGCTATTCTAGAGTAATTTACTGATTTACATTTTTAGGCCATGTAGATGTGGAATGTGTGACAAATGTTCGAAATTGAGTAGGATTATATGAAACACTATTACTGTGTTATCATAAGAACATTAGCATGTTATCATCACTGATGTGATGTTCCACAAACAGACATAGACCTATTTCAAATGTATGGGTTTAGTTAATTTCCTACAACAAAGAAAGCAGATTAGTTTAAATTCTTTGTCTATAGTTCCGTCTTTTTACTACACCGGTTTTAATGTTATAAACAAATGTTTGATTCTCGTCTAGGCGTGTTTCATCAATGTCTAGGCTTAAGGTATACACTAGGATTATACCAGGTATCCCACCTGTCTGCCAACATTGGCTTTGATATAGCCGCTTTACTGTTCAGTTATGATATTTTGATGTGCCTTCTGTAAGTGGAATGTTATGGACAACGTTGAGCCTGGAGTTACATGGGGTCAGCCATAAGCAATGTTTGCAAAAGGGACGAGAGGTCAGCCAGATTCGGAATAGGGGAGTGCTAACTTCTAAAGTTATACGATTGTCCACTAAACTTAAATAGGTCATATATATGGGTCATTATCCGAAAAGTGCAGAATTGATGTCCCATGCTGGTGTTTTGAGTTTTTTCGATAATTTTTTCAAATTTTTGACCTGTTCTTCAAAGAATGAGCTGATTAACATTTCCCATCATTGTTTTAGCTGCTAGATTTGGGAAATTTAGAAAAAAAATTACTACATGTATACAAAATATCATTACCATCCTCTGTTCGAGACGGTGTACAATAGGGTGGGGAAAAAAGTAATGAAAACTCGAGTTCAGTTCCCGGACAAACCTAAATCAAAGGTTCATGTTAAAGTTGATATTGCACCAAAAATGGATTTGTGATAGATATATCACCGTTTTCTAGCAACTTTGTCAGAAACACCAGCCCGAAAACGCAATATGTTGTAAAATGAAAGCTGGTCTAACATCAGCCGGTTTAATAGTTATGTCATGACTTTCAAATTAAGAACTCAAAAGTTAGAGCTACAAACAACAATAAGTAATAAAATAAATGAAAAAGCATCTGGCACAGTACTGCAGTGTAAGTGTTTTAACTTAGTTCTGGAAATCAGCATTAGTTTCTATAGTTGGCAAGTACAATCTTGATTTCTTCATTTGAATAATTACACCGTGAACTCGGCCTCAGACTGCAGAAACTCTACTTAAGCTGTCCTCTTATCTCTCCTCTCTGGTAGCTACACTGCGTTTGACAGATCCAAGATCTCGTTGCTCTATTTGACATCTCTGCTGCCTTTGACATGGTTGACCATGAGATCCTCCTGCAACGTCTCGAGTCCTCAAGTGGTCTCGGGGGCTATTCTCTTCTTTGGTTCCAGTTCTATCTTACAGATCGCACACAAAAGATAATCTGTAGTGACTCCAGAACACACTGGGTTACTGTCAACTTTGGTGTCCCCCAGGGATCAGTACTTGGCCCACTCCTTACCTGCTTTACACAGCTGATATTACCTCCATCTTTGTAACACATTTAACCATTGGCCGCCTCTATGCTGATGACGCCCAGGTCTATGTGCATGGGCCCCCATATGCTCAGCTGTTTTTTATTGCTCGCACTGATGCTCTCTTTCATGACCTTCAAGCATGGCTGTCCTTAAACCTATTTTCTTTATACCCAGCAAAGACCCAATTGATTTGGTTTGGCACTCGTCAACAAATGGCCAAGGTTGATTACCCTCTTTTATCTCAAAGCTTTCCTTCTTATACATTCTCTGCATCAGTCCGTAACCTGGGCATAATTCTTGATAGCTCCCTTTCTTTTTCTGACCATATCTCTAATCTCACCCGCTGGTGCTACTACCATATCCGACGTCTCAAGGCTATCAGAAGATCTGTCTCCTCTCCAGTCTTTACCTCCATCGTCTATGCCTTTATCTGCTCTCGCATTGATTACCGAAACTCCGGCTTTGTTGGCCTCCCCAAGGTCCATCTCTCCCCTCTACAATCTGTTCTTAAAGCAGCTGCCAGACTAATCGCCCGTCTCCCACGATTCTCCCATATTTCCACATTGATGTTTGAACATCTTCACTGGATTCCTCTTACTGCCCGCATCCAACTAAAGGTACTTATATTATTATTACTGAGGTCTTATATAGCGCCCCTTCAAGGTAATCTACTCAGGTGCGCTCCCAGTCCAGCCACGGTCAAACATGACAGTCTTAAGACAAGAGTAGAACAGAGAAGAGCAATCGATTGGGGTCAAGCGCAGCGCTACTGTAAGCCCATTCTAGGTCGCTGGACCAGAGACAGAGAAGGCACGGTTGCCGGATAGCAGTCCGTGCACGGGGGACAAGGAGCTCAGCCTGTGCTGCAGAGTGAAGTGAACCACGACGCTGACAGCCAAAGTGGAGCAGCAAAGCTCCCGGAGGTAAGGAGGAGCCAAACCCTCAAGGGACCGCCGAACCAGAGCAGAGACCCGATAAGCAATGCGCTGCGGGTAGGGGAGCCAGTGGAGCACCTCCCGCATGTACTCCGAGACCCGGCCAAATTTGGGGATGCGACCCACCAGCCGGGCAGCCGTGCGTAGGACCCGATTGAGGCACCTCAATCGGCAGGTTGGGAGCCCATCATATATGGCGCTACAATAATCGAGGCGGGAGACCACGAAAGCATGGACCAGCGTAGATGCTGAACTAGGCGAGAGGGAGCGAGATATGACCCTGAGTTGTCGCAGCTGGTAGTAACGGCTGCGGCAGAGGAGATTAATATGCTGAACAAATGTAAGCTCCTGGTCTAAGGTGACTCCTAAGTCTCGGACTGAGGCTAGGAAGGTAAAATGCGGGTATTCCTTAGTAAGGGACACAAAGTCTATCTTTCGGAGCTGCTGACGGGTACCAAGCCAGATTAGCTGAGTCTTGGCCGAATTGAGCCGCAAGCGATTCGATGACATCCAGGCATGCAGGGTCTCAGTTGCCTGGCTCATGATGCCTACTGCAGCAGCAGCCTGGCCGGCATGGCAGTGGACATAGGCCTGATGGTCATCGGCGTATGATTGGCTACGGACAGACTCAGCCGCAAGCAGAGGACCCAGGTCAGCAGTAAAAAGAATATATAGAAGTGGGCCAAGGACGGAGCCCTGAGGAAGACCAACAGGCGCCGGGACCAAAGGGGACCTAGTGGGACCATGGGCCACCATGAAGGAACGGCCCCGCAGAAAGGACGAAAGCCAGTCTAAGGCATTGCCAGAGAGGCCAAAAGATATGGACAGGCGCTGCAGAAGTATGTCGTGATCGACAGTGTCAAATGCAGCGCTCACGTCGAACAGTGCCAGAAGGGTAACCTGGGACTTATCAATAGCCCCATAAATGTCAGAAAGGAGGCGCACGAGAAGGGTTTCCGTGGAGTGACCCTTCCGGAAGCCTGACTGATAAGTTGGGAGGAGGCAATTCATATCTAAATAGTGAATTATTTGGCCAGCTACAACCTTCTCTATAACCTTTGAAAGGAAAGAGACATTGGCTATAGGCCTAAAATTAGTAGGCTCAGCCGGATCCAGTCCATCGGCCTTGAGCACAGGAACAAGGATGGACCTCTTTTGTGAGGCAGGAAGGACACCTTCATTGAGAGAGCGGTTACAGAGTACTGTAATGAAGGGTAGGAGTGTGTCGACGAACTCCTGAAGGATGAACGTAGGAACAGGATCAAGGTCGCAGGTCTTTGGTGGCGACGCCAGGATGATCCTCCGTAGTTATATGACTTCTTTGTTCCCCCAGTGAGAACGGTGATGGTCCAGTCTCGTTCCAACTAAAGGTACTTATCCATATTTGCCGATCTTACCTGGGACTTGCTCCTAAATACCTCTGTGACCCATTACGTCTTCCTACTTCAGCTAGCTCCCTTCGCCCTCGTCGCTCCTCTGATCGACTTGACTCATTTGTTCCCCCAGTGAGAACGGTGATGGCCCAGTCTCGTTCCTTTGTTACTATTGGCCCTTCATTGTGGAATCAGCTCCCTCCTTCGGGCTGCAGTAGGCCTACTATATCCGGTGGTCCTGCCACAGCTTTGCGTTGTCTTTAAACTTGCCTTTATTCCCGAGGATTTTCGCACTGCCATGGGAGCGCCTCTGATTGGTGGGCACTTGGTAGAGGCACTTATAAGTTTTGAAATATAATACAATGCAATACAATACAATACAATATCGTAGTGTACTGTGTAGTGTGTAATTTGTTTATTAAAGTGATTGTGTAATATATTATAGTAGCAATTAGTGAGTTTCTATTACCCTATTGTAATAAGATTAATGCATTTGTTATTTATTTCTAATGAAATATATTACGTCACACATTTTTAAAAGTTGCGACCCCTATAGACATGATACAAAATATGAAAATTAATTATTTCATTAACCAGTAGATGAGGGAGCTTCTATTTATCATTGTCTGGTTGAGGCAACCGCTATTTGCCCCACCCTAGTGTACAATGCATTAAATTCAGCTTTTACGCAAATTTATTCCATTACAACCTGTAACAAAGGTATATTATTTTGATTAATTAGTAGCTAGCATATGCAATAATTGAACATTTAGACTCGTTTTCGTAATATTTATTTCTTTTTGGACCTATTTATACTTGTCCATGGAAATAAGCATCAGCCATCTCAATTTTTGGGAAGCCTATAACTTTTAGAGAACGTGCTTACTTACTGAAAGAAAAACATCAGGAACAAGATATTGTCAACTATTAATGGGATCACACAGATTTGTGTTGAAATTTATAATGTTTTATTTTTCATTTAAGTTTGTGTTCCAAATTACAAGAAAAGTAAATTTCTGTTTCATTACCATCTAGTGTTGTATTTCCTGGTTTAGGTAGATTACAACATCGATAACTTATTTTATTTGTCGCTTTTGTTGAACTGATTGAAATTACTTATCTGCAGGAGTAATTCACGTGAAAATGTTTGACGGCTGTTTTAAATTTCATCATTATGTCATTGCCATCTGCGGTTGTTTTTCATCATTACCATCCGTATATAGCAGGTTTTTGTTATTTTCTCATGACAGTCGCATCTTGTCACGGATGGTAATGACGCATTGCTCAGAGTGAATTACATGTATTTTTTTTGAATTATTTGATATAAAAATAAATTGCAAGTAATTAGAATTTACTACCAACTCTTAAAATGTTGTTCAACTTGTATCTAATGCATATAACATCAGTCTTGTTGTCCTCGAGACCAAGGTCTTGGTCTCGAGTGCACTCGAGTTCGTTTTTAAAAGTCTTGGTCTTGGTCTTGAGGTTCAAGGTCTTGGTCTTGGTCGTGGTCTTGAGGTTCAAGGTCTTGGTCTTGGTCTCGAGGTTCAAAGTCTTGGTCTTGGTTTTCCAAGACCAAGACCAAGACTTTTGACAATGTGAACAGTCATCTAACAAAACGCAAGAATTTAAAAAAATTTCCCAATAATTAGCCTACTAAAACAATTGCTTAAGTATTTACACGGCGTGAATGAGGCTTAACTGTTGTTTTGGACAGGGGTTATCTTGATTTCAGGTTATTTACCATGGAATGATTTCAAAACAGATTCACGATTTGTACATTTGCATCAAGTGCTTGAAAAGCTGCTCTGTGTGCCAGTGATTTCAGCACCAGTAGAACGTATTTTTTACATGGCAGAATTTTTATGAGGACCCACAGGTCACGTCTTGGTCAGAAAATTCTGAGCGAATTGTTTTTTTTGATGCAATAGGCATTTCAAATAACATTTTGCATGAAGGACTTTTGTAAATACGAATTCGGAATTTTCTGCACTCTGCATTTGGAGTTGCTTTTTTGTAAATAAAATAAAAGACTCGTGTTTTAATACAAATAGCGAGTAGTCCGACTTGACAATTTTTAAAAAGTAATATAAGTCTGCATATGGTTGTGATTTTTTGTCTTGTTCTCGGTGTTGGTCTTGAGTTTCAAAGTCTTGGTCTTGGTCTTGGTCTTGAGGTTCAAGGTCTTGGTCTTGGTCTTGGTCTTGGTCTCGAGGTTCAAAGTCTTGGTCTTGGTCTTGGTCTCGAGGTTCAAGGTCTTGGTCTTGGTCTTGAGGTTCAAGGTCTTGGTCTTGGTCTTGGCCTTGAGGTTTAAGGTCTTGACAACAAGACTGTATAACATACAGTTATAGCTGATGCTGCACAGATTTTTTCTGCAGCTGAAAATAATATTTCTTTTTCAAAATAATTTCGAAAAATGTCTTAATTTCTTGACACCAGACTAATATATCATGTGAAGGAAAGGCCTGTTGCATTCCTACTTAATGCTGGTATCATCTACTTTTAAGAAATTGCCATTTTATAAGCACCAGAGGAATATTTCAGGTCCCTGTGATTAAATATGATTACACAAAAAGGGCGGACTGTAATGAGAAAAGAGGAGTTTTTACTTTATAAATTCTGAAAAATTAACTTATGATTAAAAATGTAGTGGATTTCTTTCAAATTAGTTAAGTTTAACTATGTACATGACTAAAAAACACTTGCAACCAATTTTGGGAAAAAAATTTTGGGGTTTTTCGGAGACGAAAATTTTTACATTTCGGATAATGACCCATATATGACGTCAAACAGCGTATACTGTCTGTACAGCGTTGAGTCTAATTACAGACCTTTACCCCGGACGCGGCAATATCAAATTACCTCATGGAATTGCTAGCGTTGCAAATATGAGCAGTGTAAAGGGAAGGGGGTCCAAAGTAGCCTAAGTAGATCACTCCTCATATGCATGGTGTCTGCGACAAGCAAATGACGGAATCTTCTAATTTAATCTGCTGTTCAATAAGTTTTGAGCCTAATCTATTTAAGAGAAAGGTGGACGAATGAGCATACATTTATTTTTCAACATAGTCACCGCCTTTGTCAATGCGTAGTTTGCAGTCTTGTTGTCCTCGAGACCAAGGTCTTGGTCTCGAGTGCACTCGAGTTCGTTTTTAAAAGTCTTGGTCTTGGTCTTGGTCTTGAGGTTCAAGGTCTTGGTCTTGGTCTTGAGGTTCAAAGTCTTGGTCTTGGTTTTGCAAGACCAAGACCAAGACTTTTGACAATGTGAAGTCATCTAACAAAACGCAAGAATTTAAAAAATTTATCCAATAATTAGTAAAACAATTGCTTTAGTATTTACACGGCGAGAATGAGGCTTTACTGTTGTTTTGGACAGTTATCTTGATTTCAGGTTATTTACCAGGGAATGATTTCAAAACAGATTCACGATTTGCACATTTGCATAAAGTGCTTGAAAAGCTGCTCTGTGTGCCAGTGAATTCAGCACAGTAGAACGTATTTTTCACATGGCAGAATTTTTATGAGGCCCCACAGAAAATTCTGAGCGAATTGTTTTTTTAAAATGCAACAGGCATTTGGAATAACATTTCGCATGAAGGACTTTTGTAAATAGGCTACGAATTCGGAATTCTCTGCAGTCTGCATTTGGAGTTGTTTTTTTGTGAATTGAATAAAAGACTCATGTTTTAATTAAAATAGCTAGTAGCCCGACTTGGCAATTTTTTAAATAAGTAATATAAGTCTGCATATGGTTGTGATTTGTTGGTCTTGTTCTCGGTGTTGGTCTTGAGTTTCAAAGTCTTGGTCTTGGTCTTGAGGTTCAAGGTCTTGGTCTTGGTCTCGAGGTTCAAAGTCTTGGTCTTGGTCTTGGTCTTGGTCTTGAGGTTCAAGGTATTGGTCTTGGTCTTGGTCTTGGTCTTGAGGTTTAAGGTCTTGACAACAAGACTGGTAGTTTGTAACGATATCGGAGTTTTTCAATGCCATTAGGCTAAACTATAATTGTGCTGACTGTCCCATCAACTCCCGTTGCATATCTGAGTCGAAAATCTCCGTCCACGGAGGTTTTTTAAATTTGGAATCGGGTGGTAATCACTTGGTGCCAGGTCACTGAGGTCAGGAGAGTATGGTGGGTGGCGTATTTCTTCAAATCCGCATTCAACAACTGCAGCTTGTCTAACTTGATATGATCTATGAGCAGATGCAAAAGCAGAGGTATCTGGGTTAAATTTCCTCGGCGCTTCTCTTAAATTGCGACGCGCAGCTTGCAAAGTAAGTCAGCATAGTAGTCAGCAATCGTCACTTTGTTTGGCAGTAAACCTTGAGCATCCTAGAAACTATCTTGCCAGCTGATGCTTGCACCTTGAACTTGCGGGGGCTTGGAGAACTGGCGTGGGATTTTTGCTTTACTAGCGCCTCCTAGCGAACTCCGGTATAAAATAAGTACTCGGTAGGAATGGTGAAGACACTGGTGTGGAGTGTTGTTCTGTACGGCTCCGAGACATGGACAATGAGGAAGGACGACATAAAAAGATTGGAGGCCTTCGAGATGTGGGTGTGGCGCAGAATGGAGAGAGTTAGCTGGGCGGAACGGAGGACGAACGAGGAAATCCTGCAAATGGTAGAAGAACAAAGATCACTCATAAGTACTATACGCGGACGACAAAGGAAATGGATCGGACACATCCTAAGGAGTGAGACACTGCTAAGAGACATCATGGAGGGAAGGATGGAGGGGAGAAAGACGCGAGGAAGACCGAGGGCAATGCTGCTAGACTAGATGATGACAAAAGAAGAAGGATACAGTGGACTGAAGAGAAGAGCACAAGACAGAGAACGATGGCGTCATTGGTCATACGAACCTGCCGGTGGGCAGAGAACATAAAGAAGAAGAAGGGATCACACATGAATGAGAGGATTGAAACTGAATGAAATAACAGGTCAACAACAGATGTCGTCGACATCGGTTAAGTGTCAAATTTATTCGCTAGGTGCCACTAGCAACATTAGTTTTTAATGGTATCACTACAATTCGTCTACCGACATTTCGTCTACTATGACGTTTCCTTGATCCCGCTTGTAGTTTAATTTATGTTTTAATCGTTGATACCGCTTATAGCTTTATCTATATTTTAATCTTTCATCCAGGTTCTACTGTTAGTTATATTTTAATCGTTGATCTGTAGGCTACACGAAACGTCATAGTAGAAGTGTCGTAGACGAAAAGTCTGTAGACGAATTGTCGTGGAACCGTTTATAATCAGAAAAATGCGCTAGACTTAGGCCTAAACATCAAAATATAAGAAGGCTACACATAATCAAGTCGAAAAAAATTTCAAGTTACTTGATAGCTTAAATATTACCACAAGAGCCAAGTATAAAACAACAAATTTTCAAGTAACGTGATACTTTAAATATAGCCAGCTCACTGAATCAAGAAACAGACGTGGTATGCAGCTGTGCAAGCTGAAACTACTCATATTATCCACGTCACCTTACATAATAGCCCCTGACTCGGCGTTTTAATTAAGAACCAGTTGGAAGGTGATGGCGAATTGAGGCACGTCGGTTTCGCCACGGATCAGGTTTCCATTGAAGAATAGGACTAAGCCAAGCAATTTTCTGGCTAATCTGGTGATTACTACTAGTGGACTCCAGTTGTTGGCCTTCTGCTTGGTCGCTGCTGAAAGCTGCTACCACTGCAGCTGCTGCTGTCTCTGTGTGTGTCTATGTGTGTCTGTCTGTGTGTGTCTGTGAGTGTCTGTCTGTGTGTCTGTGTCTGTATGTGTCTGTCTTTATGTGTATCTGTCTGTGTGTGTCTATGTGTGTCTGTGTATGTCTGTGTGTGTCTGTCTGTCTGTGTGTCTGTCTATGTGAGTCTCTGTCTATGTGTGTCTGTCTGCTTGTGTGTGCCTGTCTGTGTCTATCTGTCTTTGTGTGTCTATGTGTGTCTGTCTCTGTCTGTCTGTCTCTGTGTGGTTATGTGTGTCTGCATGTGTCTGTCTGTGTGTGTCTGTCTGTCTGTGTGTCTATGTATGTCTGTCTGTGTGTCTATCTGTGTATTTCTGTCTATGTGTGTCTGTCTGTGTGTTTGTCTGCTGATGTTGATTTGTCTGTCTGCATGAAATTCAACCGGTGTCAGATGCGTTGTCGGTGTAATTCAGCTGACATGGCTGCCATGACGACTGACAGATGGTACACGATAAGAATTGACAGATATGTACGAAGGCGGATATGGATAGACGCACAGACGACCATGGGGGAATTGAAGAGGCGGAGAAATGATCAGATGTGAATGCAGGGGCAGAGAAAACGAGGGAGACAGTGATGAGCACCATAAACTTAGGCAGAAGGAAAATAATTGCGGTAGGGAAGTATTGCGCAACAGTAGAGTAACGGAGAGGGTTGAGATGGCTGATAAGAATTGATTGAGGCGAATATGAATCAACAGTTGAGCCTCGTGCCATTATAATAGTATACCAATGATCTAGGCGCTGAACTTCTCGTGATTCGAGCCACGCTTTATTTTCGCCATAAATGTCTGGTAAGTAAGAGAACGACAGATGTATTGGGTTTGTAGCTAAACCAGATAATTATGGACAATGAGTATCTGGTAATGGTGAAGCATAACAGGTGTAATGATAGGTAGACTGAATATGAGACAAAAGCAATTGAAAACAGACTGCTTGTTAGAAACAGAGAAAATTATCTAGCCAAACATGCAGTGAGATACAGACAGACAGGCAGGCAGACAGACAGACAGACAGACAGACAGACAGACAGACAGACAGACAGACAGGTAGAGTGTCAGCAATAGGAACAGGAAAAGATCGATAGTAGCAAAAGGAAAGAATGAAAGAGTGACCCAGAGTCCCAGACACATCGTGTCACTCTCAAAAGAGATGCAACGAACGAGACGGAAGGATACATTCGGGGACGATTTTAAACAGCGATAACAGATACGAGTAGAAAGGGCAGACCGAGAAAAATACAGATATATACATGGGCGGCGATTTAGGGGGCGACGGGGACATGTCCCCCCACCTTTAAGAGTGGGGGGACACGCCATACATTTGTCTCCCCCAAATTTTTAAGAAACACAGAAAAATGCCCAAAAATGTAATTTCGGCATTTGCGTGTGATAGTTTTGACAGGCTTTTTTGACGAGATGAGGTAAAAATGAAATGTATAAGGAGAAGTGTCCCCCCGAAAAAATTATGAGAAAGTAGAAAGTCGTAAGAAATTTGTAATAAAGAATTTTTTGGGGAGAAGAATTTCGAAAAGTAAAAAGATTAAGAGAGAGCGATGACATGACGTTCCGAAAAAAAGGTCATCAGCTTTTTTTGGAGATGAATTCGGGGAAAAGTTAAGAAGTTTTTGTGGAGAAAGGAAAGATTTTTGGGACATAAATTCCTTAAAAAAAGTTATTGACCAGACCATGGGCAACTTTGTCCCCCCCCACCTCTCAGACAAGATCGCCGCCACTGGATATATATACCTACATATAAAGGGGGAGAGACAGACAGACAGAGATAGAAAGAGAGACAGACAGAGACAGAGCGACATAAAGATACGGTAGGTTAACTCTCCTTGTGCACTGCATCATCTGTCCTCTGAGTCTGCAGCGCAGAAGAGAAGTTCCGACGGCTGTGACCGAAGACCGGGCGAACATTTCTAGGCTCCCGCGAGTGTTTGTAGCCCTAGGTCAACTCCGCGAATGGTTACGGCGCCTCAGATAACAAAACACAAACCCTGCGCCTCTCAATCAGTCCCACTTCCAATTAGTGCGATTAGAAGCAACGAATATAAAGTTCTTGGGGGCTGGGCCTTATTATTCTTTCGGCCCTGTTATTTGACCCATTGACCCTGTCAAGATTAAAGCCCGCTCTGATCAGTGCCTCAGCTCTGACCTAGTAAATTAAGTTAATTATTTACATGCAGAATGGTTTGTATCCGTGACAATTAAATGCAAATGTTAAAACCTGGAGGCCTTTAGGCAGTGAGCCTATATCGCTCCAGTTTTGTGTCTGGCGCTCCAAGTTTTATTTGGACAAAGCCTTATTATAGGCGGTGTAATGAGTGGACGTGGCTTTAAAAGAGAAGACATAACATGTATGAGACTAAGCATGAGGCAAGCGCTAGACTTGACTGATTCAGCCGAAACGAATAGAAAAAATGAAAAAGAATGGAAAAGAAATTAAAAAGAATTCATTTGCACCAGTCGCATCCAGAAACTGCTGTTGCTGCTGCTGCAAAGTGATAGTGATGGTCATGGTGGTGGTGTTGATGGTGGTGGTGGTGGTTTTGGTGATGATGGTGATGATGATATTGATGACTGTGGTGGAGATGGTGAATTGATGATGATGATGATGATGATGATGATGATGATGATGATGAAGATGAAGATGATGGAGATGATGATGATGATGATGATTGTGGTGTGATAGTGAATTGATGATGATGACGATGATAATAACAATGATGAACAACAACAACGACAACCAAATCAATCCAAATGACGCATGACAATGACCACAACTACAACAACAATAAGATTTAAAAAATAAGAGCACAGAGAATAAAAACAAGGAGAAGAGTTACCAGAACAAGAGCAGACACAAAAAAGAGCATCCAGAAGAAAAGAACATAGCAGACCAGACAGTGTGAGAATGGTCGGGGGTTGGGTGGTTCAACCCCCTAGTCTTTCTTTGGACTCCCAGTTAAGTCTTCATTGCACACCCCAGGGGGTCGTTTCCAATCCCCTCAGTTGTACTAGTGTGATTATATTGTGTATATATGTTAGCGTTTTCTTTCACAATTCACTTTGTGGGTTACTAATAAAGTAATGCTCCGGCTTATTGTGATATTTGTGAGCGTGTGAATTGTATACTAATAAATTTGGTGATGTCATCACTTTAAGGAGTTTAAGCTTTCTATTGTAATTTGTATTGTTGAATTTCTCAGTTTTGCACAATACGGATACAATATTCAATTCCAACATAAATCGAACTCATCAAAGTCTAATCCACTCCCCAGTCTGTTTTTTTACAATTCCAACACTGAGAACAGAACAGAGCGGCACTGTAACAGTCTAACTCTAATCTAATCTAATATAATATAATTCAATCTAAGCATAGCGTCACCGCCAAACATAGTAACACACATGATTCGGATTATACGCTTTGCTGCATTCACTGTAGTTGTACACTGACTGTAAGTGGCGGGAGGGAGGACTGAAGGGCGGTTTCTTCTCTGTCTTTATCAATCCATCCCTCAACTCAAACTCAAACACCGCCATTTGTCGAATGAATAGCCGGTCAACTTGTGCGGTCTGCAAGACATCACAAGCAAACGATAGATCATCCACAGCTTCTCTGGTGGCCTCTCTTCTGCGCGACCACACATGTTTGTCTTGACGTCCCTCTAAATATAGCCAACATCTTTACCTTCCTTGTCCCGCTCGCTCTCTCCAACCGGTTTTCCCTAATAAATTCCCGATTTCGTGGTTGCGCTGAACAAACAGAGATTGATATCCGTTTATATTCGACGGCTGAAGTCAGCGAAGGATAATGTTTATCTTGTCGACGACTTCACTCAGAGGACGAACCGAGCTAAGCCGGCGAATTATTTGCTTACTTTGGACGCCGCTGTTTACACGACCAGGACTTTTTGAGCGAGTAACAACGCCTGGCTTGTATTTCACCTGATTAATCACGGACAGGTGGCGACTGAGAATACCCACTATTCACGATAATACCCCCTATTCATGTACCTACCCTTCCTCTTACCGTGCAGGCTCCTCCCATCCAACTCCAGTTCTTTCTAAGAACTTCTTTAACACCACCGCCGTAATACGGCTCTATCTTTCCATACACTCTGGAGTCTATCACGTCTTAATGTCTAAAGCATACGCAGTAGACAAGTACGAGGCAGACAGACAGACAGACAGACAGACAGACAGACAGACAGACAGACAGACAGACAGACAGACAGACAGACAGACAGACAGACAGACAGACAGACAGACAGACAGACAGACAGACAGATAGACGGGAAGTTAGCTATCCAGCAGAGCGTCAGAAAGAGGAAGTCTAGGATTGAGATGCAATCCGAAGCAATCGAGTTTTGAGCATGCATGTAGCCGAATTTAACCAGAGAAAAACGTTTTACCTATCAACGTATACAAAGAAACAATTTCAAAGCATGAGACCGACGGCAACAAAGAACTATTTGTTAAACGTGCGTAACAATTCACTCGACTACAATAGAGTTCGTGATAACCTGTGTGAGAGGAATTAGTGAAGTATGCTGGTGGATACAATGATTGGACAGAGTGCGTTGCAACGGTTGCATACTGTTTGCACTGTATGTAAATGTACGCGATTTTATATAGCGACCGTATATGACCTCGACCCTGCACATTTTTCAATTAATTCATATGGTTAGATTCATGGGCGGCGATCCAGTGGGATCGAGGGGATAAGACCCCACCTTTTACAGTGGGGGGACACACTATACAGTTGTTCCCCAAAATTTTGAAGAAACACTAAAAAAAGTCGACACATTTCACGCGTGAAATACTTTTTCATCTCTTGTTTTTGACCAGATCAGTTCAAAAGTGTACCGTCCCCCCCACTGTTAAACAACATCGCCAGGTCCTTCACCACCGCTGCCCGATTGGATGACTGTCACGTACGCCATTTAAGGTCTCTGTGCAAGGACCGTGCTAGCCTGAGATATAAATATCTGAGCTAGGCGAACCGGTACCATCACGCAGGGAGGTTCACGGAACGTACGTTGTTGCCAGCGTAGCTAACCGGGCCAAGTATATAAGAACAAAAAAGGAGAAAGAACGCAATTTGTTTTCAGACCATGTATGGTAGAATTGCTTTCCTGTACAGCTTCTATCAAGGTTCGAGTCCTACATGACTCGCCTGCGGACGGCAATGGCCAATGAGAGACTGTTGGCGACTATACAGCTTCTAGGAGAAGTTGTTTACGACTGAATTCGAGTTGGAGCGATAAAGGAAAGAGGGAGTCGAAGTTTCCTTATCAGCCGCCCCTTCATCCCCCACCAGCAGCATTTGCAACTGCAGTAGCAGCAGCAGCAGCATCAGCAGCAGTGGCATCGACAGCGGAACGTAACCGTTGACAGGTGCGTCTCGTGGAGGAATTCAACGTTATCAGGACGTCGTGCATCTTGTCTCGACCGCCAGAGGGCCTGTGCTATTAATAGCCGCCTCGGCTTAACAATTATGCTTAACCGCTTAGGCTACAAGCGCTGGCTATTATCATCGTCATCGTCGTCGTCGCCATCATCATCATCATCATCATCATCATCATCATCATCGTCGTCGTCGTCGTCGTCATCATCATCATCTGATCTGCATCTGCATTAGTTTCTCTATCATCGTCAGTTTTGCAAAATTGCTTTGCATTGAATTTAGTTTCTTCTTCTTCTTCTTCTTCTTCTTCTTCTTCTTCTTCTTTTTCTTCTTCTTCTTCTTCTTCTTCTTCTTCTTCTTCTTCTTCTTCTCCTCCTCCTCCTCCTCCTCCTCCACCACCTCCTCCTCCACCACCACCACCACCACCACCACCACCACCACCACCACCACCACCACCACCACCACCACCATTAGTATTATCATCGTTCTGAATGTTTTTGTCGTCATTATCATGGCGATTGTTATCGGCGCGTTCTGTGCAGTCTCTTCACGTGATGACTCTAAGACCTGTCTCTTATTCAGTCGTCCAACTGTTCCTCCACAATCCAATCACCGTCCGAAGTGTTTATGTTTCAACAACTACGCGGCGATCGCCAAAGCACTTGACCGCTAGTTATCCAGCTCCACTATCATAAGCCCGTTATCCATTTCTACCATAGACTATCTTCTTCCGTGTGTGGTGTCTAGTAGCAGGCATATACTAATGTGGCCACAGCGACGCTCACAAAATCGTTGTTCAGTTTATGGTACGTAAAGTTGTTTGAATAATTGTTTGTACTGTTTATCCATCGTGGCCTGACTGCAGGTATATCATGTGTACTGATCGGTGTTATCGTAATCGTAATCACGCTTTTGTATAGCGCATCTCCACTGTAGTCTGGCAGTAGTCTTGGCCAAGTGTGCTTTCTTGCCAGCTATTGTCCTGACCACATCAGTATCTGCTTCAGCCAGACATTCAGGCTGTGAGTTTATTTATATGAGTGTTGTATCTTATCGATAGAGAGCGCTCTGATCTTAGCCAGAGCTATGATGACTTGTAACCTCGCCATCTATAAACATGTCTGAGTCCAAGATGGCCGTCATTCAACTCGTCTAACCCGGAATTAGCCGTTAATGCCCGTCACCAGATGATGGTGTTCGTGGCCTGCTTTAGAAATGTATATCGACAGGAAACTCAGGCGGAGACGCCCAACCCTGCACGAGAGCATAGAACGCCTCTAAGTTATTGCTTTCCCTTCAGTTGTCTTACAAACACGTGTTCACACAATCATCGCAAACAATACACTATAATACAATACATTACAATATACAATAAAGTGCAATAGAATACAATATAATACAATATGATACATTGCGAAAATGCACTACAACGCAAGACAATACAATGTGAAATAATGCAATACAATACAATGCAAGACAATAAAGTGCAATACAACTGAAATGTGATAATGCTCTTTTACAAAGTTCAGAGGTGCACAAACAAGTCCCAGAAACATGAGAAAGTTTTGAACAACGAGAGACTGGAAAAAGAAAGTTATCAGTTTGAAGCGAATTAAGCTGAGTGGTTTACACGAGGAGATAGAGTTCCAGATAAGCACGAACGAGTTTTCCAGGAAGAGTGACAAGAATGAATGGAGACGATGAGTGACAGATGCCAAGAGAAGCAGATGCCATCGATGGGGGTTTTGGTGCGTGATGCCAGAGACTGGCAAGGAAGGAAATCGGACGACAGACAAGCAGACAAACAGAGAGACACGCACAAGGAGAAAGCAGTCGTTAGTCAGTGAGTCAGACAAGACAACATACAGATTACAGACGCACACGCAGAC
>OY744611.1:40733494-40760994 GCA_963556255.1 Allolobophora icterica
ATTACATTACGATATGAGCTCCTTGATTTTTCTTTGCCTCTTTTCCGTAAGCGCTTTTAAACCGTTCTGTTAGAATGTAAATAAGTGAGTGAGTGAGTAAGTAAGTAAGTAAGTAAGTCTAATCTTTATTAACAAATTGTTAATCGCACTTTGCGTGTTATTGTGTTGTCAGATCGAAATTCGAAAGAGACTCGGTGAATTTTTCTCTAACTGGCGCTATATAATTCTAGTATGAATTACACTTAAAATTACAATCACATTTACATCGCATTAAACTCCATTACAATAGAGTACGTTAAGTTGTTTACAGTACGTTGCAGCACAAATAATTATAGAGCTGTTCACGTTACATTTACATCTCATTAAACTCCATTACAGTAGAGTACATTAACCTGTCTACAGCACCAATGCATGCGACGTCGCGTAATGCGATGCTAAGCAGTGTAATGCGATGTGACAGACGGAAGTTCCTTTCGTTCATTAATAAGTCGTTTGTTCAATTAATCTTATGACGTAGTCATTAGCCATCGACGGCTGCTGCAGCTGACTCAATTCATCAGCCACCCAAGACACCCGATTGACCCCCACCCACACAGTTGGTTCGCACCAGGGAGAAAGTACGGTTGCCTGGAGCGCCGAATTAAACTCTGCTAGCATCAGACACGCGTGTGTCTAGGTTAATAGTAGTGGTAGTTGGAATGTCTGCTAGTGTGGCTTTCTAGGATATCCAGGTGATTGTTTGAATGTCTGATTGTATAGACCGCAGTTGCCATTCGTGATTAATGCCAGATAATTGTGGCATGCCTCGTCTGGTAATCGTTCTTGACGCTCAAATTCCAAACTGTATATTCAGTGTAATCGTCTGCCCTCTATATATCCACCCGCTTCACGTTTGTATCAGGACTTAGAATCGAACCTGAATCCAGTGAATTGTATCCAAAGACAGAAATATTCTCTTCGAAAAATTAATTACAAGTCCTGTGGTCTTCTACGAGGTTTGGCGACTACTCGTTCTCTGCATGGAACAGTCTTCATGAGCATGTGAAGAATGCGACATCTCCGGGGACATTCGAATCACAGCTCCATTAAAAATATCCTGTGATTGTCTTTGATTGTTTACATTTTTGACTCATGTACAGCGCCCTTTCTTTGACATCGGCTGTGGTACGGCACTATATAAATAGAATTATTAATTAATTAATTAATTAATTAATTAGCATCAATCCTTATTCCCAAGACTTATGACTGTTCAGCTATAGGGCGTCTGATTGCCTTTGTCTCGATAAAGTGAAAAGTTACAGAACTGGGTCGCTTTGTGCCACTGCACGTGAGCTACGCTTCCCTTTGTGCCTCGATAACTAACTAATGCGGGTCCAACGAAAGTGTCTGTCAGAGCAGACATTACTGCCAAGGAAGGTCAAGAAGATCATTTCGTCCATACTAACCGTATACCAGCAGGACATTTATTTCTGGGTAGGGGTGGTGGTGCTTAAACAGAAGGACCTATATGCCGTCGTAGCATCTGCCTTGTGCCATGAAACAGTCCATCTCTCGCTGACGGACTTTCCCACAAATTTTGGAAATGACACGCCACCTAGCGGTTGCGATATAACGACGGAAATTAAACAGATGCCGTCGCAATAAATGGTCGCGCCGCGTTTCCTGTATATATAATTACGTCGATCAAGAACGCATTCCATTTAGACTTTGCAACGCGTGTGTAGGCTCACGCTGACTCATACACACTGCAGGCGCACCAACGGAGGATCGATGGAATGCGTATGGGATGACTAGACATACTTCTGTGACTTAAGACTTCTAGGCTTAAAGTTTATCCAATTATAGGATTAAGGTATACCTCTCCAAGTGCAACTCTGCGTTCTTCTTTGTCCAAATTTACCTTTAACAGGCTGATCTGTGCCGTCTGCCATAACGACTTGAGCGCTATTTTAGTTTCTAAAAATGACGCGCTATATAAATGTTTTACTACATTACAATACACAATCTGGTTATGTAGGAAGACTTGAGAGTATCTATAGGTCAAGTCCGTGCATGTGCGTAAATTACATTAAACGTTAAAATTATTTTAGATTTCATATCCATATATACTATATGGCTTATATATAATATATATGATTTGCATGTGATGTGTATACGTTAATTGCACTTTTACATATGCCGAGACCAAGAAAGCGAACTTGCAAACGCTTCTTAACAAGATAGAGGAAGGGGCCGCTCGCTTATGAGCTGCACTGCTTCATATATATATATCCCTATAAATATGGCATATATTTAATCTATATTTGTTTATGTAAGCTCTACATAATTGCCATTCCATATGCATTACATATATATATATTTATAGTTATTTGTCATATATATATACTAATGTATGATATTTAATTTACTGTTATCATACATATATGTATATGCAGATAAAGATCTTTATCTTTGATCTAAATGTATATGTTGATGTTTGAGTTGCAATGGAAGGGCTTCGGAAGGTGCCTGGATTTTATCAAAATAACTGACGTATGAAGATATAATTATTCCGGAATCATTTCTTGGCAATTGCGGTCTTGTGCGTCCGATGCCTAGATCAGTCTGGAGAAGGGAAAGAGGGAAGGAGAGGGGAGGGTAGGAAGAGGGTGGGTGCGGGAAGGCCGGTCGAAATGGAATCGCACTGGAATCGATGGATTAATTAAACTGTGCTGACGTTTATTGAAGCTGCCATTACAGACCCACGTGGAAGAGGAAGAAGGGGAGGAAAGAAAGGAGGAGGTTGAGGAGGAAGGGAATGAAGAGGAGGAAGAGAAAGAAGAGGAAAAAGAGGAGGAGGAGCAGGAAGAAGGGGAAGAAGAAGAGGAGGAAGAGGAGGAGGAAGAAGAGGAGGAAGAGGAAGAAGAGGAGGAAAAGGAGGAAGAGTAGGAAGAGGAAGAAGAGAACCAAAAAAGGAGGAAGAATAGTAAGATGGGATAGAAGAGTAAGAGGTGGTAGAGGAGGAAGAGGAGGAGAAAGAGAAGGAAAAGGAGAAGGAAGAGGAGGAAGATGAGGAAGAGGAGGAAGATGAGGAGGAGAAAGAGGAAGAAGACAATTGGAAGAGTATGACGAATAGGAAGAGGAACAGAGGAGCAAGAGGACAGAATATGAGAAAAAAGGAAACGGCGAAGAGGATGAGGAGGAGCAGTAGTAGGAGGAGGAGAAGGAATAGCAGCGTGGTAGAATACGGAGAATGCGAACTGCGAAGCATGGCACCGATGTTTGACGACCACGAGACATATATGTGGAAGAGAAGGAGGAGTGAGATAAGGAGGAATAAGAAGCGGAGGAGAGCCCTGGAGAGAAGGGAAGGTCGCTGGCGCAGAGGGGGTCTCTCAAATTGCTCTCGTTAAAGCCCTAGGTTTTAGGTTTGGCGGTTTCCCTCGTAGAATGAAGTGACCAACGACTGTAGGCGGTTCAAGTAAGCATCTGTCGGCCAATGGGCGTTGATTTCATTTTGGTTTACACATCTTACAAGCATAGGCTGCTGAATTTAATTATATGCATAGCCTAGGCAACATCGTCCGCTTTGTGGAATGGAGGCGAGGCGCAGGGACGGTCGGTCGATCGGTGGTAGCCCCCACCCTAGGCCCTTCACCCTCCCTCTGGCCCTCTAGCGGTCGGACGGATGGATGGAGATGCATCGCTAGGGCAGACTAGACCCGACAGGGCATACCCCGTACAGGCCCTACCTCGATCAATTGACCACTTGTATATATATAACCGAGCTGTGGGTCGACTAATTTGTGTATACGAAAGCCAGGTAAGCTGGCTAGAGGTCATACCTGTACTTCTAGAATGTATACAAGTTGTTCCAATTATCCAAATTTACCCCCCCATACACTCATATTACTATGGAGTTCATTGCTATGAAGATACTTACAGGGTTGAGAAACAAGTCTGTAGTTTCTATATGCGATTAGATTGCCATGAACAAATACGAACTTACTATTGTGGTAGATGGCGATCAAGAGGAAGCCATACGGGCATTTTTTGCTCACAACAACTGGAATTTTGAAAAAATTGGTAATTATGAAGACGATGCGTATATATATATATATATATATATATATATATATATACTGAAATTGTATAAATTGTTTTGTGTGGTGAACCCTGTACAAGTAGGCCCTATTGTTCTTCAGGTAGCGCTATACGTGCGCAAATAAGATTGAACTAAGATTTATAAATATTAAATTAAATTGCATTTATTATCCTTGCAAATATTTAGCTCAAACCATGCTATAGAAATACATAGTAATAATAACATCAGCAATGTTAGTATAATGACAACTGATGTGAACAGCAGTAACAGCAGTAATGATAATAAATGGCCAATTAAAAATGTAATTATTAAAATTACCATGATTATTATTATTACGATATGTAATAAGACAATAAACATATGCATAACCCAGCTAAGCTGTCGTTCAAGTCAAGTCGAAAGAGCTAATTGTATGTTGATGACATTATAAATATATCTCCAACCAATCGAAACTGCCTTTGTTCCAATTGCAGAGTTGGAACCACCAAAGAGAAGAAAATCTTGTATGGATGCCGCTTCGAAGGAGGTCTTGGTCGCGTCCAATGGAAATAGTACAGAGTCAGAAATTGAGGCTCAAAACAGTCATGACATTCAAGTGTCAGCTGATCATTTGCAGCTGCAGGGTGAAAATCATCAATCGGAAGGCGCCTGTCCTCTTTGTTTTCTCTCTCCGTGCGTGGGTTCTGCATCTCCAGGTTGGCTTGGCGGAGGACAAGCAGCGCATGCAGCTAACAGTCCAATACGAAGAGTAATTTATGGAAAATATTGGAAGATCATTTGCAACTTGGGTGGGTGGACGAGCCCATTATATCTGGCCAAGAAACTAACGGAATCGAACGGTGTACTTCACATGCGGGAAATAATGCCAGATTGCGTAGTGCGAAAAGTGAGATCGTTGTATCCGAATCCAACAGGCACGCCTTACATGGGCCACAAGTGGGAGTAACATTGATACTTTGGATAATTCGCCGGACTTTGTTTAGACAGAGAGATTTTTATTGTACACTTACTTTCTGACATAAAGCAGAATTTTATCGATTGTGAGCTGCTTATGTACACCTGTCATAGCTATGATTCAATGTAACATAACATTCCCCCATTTTAAATTTATATAGCGCCTCTTCAAGATTCCTACTCAGAGGTGGATTTAAACCTGAATTGCCCTCAATTGCTCGGCGCCACACGAAAACCACGTTACGGAGACTAGGTTTTTCATAAGTGCTATGTCAAATCAATTTTGCAATGGCCACAGTCCCTTGTCCGTTCAATCTTCTTTTTTTCTTGCTTGGATTAGGACCTCGTTGAGGGGGGGTAAGCCACAGATTCATTTTTATACAGATTGGAGCATCTTGTTACAGATCGGATGCCCTTCGTGGCATCAACCACAGTTTTCCGCTGTGGACCTAGTCTTGGTGATGAACACATGCCCGCTAGGCAGAGGGTCATCAGGCTTATTTAAATTGAGTCATGTGCTCCCATGTCACAAGGCTGTTATTGGATATTTGCAGCTTTTAGTTGTCAAGCAAAATGCCACTCTTTTTCTACAGTGTGCCCTACTAGCCTTGCCGCTGTTGGTCCGCGACTGCTTATTCGTCAGATATAACCCTGCTTATTTCGCAGCTGACCTCTATTTCTAGAGGTCGTTCCACTATCCGCCACCTGTGGACGCGTGTGATAGCAGTCAGCTCTGCCACACATCAGCTCTGCCACACATCTCTCTGTCCTATGCCAGGCCAAAATCCGGGGAGGTCAAGCAGAGTAGACAGCAGAATGCTAAGGTGGTTATGTGTAATGACGGTTGATGGTTATGTAGCACTGATATGTTTGATTTTAGTGTATCATACAATATTGTCACAGCTCTTACGGTTATTCTACTGTGTAGGGTGCATTGCTTTCATTTGAAAAGCTCTCACTGTCTCCTAATTGGTCGTCATCGGATTCGTCCGAAGAGATTTCACTCTGGCAGGTCTCCTTATCTGCAGAAGTTTCTGTCACAGACTCCGATATTGCTTTAGATGCTGACCACACGGCAATGTACAAATTCCAAATGTTCTCAACAAATACGTAGGTCTTGCGCCGATACACTTTTTTCCCGATTTGGCGACGTGGGTTTTTCGAACGAACAGTCGTGCATATAGACGTGTATGGTCTGTCGACGTGTTCGTTCCAGTCCAAGACAGCCAGATTGCTCCGCAGCTCGTACATTAAATTCCCGTAGTGTATCCGTTTATCCAGATAGATCAGACAAACGTTATTAAAACTTTCCACATAAAATGTGTCGTGGCCTTTGACATAATCTTCAGCGTGCTTGTACACTACCAACGACCGAAGAAAGTCCTGGAGCATTGTAATTGCAGCCTCATTTGAAACAATTCGAACTTCAATCATATGCCCCGGCTCTTTGCAGTGGGAAGTTTCATGGCACTTGCTGTGGTTGTTCTGAAAATGAGGGATGCATGATTCTATGAGCTTACGCAGGGTTTGGGCATCTCCATTGCAATTGTCCATACACCAATAGACGTGGTTTCGAATGGCAGCACCCTTGTCAGAAAGCTCGGGATGCCATGTTTTTCCAATGTTTTTTTGTGCTCCTTGCCCAATTTTTTTCACCCCGGCTGTTATAGGACGGGTGCAGTGCCAGCGGTCATTGGAATTCCTGGCTTGCTTCCTCTCACGTAGGCGCTTGTTGATTGTCATGTTTCGATCATGCACATGATGGGCAACTTTAATGTTGCTGAGATCCAGGCTCTCGTACATCCTGTCGAATCCCACTGCCTCGTGACGCTGTGAACAGTTATCATCATTCCCGTTAATGTGTTGAATATCAACGACTTTGTGAGTTTTCAACCCGATAGCAACATGGTCGGTGTGATAACTATTTCGTCTACAATGATGTCGTGCGTCAGTCATTATAGAGATAGCTCCATCAGGCGACAGTGAAGACTCCTGCGCTCTAGCGCCAAATATAGATTGCTTTCGCAGGTTCTCAGAAATGGCACTAAATGTAACCATATTCCTCCTGCGGAAAAGGTCTGACAATAGTCCAAACCGACTGAAGTCGCTAAAGCGCTCGTACTGTATGGGTGTCATACCAGAGGCCAGGTAGCTCAACATCACTCGGTGGTTGACTTCAAATTCCTTCCGCTCGCTGTCTATTGTGGATGAGGAACTCCACTGAAAGGAGTGTTTTTTCGCACACTCCATATCCACCGACAGCACATGACCACTGTGTGTCCATGACTTCACTGAATACGGCGTCACACATGTGGATGAATGTTGTGAGATTGTGTCGATCAACTGGGCAATGCTGGAGCACTGCCCAACAAAATTCTCATGTGCAGTCTCCAAAGCTGTTGCTGGAGCTGCTGATATTGCTGCTGTGACAGATGCTGGATCAGTCAGTGAAGTTGATTCACTTACTTCTTCCGTGACTGAAGACATCGTGAGTGTCTGCTGCGGATGTTGAGTTGCAGAAGAGAGCTTATTGGTGTCAACATCCATTATGACTTTCACCAGAACTTCTCTCAAACTTTTTACTCCCAACGCCAAGCGAATGTCCTCACATTTTTGCTCAAATTTAAGTTTATCACTGTCGGTTGTAAAAGTTAATTCAAAATGTTTCCTTACAGAAACGTAAGGGTAGCTATAACTCTTGGTAGATCCATCAGACAACCGTTTTTTAAATGTTCGCATGTTGCCAACTGCAACACCTGAAGTCGGTGTCGTTGGTACAGCGTAGTCTCCATCCATCTTTGGAAATAGTTCGATATAATGATACTAATATATGTCCACTAACGAAATACAATGTTATACTACTATAAGGTCCACTACTGAAATAAGATAATAATATAATATACAGACACGAGATATAAGCTGTATCGACTATGCGATTTAAAATGGCTATGAAGTGAAGAAATTACGAAGCTCAACTCTGCTGCAGCGAAATTCAAACTAGAATGAGTACTGCAAACCAAGACTCAATTGTGAAAGGACATTTCCTAAGTTCATTTCCTAAGTTCATTAGCATAATTTGGCATGTGACCTAGTCTCTCTTCCTTAGGCTGTATATTAGCATCTGATACTGGTGCAAATTCTTAGAATATGAAATACAGCTTATTGTCTTTAGTGTTCCGGGTATAATAAGGCAACGGTGACAGCATCAACAGCTGGCATTTATATACAGGTTTACGACCCAAAGCTCGGTTATATATACAAGTGGTCAATTGATCGGGGTAGGCCAGAGGGAGGGTGAAGGGCCTAGGGTGGGGGCTACCACCGATCGACCGACCGTCCCTGCGCCTCGCCTCCATTCCACAAAGCGGACGATGTTGCCTAGGCTATGCATATAATTAAATTCAGCAGCCTATGCTTGTAAGATGTGTAAACCAAAATGAAATCAACGCCCATTGGCCGACAGATGCTTACTTGAACCGCCTACAGTCGTTGGTCACTTCATTCTACGAGGGAAACCGCCAAACCTAAAACCTAGGGCTTTAACTATAACTGTAACTATAACTAAAATGAAAATCCATTAACTATAACTGTAACTGTAACTAAAATAAAATCTGTAAGGAGAATCACACTGCTATCCGCATCGGACGCGGCCATGGCTATCAGCCGATCGAAATACATCACGCTCTAATCAACAACCACGCACTCATATTATCAGGCTATCAATTATTAGCTGATATTAGGTCTATAGGATGTATATATATATATATATATATATATATATATATATATATATACATATATATATTTCATACGTATACAAGCTGGTTGGCCTAGACTAAAGAATGTGAGTATATATATATATATATATATATATATATATATATATATATATATATATATATATATATATATATATATATGATAGCACTACCGTGTAAGATCCGATAGAGGGGCAATACGGATTCCAGTATTATATATATATATAAATATGAGAGAGAGTTGACACGTAATAGATGCATTAAATATGCACTTCTCTTGTCTCAGTATACTTTCCATTCTGTCTTTGTCTGTCTGTTCTGTTTTGTCTGTGTGTCTGTCTCTCTGTATGTCTGAATCTGCCTTTGTTATTATGTATGTAATCGGGCAGCACACATCACATACGTTGTCATGATTGTCTGATTGTCTCTGTCTATGTCCGCTTCTGTGTCTTCGTTTATCCTATTCGCTTACTGCATGGCGCTGTTGCTGCATGTGTGCAAATACGCATTTGAATATCCGGGAGGGGCCACCCTAAACTTAATACTACCTACAGGAATAACCTGAATCCTAATCCTGACTTTAACCCTAAACACAATTCTAACTATCCATAACCACAACCCTTATTCTAACCCCATCCTTAATCTCAAACCTAAACCTAATCCCAACCCTAACCTTAATCCCAAACCACAACCCTTACTCTAAGCCCAACCTTAATCCCAACCCAACCTAAATCCCCAAGCCATAACCCTTACTCTAAGCCCAACCTTAATCCCTACCTTAACCTTAATCTGAAACCATAACCCTACTCTAAGCCAAACGTAGTCCCAAAATCCCTAATCTTAATCTCTAACCACAACCCTAACTCTAAGCCCAACCTTCATCCCAACCCTAACCTTAATCCCAAACCACAACCCTTACTCTAAGCCAAACCATGCCCCAAACCAAAACCCTATTCCTAATCTTGCACACCATCATTACGTCGCCTCACCATTCACTAGACGGCAGCACATGCACAACACTCGGCATTCGTTGCTTTGCATCTCTCTCTCCCGTCGAACGAATCGGTGCTTCAGCCAACCACCGGCTGCAGGTCGACCCTTGTGGGGCACAGCCCGACGGTGCATCGCCTGCTGATGCAGACAGAGAAATGTGTCACCTATCAGCAGCAGCACCAGCAGAAGCCAAGTGACCGAAATTCTTCTGGGACAAAGATAACCACTGCAGCTTCAGAGCCACAGATAAGAATTCCTGGCGATAGTGCAAACAGATAACACGCTTTATAAATACGTTATTTAATTACATATATATATATATATATATGCATATATACTGTAAATAATCTATATATATATTTTGAGTTGTGCACACACGCACATGCACACACTACACCACATTACACCACACCACATACATAATATATGTATATATATATATATATATATCTGTATATACGCATGTATATATATACATGTATATGTATAGATGTGAATATATATTATGTATATATGTGTAGATATACGTATATATGTTACGTATATATGCGATTATTATATTATATATATATATATATATATATATATATATATATATATATATAAGGTGTTATTTATCTTTGAACAGGTTCCTGAACGGACATGACAGTTTAATCTGAGTAATTGCCGCACTTATATCATTTCCACAGCCTGGATCCCTTGCTTCGAGGCACAATTCTAAATATACACACATCGCATATATATATATATATATATATATATATATATATATATATATATATATATATATATATATATATATATATATATATATATATATATATATATATATATATATATATATATATATATATATATATATATATATATATATATATATATAGTTACATGACTCGATCTGCATCCGGTGTGGAATTAGTGCCTCCTCGTCAGAGCTTCATGGATGGTGGGCATTGGTGGCATTTGACCTTCCTGCAGCCTGCGTCCCGGCGCTGGTGGTAGCGACTGCTGGCATCAAATAGTCGGTGCCGTGTGTGTGTAATAGGTTCTGGTTCCGCGTGTTGAGTGAATAATACCGCGTCGTCGTATGAATAATAATGGTCCACTACTGCATCAGCCGTGAATAATATAATAATAGTCCATCACGCGGTGGTGGAACATGGCTTGTCATGGCCGTATGGCTTTGGCTTCGGGGGGGCTCCGTTACGCCCTCTATCGGCCGGCGTCTATTAATTCAATTATAGGTCGACGATTCATCACGAACGCCGGCTGCTGCAAATGGTGGTCGCCTAGGCGGATGCGGGATCCTGATGGCGGGGATCTTACAGGCATTGGCGTAATTTGTGGGGGGTACGAGGGGTACCCGTACCTCCACTTTTTGGATTGGGGTACCGAACCCCCCACTTTTTCAACAATGCCACTCGATATTTTATTATTGTATCTTCCCAGTGATCGCAGTCTACGCCTTGCTTCGCGTATGTAAGAAATTGGTACCCCACACTTTTAGACCAAAGTTACGCCCCTGCTTACAGGGTCTGCAGCTGTGGACGTAAGTATTTCTTGAAAAACACAGGACACGTTATGGGTTTCTGATCCATCATTTGGAAATCATTATCTTCTCATGTTCGCCTATCCTTGTTTTTGCTTTGTTTTTGCTTTGTTTTTGCTTTGTCATTGTATGGAACCTTAGCCGATTGGTTAGAGTACTCTGCCTGCAACGCGTAGAGTCCGGGTTCGAACCTCCATTGAGGTGAACACTGTAGACCAGTGGTGCACAACCTTTTTCGCCCAGGGGCCACTAAACAATTTCTTTGAACCCTTGTGGGGCCAAACAAGTGATGGCTCCGCTTAGTTAGGATGAATGATTCTCAAAATTTTGGCCTATGAAGATGGTGTGTGCACTAAAACATGTATAAAAGTAAGTATAAAAAGTTATAAAACGGACTCGTGGTATTTCTTAATTACTATAATACTGATGGTTTTCCAATGACCACAGTGCGCAAGTCACTGTAGACTTAATGTCAGTGCTGGCTCATAAATAGTCCCTTTTCCTGTTGGACATCGCGGGCCACTTGATGAGTCGTTGGGGGCCAGATTTGGCCCGCGGGCCGGACGTTGTGCACCACTGCTGTAGACCCTAAGCGAGTCCTTTACGCACAGTTGCTCAGCGCCATCGATGTTCTGTCCTGTGGTCCAGTGTGCACTTCGGAATATGGTAGAAGAGCAATATCAAATATAACTCTATTGTTTTGTATTGTATTGTATTGTATTGCCGTACCCTGCCTTGTCTTGTCTACAAACGTTTTATCTTAATCATTGATGCCTTACATAGTAGCTGATACAGTATTGCAACCGATGCACATTGTTGCCCACGATTGTAAGAAAGGTAGTAAACGGCATTGTAGTAACATCTATTACATATGTAAGGATATACTGTTGTTACATGCGATAAATTCATATAAATGTGTGTGTGTGTGTGTGTGTGAGTGTGTGTTTGCGTGTGTGTGTGTGTGTGTGTGTGTGCGTGTGCGTGTGCGTGTGCGTGTGCGTGTGCGTGTGTGTGTGTGTGTGTGTGTGTGTATTGCTAATGCCTAGAAAGGTCATTAGACACAGTATACCTGTACATAACCTCTTGGGAGTCAAGCCATCTTAATCGGAACATACTATGTTCGGGTGCAGTCAAGCGTAACACCCTGGGTGAGAGACACCTTCTGGCTCTTAAAGAAGCACTGAACACCTTTCGTTTAATGGTAATTTTAGGGATACGAAAGACCCAGAAAGGGGAAGACGTTCAACGGAAGGGAAAAGACAGGTACAGACAAAAGCTAATAACAGACACAGCCAATAAAAGAGGCAAACTGCACACGATCAGCGCCAAAACACGAGAATCTGACACCGAATCGGATAAGAATTCTTTTCGTCTCAGTATTATTATATAATGAATCCCATACAATATGATGATGGTGACGACGATGATGATGATGATGACGACGACGACGATGATGATGATAGCAATGATGATGATGACAATGACAATGACGATGACGATGCGGATGAAGATGATGACGATGACGATGCTGATGACGATGATTATGACGATGACGATGACGATGACGATGATGATGATGTTCGTTTATTGAATATAGAGTAAACACATGCTGACAAACCGCAGCCTGAAACACACCTAGCTAGAGTTTTTGGAAGTACATAATGTTGAGTTTAGTGTTCTGGAGATAAATCTCTATTGTCTTTAAAGCCCTAGGTTTTAGGTTTGGCGGTTTCCCTCGTAGAATGAAGTGACCAACGACTGTAGGCGGTTCAAGTAAGCATCTGTCGGCCAATGGGCGTTGATTTCATTTTGGTTTACACATCTTACAAGCATAGGCTGCTGAATTTAATTATATGCATAGCCTAGGCAACATCGTCCGCTTTGTGGAATGGAGGCGAGGCGCAGGGACGGTCGGTCGATCGGTGGTAGCCCCCACCCTAGGCCCTTCACCCTCCCTCTGGCCCTCTAGCGGTCGGACGGATGGATGGAGATGCATCGCTAGGGCAGACTAGACCCGACAGGGCATACCCCGTACAGGCCCTACCTCGATCAATTGACCACTTGTATATATATAACCGAGCTGTGGGTCGACTAATTTGTGTATACGAAAGCCAGGTAAGCTGGCTAGAGGTCATACCTGTACTTCTAGAATGTATACAAGTTGTTCCAATTATCCAAATTTACCCCCCCATACACTCATATTACTATGGAGTTCATTGCTATGAAGATACTTACAGGGTTGAGAAACAAGTCTGTAGTTTCTATATGCGATTAGATTGCCATGAACAAATACGAACTTACTATTGTGGTAGATGGCGATCAAGAGGAAGCCATACGGGCATTTTTTGCTCACAACAACTGGAATTTTGAAAAAATTGGTAATTATGAAGACGATGCGTATATATATATATATATATATATATATATATATATATATATACTGAAATTGTATAAATTGTTTTGTGTGGTGAACCCTGTACAAGTAGGCCCTATTGTTCTTCAGGTAGCGCTATACGTGCGCAAATAAGATTGAACTAAGATTTATAAATATTAAATTAAATTGCATTTATTATCCTTGCAAATATTTAGCTCAAACCATGCTATAGAAATACATAGTAATAATAACATCAGCAATGTTAGTATAATGACAACTGATGTGAACAGCAGTAACAGCAGTAATGATAATAAATGGCCAATTAAAAATGTAATTATTAAAATTACCATGATTATTATTATTACGATATGTAATAAGACAATAAACATATGCATAACCCAGCTAAGCTGTCGTTCAAGTCAAGTCGAAAGAGCTAATTGTATGTTGATGACATTATAAATATATCTCCAACCAATCGAAACTGCCTTTGTTCCAATTGCAGAGTTGGAACCACCAAAGAGAAGAAAATCTTGTATGGATGCCGCTTCGAAGGAGGTCTTGGTCGCGTCCAATGGAAATAGTACAGAGTCAGAAATTGAGGCTCAAAACAGTCATGACATTCAAGTGTCAGCTGATCATTTGCAGCTGCAGGGTGAAAATCATCAATCGGAAGGCGCCTGTCCTCTTTGTTTTCTCTCTCCGTGCGTGGGTTCTGCATCTCCAGGTTGGCTTGGCGGAGGACAAGCAGCGCATGCAGCTAACAGTCCAATACGAAGAGTAATTTATGGAAAATATTGGAAGATCATTTGCAACTTGGGTGGGTGGACGAGCCCATTATATCTGGCCAAGAAACTAACGGAATCGAACGGTGTACTTCACATGCGGGAAATAATGCCAGATTGCGTAGTGCGAAAAGTGAGATCGTTGTATCCGAATCCAACAGGCACGCCTTACATGGGCCACAAGTGGGAGTAACATTGATACTTTGGATAATTCGCCGGACTTTGTTTAGACAGAGAGATTTTTATTGTACACTTACTTTCTGACATAAAGCAGAATTTTATCGATTGTGAGCTGCTTATGTACACCTGTCATAGCTATGATTCAATGTAACATAACATTCCCCCATTTTAAATTTATATAGCGCCTCTTCAAGATTCCTACTCAGAGGTGGATTTAAACCTGAATTGCCCTCAATTGCTCGGCGCCACACGAAAACCACGTTACGGAGACTAGGTTTTTCATAAGTGCTATGTCAAATCAATTTTGCAATGGCCACAGTCCCTTGTCCGTTCAATCTTCTTTTTTTCTTGCTTGGATTAGGACCTCGTTGAGGGGGGGTAAGCCACAGATTCATTTTTATACAGATTGGAGCATCTTGTTACAGATCGGATGCCCTTCGTGGCATCAACCACAGTTTTCCGCTGTGGACCTAGTCTTGGTGATGAACACATGCCCGCTAGGCAGAGGGTCATCAGGCTTATTTAAATTGAGTCATGTGCTCCCATGTCACAAGGCTGTTATTGGATATTTGCAGCTTTTAGTTGTCAAGCAAAATGCCACTCTTTTTCTACAGTGTGCCCTACTAGCCTTGCCGCTGTTGGTCCGCGACTGCTTATTCGTCAGATATAACCCTGCTTATTTCGCAGCTGACCTCTATTTCTAGAGGTCGTTCCACTATCCGCCACCTGTGGACGCGTGTGATAGCAGTCAGCTCTGCCACACATCAGCTCTGCCACACATCTCTCTGTCCTATGCCAGGCCAAAATCCGGGGAGGTCAAGCAGAGTAGACAGCAGAATGCTAAGGTGGTTATGTGTAATGACGGTTGATGGTTATGTAGCACTGATATGTTTGATTTTAGTGTATCATACAATATTGTCACAGCTCTTACGGTTATTCTACTGTGTAGGGTGCATTGCTTTCATTTGAAAAGCTCTCACTGTCTCCTAATTGGTCGTCATCGGATTCGTCCGAAGAGATTTCACTCTGGCAGGTCTCCTTATCTGCAGAAGTTTCTGTCACAGACTCCGATATTGCTTTAGATGCTGACCACACGGCAATGTACAAATTCCAAATGTTCTCAACAAATACGTAGGTCTTGCGCCGATACACTTTTTTCCCGATTTGGCGACGTGGGTTTTTCGAACGAACAGTCGTGCATATAGACGTGTATGGTCTGTCGACGTGTTCGTTCCAGTCCAAGACAGCCAGATTGCTCCGCAGCTCGTACATTAAATTCCCGTAGTGTATCCGTTTATCCAGATAGATCAGACAAACGTTATTAAAACTTTCCACATAAAATGTGTCGTGGCCTTTGACATAATCTTCAGCGTGCTTGTACACTACCAACGACCGAAGAAAGTCCTGGAGCATTGTAATTGCAGCCTCATTTGAAACAATTCGAACTTCAATCATATGCCCCGGCTCTTTGCAGTGGGAAGTTTCATGGCACTTGCTGTGGTTGTTCTGAAAATGAGGGATGCATGATTCTATGAGCTTACGCAGGGTTTGGGCATCTCCATTGCAATTGTCCATACACCAATAGACGTGGTTTCGAATGGCAGCACCCTTGTCAGAAAGCTCGGGATGCCATGTTTTTCCAATGTTTTTTTGTGCTCCTTGCCCAATTTTTTTCACCCCGGCTGTTATAGGACGGGTGCAGTGCCAGCGGTCATTGGAATTCCTGGCTTGCTTCCTCTCACGTAGGCGCTTGTTGATTGTCATGTTTCGATCATGCACATGATGGGCAACTTTAATGTTGCTGAGATCCAGGCTCTCGTACATCCTGTCGAATCCCACTGCCTCGTGACGCTGTGAACAGTTATCATCATTCCCGTTAATGTGTTGAATATCAACGACTTTGTGAGTTTTCAACCCGATAGCAACATGGTCGGTGTGATAACTATTTCGTCTACAATGATGTCGTGCGTCAGTCATTATAGAGATAGCTCCATCAGGCGACAGTGAAGACTCCTGCGCTCTAGCGCCAAATATAGATTGCTTTCGCAGGTTCTCAGAAATGGCACTAAATGTAACCATATTCCTCCTGCGGAAAAGGTCTGACAATAGTCCAAACCGACTGAAGTCGCTAAAGCGCTCGTACTGTATGGGTGTCATACCAGAGGCCAGGTAGCTCAACATCACTCGGTGGTTGACTTCAAATTCCTTCCGCTCGCTGTCTATTGTGGATGAGGAACTCCACTGAAAGGAGTGTTTTTTCGCACACTCCATATCCACCGACAGCACATGACCACTGTGTGTCCATGACTTCACTGAATACGGCGTCACACATGTGGATGAATGTTGTGAGATTGTGTCGATCAACTGGGCAATGCTGGAGCACTGCCCAACAAAATTCTCATGTGCAGTCTCCAAAGCTGTTGCTGGAGCTGCTGATATTGCTGCTGTGACAGATGCTGGATCAGTCAGTGAAGTTGATTCACTTACTTCTTCCGTGACTGAAGACATCGTGAGTGTCTGCTGCGGATGTTGAGTTGCAGAAGAGAGCTTATTGGTGTCAACATCCATTATGACTTTCACCAGAACTTCTCTCAAACTTTTTACTCCCAACGCCAAGCGAATGTCCTCACATTTTTGCTCAAATTTAAGTTTATCACTGTCGGTTGTAAAAGTTAATTCAAAATGTTTCCTTACAGAAACGTAAGGGTAGCTATAACTCTTGGTAGATCCATCAGACAACCGTTTTTTAAATGTTCGCATGTTGCCAACTGCAACACCTGAAGTCGGTGTCGTTGGTACAGCGTAGTCTCCATCCATCTTTGGAAATAGTTCGATATAATGATACTAATATATGTCCACTAACGAAATACAATGTTATACTACTATAAGGTCCACTACTGAAATAAGATAATAATATAATATACAGACACGAGATATAAGCTGTATCGACTATGCGATTTAAAATGGCTATGAAGTGAAGAAATTACGAAGCTCAACTCTGCTGCAGCGAAATTCAAACTAGAATGAGTACTGCAAACCAAGACTCAATTGTGAAAGGACATTTCCTAAGTTCATTTCCTAAGTTCATTAGCATAATTTGGCATGTGACCTAGTCTCTCTTCCTTAGGCTGTATATTAGCATCTGATACTGGTGCAAATTCTTAGAATATGAAATACAGCTTATTGTCTTTAGTGTTCCGGGTATAATAAGGCAACGGTGACAGCATCAACAGCTGGCATTTATATACAGGTTTACGACCCAAAGCTCGGTTATATATACAAGTGGTCAATTGATCGGGGTAGGCCAGAGGGAGGGTGAAGGGCCTAGGGTGGGGGCTACCACCGATCGACCGACCGTCCCTGCGCCTCGCCTCCATTCCACAAAGCGGACGATGTTGCCTAGGCTATGCATATAATTAAATTCAGCAGCCTATGCTTGTAAGATGTGTAAACCAAAATGAAATCAACGCCCATTGGCCGACAGATGCTTACTTGAACCGCCTACAGTCGTTGGTCACTTCATTCTACGAGGGAAACCGCCAAACCTAAAACCTAGGGCTTTAACTGGAAGACAGTACTGGTGATTCTGGGGACGCAACGAAAGAACAGTTTTATGGACTGGTGGTAAGAGAGGCCAAAGCACGTGATCTTGATTGTTCTTAAAGCCCTAGGTTTTAGGTTTGGCGGTTTCCCTCGTAGAATGAAGTGACCAACGACTGTAGGCGGTTCAAGTAAGCATCTGTCGGCCAATGGGCGTTGATTTCATTTTGGTTTACACATCTTACAAGCATAGGCTGCTGAATTTAATTATATGCATAGCCTAGGCAACATCGTCCGCTTTGTGGAATGGAGGCGAGGCGCAGGGACGGTCGGTCGATCGGTGGTAGCCCCCACCCTAGGCCCTTCACCCTCCCTCTGGCCTACCCCGATCAATTGACCACTTGTATATATAACCGAGCTTTGGGTCGTAAACCTGTATATAAATGCCAGCTGTTGATGCTGTCACCGTTGCCTTATTATACCCGGAACACTAAAGACAATAAGCTGTATTTCATATTCTAAGAATTTGCACCAGTATCAGATGCTAATATACAGCCTAAGGAAGAGAGACTAGGTCACATGCCAAATTATGCTAATGAACTTAGGAAATGAACTTAGGAAATGTCCTTTCACAATTGAGTCTTGGTTTGCAGTACTCATTCTAGTTTGAATTTCGCTGCAGCAGAGTTGAGCTTCGTAATTTCTTCACTTCATAGCCATTTTAAATCGCATAGTCGATACAGCTTATATCTCGTGTCTGTATATTATATTATTATCTTATTTCAGTAGTGGACCTTATAGTAGTATAACATTGTATTTCGTTAGTGGACATATATTAGTATCATTATATCGAACTATTTCCAAAGATGGATGGAGACTACGCTGTACCAACGACACCGACTTCAGGTGTTGCAGTTGGCAACATGCGAACATTTAAAAAACGGTTGTCTGATGGATCTACCAAGAGTTATAGCTACCCTTACGTTTCTGTAAGGAAACATTTTGAATTAACTTTTACAACCGACAGTGATAAACTTAAATTTGAGCAAAAATGTGAGGACATTCGCTTGGCGTTGGGAGTAAAAAGTTTGAGAGAAGTTCTGGTGAAAGTCATAATGGATGTTGACACCAATAAGCTCTCTTCTGCAACTCAACATCCGCAGCAGACACTCACGATGTCTTCAGTCACGGAAGAAGTAAGTGAATCAACTTCACTGACTGATCCAGCATCTGTCACAGCAGCAATATCAGCAGCTCCAGCAACAGCTTTGGAGACTGCACATGAGAATTTTGTTGGGCAGTGCTCCAGCATTGCCCAGTTGATCGACACAATCTCACAACATTCATCCACATGTGTGACGCCGTATTCAGTGAAGTCATGGACACACAGTGGTCATGTGCTGTCGGTGGATATGGAGTGTGCGAAAAAACACTCCTTTCAGTGGAGTTCCTCATCCACAATAGACAGCGAGCGGAAGGAATTTGAAGTCAACCACCGAGTGATGTTGAGCTACCTGGCCTCTGGTATGACACCCATACAGTACGAGCGCTTTAGCGACTTCAGTCGGTTTGGACTATTGTCAGACCTTTTCCGCAGGAGGAATATGGTTACATTTAGTGCCATTTCTGAGAACCTGCGAAAGCAATCTATATTTGGCGCTAGAGCGCAGGAGTCTTCACTGTCGCCTGATGGAGCTATCTCTATAATGACTGACGCACGACATCATTGTAGACGAAATAGTTATCACACCGACCATGTTGCTATCGGGTTGAAAACTCACAAAGTCGTTGATATTCAACACATTAACGGGAATGATGATAACTGTTCACAGCGTCACGAGGCAGTGGGATTCGACAGGATGTACGAGAGCCTGGATCTCAGCAACATTAAAGTTGCCCATCATGTGCATGATCGAAACATGACAATCAACAAGCGCCTACGTGAGAGGAAGCAAGCCAGGAATTCCAATGACCGCTGGCACTGCACCCGTCCTATAACAGCCGGGGTGAAAAAAATTGGGCAAGGAGCACAAAAAAACATTGGAAAAACATGGCATCCCGAGCTTTCTGACAAGGGTGCTGCCATTCGAAACCACGTCTATTGGTGTATGGACAATTGCAATGGAGATGCCCAAACCCTGCGTAAGCTCATAGAATCATGCATCCCTCATTTTCAGAACAACCACAGCAAGTGCCATGAAACTTCCCACTGCAAAGAGCCGGGGCATATGATTGAAGTTCGAATTGTTTCAAATGAGGCTGCAATTACAATGCTCCAGGACTTTCTTCGGTCGTTGGTAGTGTACAAGCACGCTGAAGATTATGTCAAAGGCCACGACACATTTTATGTGGAAAGTTTTAATAACGTTTGTCTGATCTATCTGGATAAACGGATACACTACGGGAATTTAATGTACGAGCTGCGGAGCAATCTGGCTGTCTTGGACTGGAACGAACACGTCGACAGACCATACACGTCTATATGCACGACTGTTCGTTCGAAAAACCCACGTCGCCAAATCGGGAAAAAAGTGTATCGGCGCAAGACCTACGTATTTGTTGAGAACATTTGGAATTTGTACATTGCCGTGTGGTCAGCATCTAAAGCAATATCGGAGTCTGTGACAGAAACTTCTGCAGATAAGGAGACCTGCCAGAGTGAAATCTCTTCGGACGAATCCGATGACGACCAATTAGGAGACAGTGAGAGCTTTTCAAATGAAAGCAATGCACCCTACACAGTAGAATAACCGTAAGAGCTGTGACAATATTGTATGATACACTAAAATCAAACATATCAGTGCTACATAACCATCAACCGTCATTACACATAACCACCTTAGCATTCTGCTGTCTACTCTGCTTGACCTCCCCGGATTTTGGCCTGGCATAGGACAGAGAGATGTGTGGCAGAGCTGATGTGTGGCAGAGCTGACTGCTATCACACGCGTCCACAGGTGGCGGATAGTGGAACGACCTCTAGAAATAGAGGTCAGCTGCGAAATAAGCAGGGTTATATCTGACGAATAAGCAGTCGCGGACCAACAGCGGCAAGGCTAGTAGGGCACACTGTAGAAAAAGAGTGGCATTTTGCTTGACAACTAAAAGCTGCAAATATCCAATAACAGCCTTGTGACATGGGAGCACATGACTCAATTTAAATAAGCCTGATGACCCTCTGCCTAGCGGGCATGTGTTCATCACCAAGACTAGGTCCACAGCGGAAAACTGTGGTTGATGCCACGAAGGGCATCCGATCTGTAACAAGATGCTCCAATCTGTATAAAAATGAATCTGTGGCTTACCCCCCCTCAACGAGGTCCTAATCCAAGCAAGAAAAAAAGAAGATTGAACGGACAAGGGACTGTGGCCATTGCAAAATTGATTTGACATAGCACTTATGAAAAACCTAGTCTCCGTAACGTGGTTTTCGTGTGGCGCCGAGCAATTGAGGGCAATTCAGGTTTAAATCCACCTCTGAGTAGGAATCTTGAAGAGGCGCTATATAAATTTAAAATGGGGGAATGTTATGTTACATTGAATCATAGCTATGACAGGTGTACATAAGCAGCTCACAATCGATAAAATTCTGCTTTATGTCAGAAAGTAAGTGTACAATAAAAATCTCTCTGTCTAAACAAAGTCCGGCGAATTATCCAAAGTATCAATGTTACTCCCACTTGTGGCCCATGTAAGGCGTGCCTGTTGGATTCGGATACAACGATCTCACTTTTCGCACTACGCAATCTGGCATTATTTCCCGCATGTGAAGTACACCGTTCGATTCCGTTAGTTTCTTGGCCAGATATAATGGGCTCGTCCACCCACCCAAGTTGCAAATGATCTTCCAATATTTTCCATAAATTACTCTTCGTATTGGACTGTTAGCTGCATGCGCTGCTTGTCCTCCGCCAAGCCAACCTGGAGATGCAGAACCCACGCACGGAGAGAGAAAACAAAGAGGACAGGCGCCTTCCGATTGATGATTTTCACCCTGCAGCTGCAAATGATCAGCTGACACTTGAATGTCATGACTGTTTTGAGCCTCAATTTCTGACTCTGTACTATTTCCATTGGACGCGACCAAGACCTCCTTCGAAGCGGCATCCATACAAGATTTTCTTCTCTTTGGTGGTTCCAACTCTGCAATTGGAACAAAGGCAGTTTCGATTGGTTGGAGATATATTTATAATGTCATCAACATACAATTAGCTCTTTCGACTTGACTTGAACGACAGCTTAGCTGGGTTATGCATATGTTTATTGTCTTATTACATATCGTAATAATAATAATCATGGTAATTTTAATAATTACATTTTTAATTGGCCATTTATTATCATTACTGCTGTTACTGCTGTTCACATCAGTTGTCATTATACTAACATTGCTGATGTTATTATTACTATGTATTTCTATAGCATGGTTTGAGCTAAATATTTGCAAGGATAATAAATGCAATTTAATTTAATATTTATAAATCTTAGTTCAATCTTATTTGCGCACGTATAGCGCTACCTGAAGAACAATAGGGCCTACTTGTACAGGGTTCACCACACAAAACAATTTATACAATTTCAGTATATATATATATATATATATATATATATATATATATACGCATCGTCTTCATAATTACCAATTTTTTCAAAATTCCAGTTGTTGTGAGCAAAAAATGCCCGTATGGCTTCCTCTTGATCGCCATCTACCACAATAGTAAGTTCGTATTTGTTCATGGCAATCTAATCGCATATAGAAACTACAGACTTGTTTCTCAACCCTGTAAGTATCTTCATAGCAATGAACTCCATAGTAATATGAGTGTATGGGGGGGTAAATTTGGATAATTGGAACAACTTGTATACATTCTAGAAGTACAGGTATGACCTCTAGCCAGCTTACCTGGCTTTCGTATACACAAATTAGTCGACCCACAGCTCGGTTATATATATACAAGTGGTCAATTGATCGAGGTAGGGCCTGTACGGGGTATGCCCTGTCGGGTCTAGTCTGCCCTAGCGATGCATCTCCATCCATCCGTCCGACCGCTAGAGGGCCAGAGGGAGGGTGAAGGGCCTAGGGTGGGGGCTACCACCGATCGACCGACCGTCCCTGCGCCTCGCCTCCATTCCACAAAGCGGACGATGTTGCCTAGGCTATGCATATAATTAAATTCAGCAGCCTATGCTTGTAAGATGTGTAAACCAAAATGAAATCAACGCCCATTGGCCGACAGATGCTTACTTGAACCGCCTACAGTCGTTGGTCACTTCATTCTACGAGGGAAACCGCCAAACCTAAAACCTAGGGCTTTAATACATGTAAAAGTAACCGGCAGTCGGCAGAATTCGCAAGGTCAGCTATAGTCAGTTGTTCTTCGTTGACAAGACTCATTCTTCGCAAATCTCTCGATAAAACACACTGTTGATACAGACTCAACATTTGTCCGTTTGTTCACGACTCATCTGATCTGATCTGATCTGATCTAATCTGACTCAATCCAATCCAATCCCATCCAATCCAATCTCTCTAATGATCTCATCTAACGTGGAGTGCCAGCTTGACGTTGATTCACTAACCCGCATTTGAACCATCGTGAGGAACTGGGATGCGATGACTTATAATTCACCGTTGTTTGTCTCGTAATTATTAATTAGCGACGTGTCAGGTGTCTTCTGATGCGACCAACTGATTCATCGGATGGTAAACCGAATTAGATCAACAATCACTATTACAAAGTAAACATCAGGGCGGATTCATGGAAGATCATGCATGCCCACCATCTTATAACTGAGTCAATGTAAGTGAGAGAAAAGGTGGGTTGATGGTGGGTAGGTAGGTAGGTAGAAGTAAGAAGATATAGGTAGGGGCCTAGGTAGGTAAGTAGGTAGGTGGAGCAGGCAGATGTAGGTAGGTAAGTAGGTATGCATGTAGATAGGTAGGTAGCTATGTAGGTAAGCAGGATGAGGTGGGTAGAAGTATGTTTGTGTGTAGGTAGGTAGGTAGGTAATCTTTATTACTGCCCCTGATAAACTGTGCAGATCAGGAATAAAAACAATTAAATTAGTATTAACCGTTTTCTGTTAGTACGAGAATAGCAGGCCTTGAATAACAGCTTGGTATACAGAATAATACAATACAATACAACTGTATTTTGATATTGCCCTCCTTACAAAGTTCATAAGTGCAAACTACCATACGACAGAATATTGATGGCGCTGGGTCCCTACGCAGCTTGAGGTAGATTCGAACCTGTGACCCTCCAGTTACAAGGCACAGAACAAGCCACTACACCACCGCGTCCCTCGATTCGCAGATTTCAATTACAAGAAGTTCTGTGACTGATAAGAACCTGACGATTTTCATTGGCGTTCATTTCATAGCACCGAGTTGAAACCCATAAAACGTATCCTATTACGTGCAATTGTCCCCCGTCAATTTCCCAGAGGTAAGTCCCATCGCATGGAAGACTCGCATTAACGTTGCACATTCCTCTGCGATCAGAGAACGCGTATTGTTGCGGTCGTGTCTGATGTCCGAAGATGCACCCAAGCGTGTCGCGTTCTGCTCATTGACGCAGAACAAATGTAGCAGATAAAGCGTCAGACAGCCCTCTGGTGCTTGGGGTGGAGTGGGATGAGACCGGATTTCCGCTGCACGGACACTGGATTCAGCGATGCGTGACATTCTAACCGGATTAAGTCGCCGCCCACCTGTCCACTCATTCTTTCACTGTACACCTTTTCCTTGGAGGACTTTGACAAGATTCCACGTGACGGCAAACACCGATGAGAACGCGATGGTCAAGTTGGGTGTAGGCAATCCTGATAATACAAATGTAAACACGCCGATAAACTTCGGCTCACATCGATATCAATGTGTATGACAACAGGTGTATACTTATAATACATAGTGTGATCAGTCATCCGATATTGCAGACCTGGAGATCTGCCATCATACGAATATGATCACCAGCGCTCGTGACTAGGCTGGTGCCCTGCGCTTGGCCCTCCAGTGGCGCTTTAGAAGTCTGGAGATTACGATTATGATACCTATCTCATCTTAAATGCACGTGGGGCCTGATTGCTAACTTCGAGGAACAACATAACCAAAACATTAGCTGCTGGACCATCATTTCCAATGTGACAGATGGACAGATTTTTTCCTTTACAAGGAACCCAAGAAAAGAATCGACCAGCTACCGAGGAAATAAAGAAATCTTACACCCAATTCGAACAAACAAAAAACGTTAGAGTTTTCCGCGGGCGTTTGCGGCAACCACCCAGCGATTATCCCATCTGAGGATCCTTCAGCGCGAGGACCTTTCTCCTTTGAAGAACAGCATAACAGATGAGGGAGATTAATAAATGTGCCATTGCCTGGACACCTTATCTTCCTTTGTACATAATGGCCCATTATGAGTAGATACATGTGTATATTTATCGCACTAAATGTCTTCATATCAATTCATATTTATCTATATATGCATATGTGTTAAAAGTATATATATATAATATATATATATATAATGGTTTATATAGATAAAAGTGTATGGATACCAACGCGTTAACACGAGATAAGCATGATGAAAAGCTATCAGGTGGATGGCGAAGGCAAAGCGATTAAACGCAAGTTGGCTGCCAACGAAAGTGAAAGAAAGCGATTTGCTCTCATTTCGATATCTGTGATGGATTGGGGGACGCGGGGGTGGGGGTGGGGTGGGAACGGTGTTCAAAGCCAGGAACAGCCGCAGTTCACTGATAAGACGCACGATCTGTCGTATCAAAAGCCGAGGATAGATAAGACATGTATAATTGTGCACATACATGATAAGCTGGTCCTTTCCGGGTTTGCCTGTCGAATCCCTCCTGTTAGTCGTATACACTACATGTAAAATTAGATATGTTACATTTTTTGGATCAGTAAGTAAATACTGATTGAGTGATTAATATGCGGAGCAGTCATACATATGTAAATAATTGCAGTAATAATAAAAAAATTTATCCGACAGAATCTTAGCTATAGATCTTAGCTTGATGGGCTTGTCTTCGTCAAGCCCACAAAATATCTTGAGTGTTAGGGTATAACTAGACGTAGGTCAATGAATCCATAGACGAACAGTATTTTGCTCTAGGTATGACATATGCCTACAATTACTACAGTATACGACGTTTTCAAGTATACTTGCACAGTTTTACTTGTACTTTTAGGCCACAGTACTTGTACAAGTAGAAGTACTTTACACGGACAAGTATTTGTATACAAGTACAAGTATTTGTGCAGGTACTTGCACTTTAGATCCAAGTACTTGTACTTTAAACCTAAGTACTACTATACTAACGGCAAGCCCTAGTTATCCTGCTACGGTGAGGTGAGGTCGGCGACCCTGGAAACAACCGTCAGTTCTAATGAAGTAGTTGTGAAGTAAGGGTAAGGTCGACATCAACGGCCCTGACACCCGTAAGACGCCCTTTAAGATGATCAGTTAGTAGTTGGTCGTTTCAAGTGGTACAGTACCTCCGTCACTGCCCGTATATACTCTGGTAGTGCCAGTCCCAAGCCTGTCCACAGGAGGAGGGCGACGCTAATAATCTTTGATATGACACGGCGTCGTTAAACGGTTAATAACCTAACCAAGTGAAACCTTAGTAAAAGTTCGTAATCCGTTACAGAGGCACATTTTAAGTACTTGTCTTAGAGTTAAAGACCATTTTGATCACGATGTGTGCAAGTGGCAAGGTATAGAAGCCGTGCTCTATCTGCATAGGTGGGGATGCCTATAAGTCTTTCGCCTAGTTCTGTGGCATAGATAATAAGCACCCTCGCTCCGAAGAAAGATCACAGCAAGAGTGATCTCTAAGTTTATACAAAGTCATTCCCAGTTGTATGCTAATGCATAAACTTTTATATACATTAAGCAATGTAATGAATATAGATGTCAGTATACAGTCAGTATACAGTCAGTATATTATACGTGGCTGGTGGCATTTATAAACTCGATGGGATTATTGTTAATGGACTCTCATAAAACTTTGTCAATGTTCCACGTATCCGCTATCGCTGGCTAAATCATGCAAATGGTGTAGCCGTATACCAGACAGTCGCACCCAGATTGTCTCAAAGCTAAGGACCGAGGTGTTAATCACACAGACCACCACTGCTTCGGGGCGCCGACAGGCGAATACACCCTGCAGGGCCAGGTGCGGGCCGAGGTACAATTAGCGTCACCAGGGTAGGGATGACAGGGCAAAGATGGTACACTGACGACCCCCGATGCCTATAATCTGT
>OY744611.1:40766484-40773984 GCA_963556255.1 Allolobophora icterica
AAACTGAAGAAAGAAGATGCTCAAGAAAGAAACAAGTGGAAGAGAAGGATCCGAGTGGCTGACCCCTCTCCAAAGAGGGATTAATTCGAGCCTGAAGGAAAAGAAAGAAGAAGAAGAAGAATTATATTGGGCTTGTGTAGATATATATATATGTGTTATATAATTTATGTTATATAATATATATATATAATATATATAATATATATATATATATATATATATACACACACACACACACACTAGTCGCAGGCGTAAATCTAGTCAGCCATCCGACCATTCTGTCGAATAAAGGTTCCAACTGGGCGTATCATCTGACAAGAGTTAGTCTATATACATAGAGTCCGTATATATAAATAGTCTATGTATGGTCTGTATATATAGTCCTATATATACAATTTCTATTTATACAGGAGTTTCTTGGTTGCACACAAATAATAATAAGGTATTTATGTATTGCATATATTGTCAGGCAACACAAGTCCATCCAGTTGTATATATGTATGTGCATATTATATATATATAATTATATATATAAATGTCTAAATTCTAGTCTATGTATGTTGATATAGCATGCAGTACATAAACTTTACGGTATAATCGGAAGACAGCCTAAGTGTCTACTGTAGTGTGGCAATATGCCGTGAGAATGTCTGATTATTAGAATAACAATGGTTGTTTGGCATTAAGCAGAAACATATGTTTGACTCGTCGTCGAACGATTGCCAATAACTGATGGAACGAACTAACGGAAAGATATCCATCCATCCATCCGTCCATCCATCCGTCCTTCCGTCCTTCCAGCCAGCCAGCCGGCCAGACGAGAATTAAGATTACGAAAGGGAGAGGAGGGATGAGAGTGAGTGTGATCAGTGATAAGACACAGCTCATGCATGGACGAAATAGATCCAACACTTGCTTCGTGTCAATATGTCTGTCTATCCGACTGTGTGTGTCTGTCTGTTCGTCTGTGTGTCTATGTGTCTGTCCGTCTGTGTGTGTGTCTGTCTGTGTCTGTCTGTCTGTCCGTCTGTGTGTGTCTGTCTGTCTGCCTGTTTAGCGCCATCGTGTCTCACTGGATGGAGACCGTTCGAGTCTTTGACCCTTTGAAACGGTTGTCTGTGTGCCTGGCTGTCTGTCAATCTGTCAGTCTCTCTGTGTGCCTGTCTCTGTCGATCTATCAGTCTATGTTTTATTCCTTTCTTTCGATGACCTGTCGTCTCTTTTCCTGTCTTCGTAGATGTCTCTGTTTTGTTCATTTCATCTCAATCTTATTGTCTCTTCGTCTCTTTAACCCTTCACAAAAATACATGCCTGCTTAATTAGTTATGTCTCTGTGACTCACTGCCTGTCCGTTCTTCTGCTTGTCTGTGTGTCTATCTTTCCGTCTGCTTGTTTGTCTATGCCTTTGAGTGCTTGTCTCACCGTCTAACTGTCTGTGTGCGTCTGTCCGTCTGCTTGTCTGTCTGTCTGCTTGTCCGTGCGTCTGTTGTCTCCCCTCCTCTCTGTCTGTGTGTCTCGTTGTCCGTGTGCTTGTATGTGTATTGTCATGTCTGTTTCTGACTTTCTCCGCGTTCCACAACATCTTCATTAAATACAAAGGCTGCAGCGGCAGAGGAATCCTCTTCAGTCACAGCACGGCTTCTTTCTCCGACGATGGCACCTGACACCCTCCCCTGCCAACCACCTGCCGGCTACCCATTTCCTCGTCGACTCGCCCATCCGACCCCATCGACGAGCAGGGCGGACGTCACGCTGTTCTCGTTTCTCCACCCCACCCTTCAACTTAACGTCCGTCGACGCTCGTGCGTGTTTTATAGCGCAAGAACCCATCGCCATCGTGACCCCGTGGGGGTAGGGGGGCCCGTCTGCGTCTTTCAACTCTTCGAAACTGTTGCCCGTCATGTAATTCGTCTCCGATATTCGGCAGAACCAGTTCCAATATGTTTCTGATTATAAGTCCATCCCCGCCGGAGGAGGCTGTGACGGCGTCGTCGACCTCATGCGCCCTTCAAAGTTCCCCTCCCAGCGAGCATGCGCGGGCGGGGCCAAGGTTCCCGCACTTTGGATGGGAAGCGCGCCAGACCCACTGCTACCCCAGGGCAAATAGAAACTTTGGAAGATGTCGTAGTTTCATTCTGTGTCTTTTTGGAGAGGATCCACAGAGTCTGATGAACGATGAACGAATCTGGAAGATAAATGGACATTGGGATTGAGAAAAATAGGCTTAATGTCGACTGAGTTTTGCATGATGATAGTGACGACGGTGACGACGAAGATGATGATGATGACGACGATAATGACAATGGTTATAATGATGATGATGATGATGACGACGACTATGATGATAATGACAACGATGACAATGACGATGACGACGATGATGATGGTGATGATGATGACGACGACGATGATGATGAAGATGAAGATGGTGATGGTGATGATGATGATGATGATGATGATGATGATGATGATGATGATGATGATGATGATGATGATGATGATGATGATGATGATGATGATGATGATGATGACGACGATGATGTTCATGATAATGACGATGTTCATGATGATGATGATGATGATGACGATAAGGATGACGATGTTGATTATGATGTGATGATGATGATGATTACGATGATGATGACGACAATGATGATGATTGTAAATTGTGATGTTACGCATCATCTGTCAACCGTTGCTGGGAATTCTTTGGTTGAAGCGAACGTGTCTGCGGAAGACTGCAAGTGGAGACCGTCCCCAGCTACGTCAGCAACATTTGTAGCACACGACCTTGACATACTTTTTACAATTCAAAGATCAGTAAGACGAGAGGGAAGCGTTTTGTTAGGTACTTTAGAAACGCTATATAACGACCTAGGTACAAACATACGTACTACATGCAGTTGCAGTACGTGTGTGTGTGTGTGTGAGCGTGTGTTTCTGTGTGTACCTGTGAGTGTTTGTGTGTAGGTGTTTGTGTAGGGTGTGTCTATAGGTGTGTGTGTGTTAAAAGTGTGTGTTAAGATGTGTGTCAACGCGTCCGTTGTGTGTGTGTGTGTGTGTGTGTGTGTGTGTGTGTGTGTGTGTGTGTGTGTGTGTGTGTGTGTGTAGAGGTGTGTGTAGATGTGTATGTTCGTGTGTGCGTGCTTGTGTGTGTGTGTCAGAGTGTATATCCCTATATCAGTGCTGAGTGCTGACCCGCGCTGATGACCAGATCTCGTGTTCCAAGAGACCCCAGTCTGGATGGATACCAGTAGGGTCTGCGATCATTGATTCCACGCTGAAAGCCCTGAGAGGTCAAACCGTCTAGGGGGGGGGGGGTATCAAAGGCCACCGGCGCAGATCAAAGACAGCGACGTCTTGATCTGAGACCGAGAAACACAAAGCCCCGCATTATCTGCAGAATACCCTTACACCCTTACACATGGATCTTGAAACCATCTTTGCGTGCAAGTACGACGTCTGCTAATTGACCCCGATGACCTTCGAGGTTCGGACACGATCACACAGCCAGTCATGAAACATACAATCAAAGACGATTGGCGATTCGATATTTGTTCCACGTTGGGCACGGAATTTAGTCCTGCCGCAGACTCTACTAGCTCACATATAAACCTGCACGCACACGCGCACACACACACACACACACACACACACACACACACACACACACACACACACACACACACACACACACACACACACACACACACACACACACACACACACACACACACACACACACACACACACACACACACACACACACACACACACACCTACACACACACACACACACACACACACACACCGACCTACCTACACACACACACACACACACACACACACACACACACACACACACACACACACACACACACACACACACACACACACCGACCTACCTACACACACCGACCTACCTACCTACACACACACACACACACACCGACCTACCTACACACACATACACACACACCGACCTACCTACACACACACACACACACACACACACACACACACACACACACACACACACACACACACACACACACACACACACACCGACCTACCTACCTACACACACACACACACACACACACACCGACCTACCTACCTACACACACACACAAACACACACACACACCGACCTACCTACACACACACACACACACACCGACCTACCTACACACACACACACACACACACACACACCGACCTACCTACACACACACACACACACACCGACCTACACACACACACACACACACACACACACACCATATAGGGTTCTGAACAGGACAGGGTTCTGAACTTCGCCACTACCCACAGTGCCAATACTGCAAGGTAGTGCCAGTTCCAAGCCAGGAAAATAGAGGAGGGCGACGTGAACGGCCCTGGTAGCCATAAGATGCCGTTAAAAACTAGAATTAGGCCTACGACAGGTTCTGAGGGTGATGATGATCATGATCGGTAATTATTTTGGGTCTTAAAGCGCTCAAATGAAGGCAAACATCCTATGAGAAAATAACAATGGACATGGTTTGTTCTGTGTGTGAAAGTGGCAGTACGGTACCCTCCTTGCCTATGTATCACATATCTATGTACATAAGTGGGCTTTAAATTCATATATATATATATATATATATAATTATATATATTCTAGCCGACTGCGCATAATATGCGCGTACTCTAATAGATCGGATGTTGCATGACATGGTGTTATATTTCAACGCTCCACCCTCAGCCACACCAGCAATTGTCGGTTCACGACGTCGTTGAAATATTCAATGCCACGTCACAGGTGAACCGCAGGCGACCTTGCACATGCACCGTTGATATAGGAGCTTTAGTTGAGGCCGAGGGAAAAGAGTTCCGAAAATACGGCGTATTGGTTAAAGTGAACACGACGTGAAAATGTGTATCTAACAACAGAGGTGGTAGGGTGCGCGATAGCTTAGTGGTCGGGGGTTCAAATCCCTGCAAGGGCGGAAATTTGTTTTGAGATTTCTGCTCCGCCAGCGTCCCCTACCCAAATCAGCTATTATGAGTACACTGACGGTACACTGTCGGCGAGGGACGACTGGCCCTCATATGTTGAGGCTAATAAAATGAAGTCTCTAAAATTTCATAAACATGGCTGCCTGAGGGATAGTTTAAGGGAATGCTCTTCTTCTCCTCCTCCTTCTCCTCCTTCTCCTCCTTCTCCTCCTTCTCCTCCTTCTCCTCCTTCTCCTCCTTCTCCTTGTCCTTCTCCTTGTCCTTGTCCTTGTCCTTGTCCTCCTCCTCCTCCTCCTCCTCCTCCTCCTCCTCCTCCTCCTCCTCCTCCTCCTCCTCCTCCTCCTCCTCCTCCTCCTCCTATGTCGACACTGAGAACCATTCACTTCTACAAATAATTTCCTGATTTCTTTTCTTCCCTTATCGAAGTCATTATATTCGCCTAGATTTGATCTACGTACAAGTAACCCCGCTCAGACACAGCACGGACATGGCCCTAGAGGGCGCACTGAGTAACATGCGTGGGCGCGAAATTTGAGGTTACGTAATCTGACACTGGCGTCATAATTCTGATTTTGTGCCTCTCTCACTCCTGCCTCCTTCTCCTCTCTGCTTCCCTGCCTCCTCTCTCTCTCTCTCTCTCTCTCTCTCTCTCTCTCTCTCTCTCTCTCTCTCTCTCTCTCTCTCTCTCTCTCTCTCTCTCTCTCTCTCTCACACACACACACACCCACACACCTACACACACCTACACACACACACACACACACACACACACACACACACACACCACACACACACACACACACACACACACAACCCATTATCGAATAGTACAGAGACAACCTTTGTCTCTGTGTATATCCACTGGACGTGATTGATAAGCCGGTATTCGCTTTGTGAAAGCCGTGGAAGAATGATCCGAAGATGAGTGCGTGGGAAACGACCAGCTTGACCTTGCCCTTGCCCTCCAGGGACCCGTGCACATTCCATCACCGCCATCTCGGATGCTGACACGGTGTTACAGCAGCGGCAGCAACTGAAACTATCCCTTTAATGGAAGGCGGCAACCAGCAACAGTGCCATCCTCTATGAAAGAAGACGACAACCCCTCCCTCTTTGCCCTGTGAAGAATAACAACCCGCCTACGCTCATGCCCTTGGCATCAGACTCATGTATATTTTAAACACACATTACATAGGAACCCTTTACCCTCTTACTTTCATATATATAATATATATATATATATATCTATATATATATATATATATATATATATATTATATATATATATATATATATATATATATATAATAGGTAAGGTATATGTATATATGTAAATACATATGTATACATGACTATATAATTATGGGTTCAAGCCCTTGTACAGATGCAAGAGTCTGGTGGTTAGAGTGATGGACTGGACTGTCGATCGAGTAATTCGGGTTTCAAATCCTGGACACGACAGAGAATGAGTTTTTAGGTTTCAGCTTCACTTTGCGCCTTTGCTAACTCGATGATAATGGATGATGCGGGGGACCGTACACTGTAAGTGAGAAGATCACGTGACGAGGGAGAGACCTGGCTAACCGTCCTCATATTTCTTCTTCTTCCTTCTCGCTCATCCTCAGCTACTTCCTCCTCCGTCTTCTCCTCCATCTTCTCCTTTTTCACCTCCTCCTCCTCCTTTTCTTCTCCTCCTCCTCCTTTTTTCTCCTCCTCCTCCTCCTCCTTTTTATCTCCTCCTCCTCCTCCTTTTTCTCCCTCCTCCTCCTCCCTCCCCTAACCTCCTCCTCCTCCTCCTCCTTTTTCTCCTCCTCTCCTCCTCCTCCTCCTCCTAACCTCCTCCTCCTCCTAACCTCCTCCTCCTCCTTTTCTCCTCCTCCTCCTCCTCCTTTTTCTCCCTCCACCTCCTCCTCCTCCTAACCTCCTCCTCCTCCTCCTCGTCGTCGTCCTCGTCCTCCCTCCTCCTCCCAGCTAACTACCTTCAACTTCGATACGTCACTGAAACGCCTCTGCCAAGTAACTCCTTCAGTATACCTGGAATGCTGAGTAATTGCAATGGCCACAAACGAAGTTGTCCAGTGCAACGTGACTTCGGGTATACCTACTACCAAATGACGGCTGTAGTATTTAGTGTTATCTTGAAAGAATGTAAAGCAAATCAAGACGGCTAACCGTCCTTATAGTTTTTCTTCTTCCTGCTCCTCTTCCTGCTCCTCCTGCTCCTCCTCCTTCTTGAAGAAAATAAAGTAAAGCTAGGTGATGCCAGAAGCTATGCAAAAGGCCTACTGCTACATTTTGTGGTCTGAGGTTTTCTAGTCCAAACTGTTACCAAGAAAATCCACAAGACCTGAACGACATGGCATCTAAAAATAGGTGTTGGGGATTCTATACGATTTTATCCTTCTACGGACGACAATAAATGTAAATGTAGGGCCCTAAACGTTTTCTACACCGACCGTTGGGACTTGAGTCACTTGACCCTGTTCATTTTTCAATGAA
>OY744611.1:40778984-40836484 GCA_963556255.1 Allolobophora icterica
GCCTAATTAATTTTATTGTTGTAATATTTGGATGCAAAAGTAGGCCTTGTCTCTAACTGCCTGGAATAATTAACGAGTTATAATGAGCTGTAAACGGAGTTGGATTATAATGCCTTTGACACGGTTGACCCCGATAGCCAATCGATCTAGAATTTGCTATTCAAACACGCCGCATTACGTAACCGTTACAGATATTGGTCAGTTCTGTTCAAGTGATCCGCTGGTCATTTGCATGCGCTGACCCAAATAACGCAGTTGCACGCACTGACCTATATACGTCACGAATTAGTTTAATTTAACGACGTCACCGATCAATGCAATCTAATGCATTTTGTAATAGCACCTAATGACCTTATCACGTAATACGTTGTAATGTAATTGTACTCGTTGACTTATGCCATTCGTACAATCTAATGCAACGACCTCACTGACCCATGTAATGTAATGCGCTTTAAATGTACCCTTATAATGTGCATCTGTACTCAACGACCTATATACAGCGACGTCATTTTGAAGGTAATTGCACTCGATGACCTACTTAATGGACAACGTGTAAATCGTTTTAATACCGTAGCACTCATTGACACTGGCGGGTCCGGGGGCTTAGAAAGTAGGGGCGAAATTGACCCCAGGCGAGTCCTGACTGGCGACGCTTCCTGATGACCCTTACTTTTAGTCGGATCATCGCCAACAAGTTTTGGGACGTTTATTGACGTTAACCCCTAAACATCAAATGGGGCATGGATGAAACTGTCCTTTTGATCCGATCTTTCCTTACTCACTGATCTGTGTTGCGTAGCATATGGTCAAGCAGTATCATCCAGGTGCATGTAAATAAAGTAAATTAGTCTCTTCTGGAAGCTGACCTGATTGCCGCTTGGTTCTGATAGCTGAACACAGTCGTATGTAGTTGCTTGCATTAGACACTTTTGACTGCCACTGAATGGAGGCCACAGTAGAGTGCGCATCTACAGGCCACGTTGGCTATTACTGTAACTGGACAATTTCAGTCTTTGAGTGTAGGCCTACTGACCACACTCCTTATAATCCAAATCACACAGGTGTCTGCTCTTATTAAACCCAGCTTTCTTATAAGCCATGAACACATAATTACTGACTTGTTAGCTCATAAGCCCAACATCTCTCGGAAAGAGTCTTAAGAAATTCATCCCACTCTCCCCTTCCAACGGAATTTCTGATCGGCCTCATTAGTCTGTCTGCCTGGAATAGTTTGTGCCATTAGCACGCACTCTCTTCCCGGCCAAGAAAGCGGGAAATCGGACGATGAAGCCGAGATGCGTAGAGATAGGAAATTGTGTCTGGTTGGTTTTATTGGGTGGTCGTAGATTGACGAATTGGTGCTCATTAAGCGTTAATGGTTTTAGCGCCTACAACGGCGTGCGCTATCTCTGATTTAAAATCTCCGACAAACGTGGATGTTCCAGGTTTCACACAACTGACACTAGAGCTTGGATTGTAATTAAGGAGGTTACCAATGAGAAGGCCGTGAGGAGCTACCAAAGAGGAGGCTACGAGGAGCTATCAGGAGGAGGCTGTGAGGAGATACCAATGAGGAGCTACCAAGGAGGAGGCTGTGAGGAGCTACAAAGAAGGAGGCTGCGAGGAGCTACCAAGGAGGAGCTACCAAGGAGGAGGCTGTGAGGAGCTACAAAGGAGGAGGCTGTGAGGAGCTACCAAGGAGGAGGCTGTGAGGAGCTACTAAGGAGGAGGGTATGAGGAGCTACAAAGGAGGAGGGTATGAGGAGCTACCAAGGAGGAGGCTGTGAGGAGCTACTAAGGAGGAGGGTATGAGTAGCTACCAAGGAGGAGGGTATGAGGAGCTACCAATGAGGAGGCTGTGAGGAGCTACCAAGGAGGAGGCTGTGAGGAGATACTAAGGAGGAGGGTACGAGGAGCTACCAAGGAGGAGGGTATGAGGAGCTACCAAGGAGGAGGCTGTGAGGAGCTACTAAGGAGGAGGGTATGAGGAGCTACCAAGGAGGAGGCTGTGAGGAGCTACTAAGGAGGAGGGTATGAGGAGCTACCAAGGAGGAGGCTACCAAAGAGGAGGCTATGAGGAGCTACCAAGCAGGAGGAGGCTATGAAGATTTAAGAGGCTACCAAGGAGGAGGCAACCAAGCCTACACTTTCCCATACGATGGGTTCGAGGCTCGAGCCTCCACTCAAGCGGTCACTGTGTAAGGGGTCATCCACAAAGGACGTCCGCAAAATATGACCTACTTTGGACCCCTCCCTCCCTTGTCCGCATTTGACCTTTCCCTCCTCTCCCCTTTATAGATGTCCGCACGACAAAGTCAATGAACGAAAACCACCATTGCGACTAACGTCATTAATAAGCTACCAGTTCTATCTTATTTAAAATAACCTTACTTAAAATGTCAACCAGTACATGCTATTTAAAATTTAATAGCAAGCAGTGTTCTACATCAACTACTGCATTTTAAAACAACAAACACAAGTAATATAAACACTAAGCAAATGTTCAACCACCTGCTTTTTAAAACGGTTTAAGGCAATCACCTCACTGACCTTTTCGTGTCTCAGGGAAGGTTGAAACAAAAAACTATCAAATTTAGAAATTTAGATGCAGACATCTGCACTGGTCATAACCCCCTCCCCTTGTCCTCATTTAAGTGACATCCCCCTGATTGCGGACGTCCTTTGTAGGTGACCTATAAGGAGCCTTTCTGGCACTATGTTAACTACAGTGTGTCATTTGGTGCGGATTTCCATGAACGGTAGGCCTTTAGTATTTCGACGCCTGATAACGGATGTAACGGATGTTTCGAGTGACATACAAACGCTACATCATCGAACAGCATTTCCTCGAGTTATTAAGAACCGTCAGTTCAAAGGGAAGTCCACTATTTAACACCCGGAGGCAGCGGTGATAATACCATGAGAGTGACAATGGCCCATCATGATGAAGTTCCTGTTAACTGCCTTTGGCATATTTATAACGACAGACAGACAGACAGACAGACAGACAGACAGACAGACAGACAGACAGACAGACAGACAGACAGACAGACAGACAGACAGACAGACAGACAGACAGACAGACAGTATCTCTACAAAGCAACTAAATATATATCAGCCTCTTTTGTATATGTCAACATACCTATTACTGATAAGCTATAAATATAATACATTGTCGAACTCAAGTTCTCTACGTAAAGTGGGCATATAACTTCAAAGCCAAGATGCCGCCGCACAACAACCTACAGCAGCGACCTCTTCTTCATATGACCGACACAAAAGAAGTCCTTAAAAGGCGTAAGTGGTTTAAAGTATTTGACGACGTTTTGGTCGGACGAGACCACAAGAATCTCTCCAAGGCATGAAACGTCACATGAAAAACCATACAATGGGTTTCGTAAGGAAACAGTTGTGAGTCTTTCGAATGCCTCTTCAACCGGGAATCTGTAGAGCTCACTGCAGTTAGTTACACTTAAAGGCCATTGGACAATGAAACGCTCAGTCAAGTCTTCAGAAACATGAATTGTTCCTTTATCTTTACACCAATTTCCCCTTCACTTACAATTGTATGTCTGTATGCATATGTGTATGTATGTAGTGTATGTATGTATGTATGTATGCACGATTTTAAATATGTAGCACCAAGAATGAGCAATTGTCTTACTGGCACTGCTCCATCATGCCTTAGGCTTTGCATTTCAGTTTCCTGGTCCTGGGTCGTGGCACCTTTCAGTTTGCTGACCACGGACTCCTGACTGTCCCTCTTATGCATACTGCTACAGCTCTGTCAAGAAGCTTCGCTTATGTTGGGCCCACCAGTTGGAATCTATTTTCTCGACAGCTCCCCAGTTTGTTCCTTCCACAGTTTCGCAGGCGCCTAGTATGTATTATTTGACTGGTTCGGGAGCGTTTTATACATGTCAGATTACAGTTACAAGGTAAAGGAGGATAGATGTATGTTGTAATCACCAGATCTGTAGTTTCACCCCACCAGAACTGGCACTAGCAAGGTCTCGCGGGATAAAACAGATTTAATGCTAAACAGGACTTCTCTCAGTCCTAGATTCTCAAGCTCACTCATATTACACACTGGGATTTGAAACTTGAACACTGCGGGCAAAAGTTCATCCCCCCACGTACTATTTACATAAATCAGGATCACCAATTAAAGGGACAGATCTGACCATCCAAGCTGCAGCATAATGAAACCATGGTAACATCCATAGAAGTTCTTAGGTTAGAAGAGCAGTCTCTTAAAGCTAGCCTGAGAAGTAGCCATGGGTATAAAGTGTTAGCGACTTCATTTTCTTAGCCGCGGCTTACGAGGGCTGGTGGCCAGTCCTCTACTTCAGTCTACTCATTATAGCCGAGTTGGCTAGGGGGCACAGGTGAAGCAGAAATCTTGAATAAAAATTTCTACCCTGATGGGGATTTGAACCCCAATCTCTTGGTTGACAGTTCTCCATGCAAACCACTAGAGTACTAGACTACTGTGCAGCCCATAAATTAGATGATTTGCTAAATACAAACCATAAACATATAAAATATTCATAAGTTTATTGCAAATTTCTTGCGAAACAAACAAGTTGATACGAAATGTCCAGCACAAACCTTCAAAATACTGACACATAAATTACAAAAATTGAATAACGTTAAAGATTCTAAGCAAATGTTTAATTATATCGAACAAAGCATTCGTTAGTCGCCGAACATACAAACGCGTTAACTTTGATTTCTTACATCCATCTACACACACAGCAAACAATTGCACTGACTCAGGGTTACAAAAGTAAATACTCTTGCACAAATGCCGTCGGGAATTGAAAACACAATGCACTTCTTTACAACATGATAATGAACCGCTGAATTTATATAGCACCAGATTTCACGTGAACAGAAGCACAATTTATCTAGCGCTTCCGTAGAAGAAAGCACAGTTCAAACAAATACTTTGTGTCCAATCTAACTTTTAAGAATAGGAAACACTGCTGAAAAAGTGGAGGAAGTGATCAAAGAAATCAATGATGATGAAATCAAGATGGATGAATGGATGGAACACAAGGGAACAAGGAATGATGTGGAAAACATAACCAAGAAGGGAGGTCAGTTAAATGAGTAATATGGCTCTCAAACTGATGAAATGATTTATGCCTAAAACAATGACATGGATCACATATTCAAGAGGCAGACAAGGTATGGCAGTTTTCAGAGGAATGGTCTTAATTCTTAAAGCCTGAAGGATATTTTGTCCAAAACAGAAGCATGGAATCAGATAGCCAACAAATGAACAAAAACCTTTCCTACACTGGATTACTGGACAATTAATCATTTATTTCTGGATTCGAATTACAGAAGCCCATAGTAATGGCACCCCTTAATTTTTTATGACCCAGAAGAAAAACTGTTGAAAGGCAAGGGTCACTATTTATGACCCTGTTGAGGGTATTGACTGAAAAAAGGCAAGTGGTAGGCAAACTATTCTAAAAGGGAATGATCAAACAGCATGCAGTAGGAATGTCCAGAATGCTGGCAATACAATGAGCACGGCAAGATGATTGGAAGACCACATTATTTTATAAGGGCACTGTACTAACTAACCACCTTAACAATCAAGCAAAGGCACTCTGAATCACATCTTAAGGCAGATAACCTGAAAAGTACCAAGTCTCAAAGTACCAAGTACCTAAAAAAATCTCTAGCAAAGGCACACTCATCAAGCATCATCATCATCATCCTTGTCATCATCGTCATCATAAACTACACCACAAATATCACCTTCATCAACACTCACTATCACCATAACGTGACTCCTCATTACCCAGTCAAATGTATTTTAAAATAATTAACCGAAATTGTCATATTTGATAATCATAACCATTGTTATCAATGTCATCATAAGCTTAATAACAACAATAAGCATCATTATCGCTCTAACACAAAAAAGTTGGTCACCATGGTAACCGTCAAATCCTCTCATAGTCCGAACTTCCGTTAGACACAAACATTTTAAGTAGTTGAACAAATAAACTTACTAGAATATACCACGCAACAATGCTGACAATGCAGTTACGTATAATCGAGCTTTATAATAAATTATAGTTAAAGCATTAATAATTTAGAAAACAAAGCTAAGTAAAATTAAATAAAAATAACCTGCAATGTCATTGAGAAATGTGCATTCTTCCTTTAAACCAGATTCCGGTTACAAACTGACTACATCGAGAATCGAGTAGGTCTAACTTAAGTACTTGGCTTGAAATGCAAATACTGTACATGTATATGGTTTCGGGAAGTTTCCTATACAAGACCAAAAATGCCATAGAAAATTGTTAAACTGTTTTAGAACGGCACTTAAGCCACTGGGACAGCTTGGTGAAGAAAAGGCACCAAAAGAAACACAGCCCATTAGGACAGGTCAAAATACACAGGTACCTCCTTACAATGCATGCAATTATCGTAAGAATCCTCATATAGCTGGGTCCATCAATTGGATCCCAATTACAACTCAGCTAATGCAACTGTAACCTCGGTACAATGCAACACCGTTCTAGCTCCCCACATCAACGCTCTTGAATAAGCTGGTGCCCAGCGCTTTAAAAATTTGGAGTTTACGATTACGATTAATTTTACGAGAAGGCCCAGCGTAAAGTGATCCCCGTTTTGACATACACTCGTGGACGAACACCAAAAACACGAAGAAATGCCATTATAAAATTATTCTATAAATGTTTTCTTTAAATAACCAGTAAGAAAAATATATACAGTTTAAATACCAGTAAGAATACAATGCGACATCTTCGTAAAGTCCGTAAAGTGCAACATAATCAGAGCACATTATTAAGTGCTAAAGTTGTGCTGAGAAAGAACACAAGACTACAATAATATTATTATTACAGAGTTAAATAATCATGACTTGGCAAAAACGAAACTCAAATTCACAACAAAACACTTCCTTCCAGCAGGCAACACAGCGAGCGGGAAATAAACTAAAGATGTTTTTCATTTATGCAATTAAAACCGTGAATATCAGATTAAACATTTGAAAGTTTCTCATGAGCGATCATATACAGTGAAGTTGTTGTCACAGCAAATCAAAAACTTTTGGACTTTTGCATAAACGTTAAACTCCAAGCTTAACAAATCAAAACTTTTGGACTTTTTGCATACACATTTAAACTCCAAGCTTAACAATACAACAATGTCTGCTCTATGTTAAAATTCCTGACACAATTCTGCTGATTGCAGAGAGCTCTATGTATTTGTAAAAACAAATAATTAATGAAATAGTAGTATAAAATGTAATTCTCAGCCCCACCCTTGCAAACGGTAGCACCAAATTATCACAAGTCTTTGTTTGCGCTAAACACTAATTACAGTTTACCTTATCAATATCTGTATTAATTATAACACAAGAGCATTTGTTTTTAAGAGTGTTGCAAGGTTTACACTAAAGATTCATCTTATATAAGCTAAACTGAGAAAACTATAATGCACACTCTTCTGCAGGATTTCATATTTAAATTGAGTTAGACATGTACGCGATCCCCTGAATATGGAAAATGAAATCAGACTTTTGATCGGGATATAAAGGGAATTGAAAACTATTGCTAAACTTTAGACGATCATAAAAGTGAGCATAGTCTGGGTTTAAACATTTCAAGCCGAGCTGTAAGTACACCCAGACAACTGACTAAGGAACAGATCTGTAAACCAATAAACAGCCAAGTTTTTAAGGACCCTACCAAATCAAATAAACAGGCTGCAGGGTACAGCTTAAGCTGACACAGCCCAAAACTGGAGGCAGCGGGTTGTGCCAGTGAAGACTTCCCATACATCACTAAACTGAAAGACCTACTTAATACTGAAAACTGACACTCTTGTAAGGAGAGTAATGCCTGAATACAGCACGCATTAATGTAGCCAGAAAAAATGCTCACTGACGTAATTTGTCTGATAAAAAAGGGACATTCATCAAGGCCATCGCCAGACGGCACCAAGATATATTGTACTAACTACTAATTACACAAAACTGTCTAGACGTAGGCAACCATAGAAATGCTGTGACACGAAGCAGTGCTGTCTATGAGCACCTAGACCACAGCAGTAGCTGATTTTAGCAGATATTATCCTTGAAAAGCATTGTACTTGTGTCAATGCCAGATGATTAAGGAACATATCCATTAGGGTTTTAATTACCACACCTTTTGTCAACGGAGGGCTAAATGAGGGCTACTCAATGGATGAATGGCCTTTCATTAAGACCCCTAAACATGAAAAATTGGTGTCCTGGGAACACGTTAAGGAGTCCCACTGCACCAATAATTCAAAGGCTGTCCTTTTTGAACAGTTCCAGTAACAGCTAGAAAACACTTCAGATCTTTTCTCAATATTTGCTCCATGATGAAATGATCGGCAAGTTCTTGTAACTAAAATAGGACGCATAAAACAATTAAAAACTTGTGAACAGGGAGATCAGAACAAAAACCATAAACTATTAAGTTTTAGTTGCTGCTAAAAACAGAAATATGTTCCAGCCACAATAATTATTCTCAGTTAAGATTTGAATTAAGGCAGAAATTTGTCAACATATCTTCGAAACACTTACGGAACACATCGGTGCGTGATATCGTTGCACGGTAACGCAACGGATGCGCACAGACAACTCAGGAAAGTCATGAAGCAAATGAACTGTAGTCGAAGCGAAACACTTCTGGACTGGCCATGCGGCCGGAATTCCCACACATTCCAGACTGAACCGCAGCTGAAACAGAACGAGACAGGATCGGCCGACCTTTTGGTCGCTGATCAACAGCCGGTGGTAAGACTGCGGTTGACGCTACAGGTGGACTGAACCCAATGGTCCTGCCAGCGTAGGTGACAGGGTCCACCAGAGGATAAAACTGACTTTCAAAAGGACTAGGGACACTGCTGCAGGATGGAGATTCGGCTGTGGGTCGGGCGAACGAGGCATATCCTGCGATTGACATGCTACGGCTCAACTCCTGAATGCTTGAGTGCCCGGAGGAGCCACTCGATGGGCCACAACCCCCGAGATGTAGTTCTCCAGGCGACACCAACAGCGGGGATGCGATTCCACTGTGCGGAACAATTGTGGCATGCATGTTTGCCAATCGCTCTTCCTCATTGTGTATAAAGTTGCAGCGAAGCCCGTAGTTGCAGAACCCGTGCTGGTGGTACGTGCGACACATCTCCGTCTTGTACTTGGGGTGGCGATCGAGCGAGCGCCTCTCCACATCTCCGTGAGCAAACTGGCACTTGTCTCCATAGCGGCACTGGCCCTTCTCTTCATACTGGCGACAAAGCTCCGTCTTGTAGCGTGTCTGGTTGACCAACTTTTTACCGACCTGCGACATCGGAAATGGTTCACTCACGCTCCGATCCAGTTTCTGGGGTACGGAGAAACGCCTTCTTATGTCGTCCAGCAACTGGTGGGACTCTTCCTGCTGTGGAAGCTGGAGACGGGCAAGCTGAGCAATGACGCCGGAAGTCTTCTTCTCTCGCTGGATTTTAACAAGCTCACGAACCAGGATGCTCAGCTGCTCCTGCATAACCGAATCTCGCTTCTGAAAACACCAAATCCTCACTCGATTAACTCCAGCCGTAAACACGTTAAATTACAATATGCAATGATCTAATCCACAACCAGGTTAAGCTACGACAAGACAGGCATAGTAAGATACAGTAACATAATTAAAAATCTACATATCAGCACAGCAACAGTCACACAGGCAGGCCAATATTAAAGATTTTCTGAGCCAACTCTCTTAATCAGTTGCCTTCATTATTCCCCCCCCCCTCCAGGATCTTCCTCTACTGCAGGCCCACATTTGTCGCTCTGGCCACATATATCCTCACTGGCGGGTGCTGGGTTCCCTTAACTGGGGGTCAAGAGCTTCAAACTGGGGCACAACATTTTCACATTCAGAAAGCCATACTCAAATGTGACCATAGAATTGGCAACGACTCTATGGGTTTGTATTGTAAACATTTTCATGACTTGCTAAAATTGTCCAAACTTCCATGTCCATAAGACTTCTGATAACCTTTATTTGACAATATCCTTGTGGCTGTGTTGTACTTTTTTGTGGTCTTTCTCATTGCTTTAACAGACTCACAGAGCCAGAGTTAAAAACCGGTCTAAGATATTTTAAGGGCAAGCTTGGGACCAAGGGCTGTGTTTGGTAGCCATGGCCCATAGCCTGCAATGTAGATAACTCACTACACATCCTTTTTTCGCTTATAAACAGCACAGACTTGAATACACTGCACATCCTTTGACTGATTAATAATTAATTAGTAATTAACTACACTCTAATATGCAGCTTCGATCCTTCTACTCTGTAGGAGAGTATTGTGTCATCCCAGCAAAACAGTTGACCTATTTATCAGTTCTTTGTCACTGAGGCTAACCGGATATCTTGAATAGGAGCTACAAAAGTCTGCTAAACACATGAAATGAATAGGCAATCACTGTACAAGGGTGTCGCTCCAACTTCGGAAACTTCTGCAACGGATTTTCCTGCTGTAGTTAGCATGTGTTCTGTAAATGTGTCAGTTGAAAGGTCATACAGCACTGCGGTGTTGGTGTCTCAGTGCCCACGCTTATAACAAGTCACGAGAACTTTGGGTTGTTTTAAATCCAGTTATACGTGACTACTTTTCTTTTGACTACTTCTCACTGTGACGCATAGTTTCAGAAGTTAAACCAAATCACATGAGATAATATTGTCTTCGGTTCGTAACCAATATGATATTTTCTGCCACGCCATCAGATCCGCTATCTCGGATTTCTATAAAGTATATACAGCGCTCAGCCGGACTTCGCTGTGAACACTGCTAAACGAGTCCCATGGCCAGGCATGCAGTTTTGCATTCAATTTACCACAGCCTAGACATCCGTCCGTCGTGGACTGCCCAGGCATACGAGACTGGTGGGAAGTCTCGTCCCAGACAGGTCAGATGTCAGCCGCCACGCACAGCCACTTGTCTAGGCATTCTGGCATGTCGCTGGAAAAGTTAAGCCCGGCCGAATGATGAGCCGTGCTCACTCCCCCCAACGTGGCAAAGTGGCGTGGCGGCTCTGGAGCCGTGGCTATCTCGCGATAATCGTTCCCAGGACAAGTACCTTCTGCCAAATCGGCTTACGGCCGAATTCACCTTTCCCAGGACATCCGGGTTCCGTGTAAGGGACGACCCGTCTCGACACGAACATTCACTTCCTTGTCAAACTTTCGAATGCGATAAAATATATTGCTACTAGCAAGTGAAGCGGCTAAACACAAAAGCGCACGTGCCGAAGAAGGCTCCTCCGCACAAAGCAGAGGCTCATCTAACTCTGGCCCTCTTAACTCTCGGCCCTTCTTAGTATTTTTGCAGTCAACAACAGATGAGTCAGTTTAGGAAGACACAAGTTTCCCCAAAATGGGGTCAAGCTCCTTATTCCATTAAAAGCGTTTAGTGTTTCCAAGTAGGCATGAAGAAAACAAGTTGCAATGAATCATCAGTTTGCTGCCTGTAGTTTTTAATCTGAACTGTGAACTATTGCAGTTACCGATTCGTGTGGGAGAAATAATAACCTGCATTGTGTGAGTCACTGCATAATAATATTTACTCAGTTCTCCTTCATTGGTATGTGAAAAATCCGTGTCATAATTGTAGGAGACGCATTGCGTTTGTTTTTCACATTCCTCGGATTTTAAATAACACACAGCTGCAGTAATTTCACATTAGAGGTCACGAGGTCACCAAGTTTAGCCAAACAAAGAGTATAGTCGGTTTTAAATTTCATTCTTGGTTCAGCTAAGCTGTGTGGGATCAAGCTGAAGAAAAGCAGACCAGTAAGCTAGCCCTGAGGCAGTCATGGGTATGAAGTGTTAGCAACTTCATTTTCTTAGCCTCGGCATGTGAGGGTGGGTGGCCAGTCCTCTCCCTCGCCGTCTCATCTTCTCACAGACAGTATAGTCAGTGTACTCATCATAGCTGAGTTGGTTAGGGGGTGTAGATGGAGCAGAAATCTCAAACCAAATTTCTGCCCTGGCGGGGATTTGAACCCCGACCTCCCCTTTGACAGTCCAGCGCGCTAACCACTACACTATCGAGCACCCATGCTTAAACAGGCACAGTGGCTCATTCTGGCTATCATGGTCAAAGAAGTGTATTTTTGACACTCAACTGGCTTAGAACCTGAACACAGAGGTTGAAATACTTAAAATGAATATATATATTGGCCTATAACCAATCCTTGAAATACAGTTGCCTAATGAATATCGACATATAGCCCAGCAGTAATCTGTTTATTTAACTTTGTCCTGCTGCTGCAAGAGTGCCACATACTAAAAGAATCATTTCACCTGTGCCTCTTCAACGCACATGGAACACAATGTGCCTGACACGTGAAAGGCCACGTGAAGTGCTCTGTAGGCACGAACTCGACAAAGTGAGACATTCAGAGTTGAAGAATAATGTTCAGTTTATCAGTAAAATTTAAGAAACCAACAACATGAGCATTGCCAAACTGCTTTCATGTTTCATCCCTCCAACACGAATTATTGAAAAATTTGTGTCACATTCGTTCTCTAATCCCAGTAAAAGAAACGTTAGTAAGGATCCAGCTGTGCTAGGTAGTCTGTCATACACCCTTCCAAAGAGAACACCCAGTTGGTCAAGGTCCAGACTCATGGTTGGTTCAAAGGCAGAGCTCCAGGTTTGAAAAAGCATCCAAATGGTTGATTTAATCAAATCATTCATCCCTCCTTAATTGACTTTCTCTCACCAGTACCAGTAGTAGTCAGACATGTTAGGTATTTGTTAAGAGCGCTGGTCTTGTAATGTGAAGAGTAAGGGTTTGAGTCTCCTCTGAGACTGTTAAGACTGTACTTGCTAGTAACTCCGAGCATTAGAATTCGCGCTGACAGTAGAGTGTTTGTGTGCGTTTGTAGGTAGGTATGTAGGAAGGTGTGTGTGTATGTGTGTAGGTAGGTAGGTAGGTGTGTGTGTAGGTGTGTGTGTGTTTGTGTAAACTTTGTAAAGCATCCTAGAAGCAGCTTGCCACCAATGATGCAATATAAATTGTCGTAATTACAATTAAAACGACTGCATAAGGTAACCTTCACTTAGAGTTACTCGGTGCCATCGGTTGATGCTTAATAAATGCATAAAATAATACTAATAATAATAGCTTATTTATTTATTTATTCCGGATATTTCTATAGCGCCTCTCGAAGTCAACTACTACTCAGAGGCGCTCCCGACTACAGCATTTGATACTGTGCCGGAATTTTCACGCCGAAGCGCCAAGAGCAATTGCGAGTGAAGGACTTGTACACAGCGGCTGGAGTGGGATTCGAACCTGCAACCCTCCGGTCACAAGGCACCGAACTTACCACTGAGCCACCACGCCCCACAATAGCTGTGGTCGTAGTAGCTATAGAAGTAGTAATACTATAATAGTAGTAATAGAAGTAAGTAATCTTTTATTAGCACGAGACAAGTGCCAATATTTTAAATAGATACATTGGTGAAAAATAGCACAATATCAGGAGAACAAAAAACAGATGCAATATTATAAACAGTTTCATAATGTTTGATTAATATATCTATACCTATATCTAAAGCTATATAATCTGAGGAACATAAACATTACTCGGGTCTACAGATTAGATATTGGAACAAGCATTAGGACTAGCATGAACCCAAATTTTTATAGTTGTACAGTGAGCGAATGATGAAGGATTTCTTATGCAGCAGTGTATTCAAGTATGGTAATGTAGTAGTGGTAGTCTTAGTAGAGGTATTAGTACAATAGCAGTGATAGTAGTAGTTATGGAAAGACAGCTTTGGAAAATCCTTTCGCTTTCCCACAAGCTGTTCTATCTCTCCATTCGGGTCTGGACACAGACCCGAATGGAGAGACAGGTTGCCTTCCAGTTCAGTGTAAATTTCAGCTACATGATCCTACTCGATCATAGATCTTTATCTCTAGTCGATCATCATTTACAGAAGCAACTAACATCTACGAGATTACCTCAGCTTACCTTAAATTCAGGTTGACACTCTTTGTTGGAAGCAGAGTGAAAAAAACTCTGGGCAACCTAACTTGAAGATGGTCTCAAACTAAAGGGTTACTAGCCCCTTCCCAACATAAATCTCCCCTATTGTACCTTCTTCTACTTTCTTATTATCTCTTCCATCAGGTGTGTCCCGACGATGAGGTTTGTACAAGATGGCTCCCATTTCTTTCTGTCTCCGATAGTACCCAGTGCCTTTCTCATGTAATGTCTTGACGTACACTCTTGTTACATGCCCAAACCATATCAGTCTTCTTTTTCTGATCGTGTCTACCAGTGTTTCCCTCTGTCCCAACTCCTTCCGGATTACCTCACTTCAAATTCTGCCTCGTCTGGTCCTCCCCAATTATCTTCTTAGCCAGCCCAATTCCGACACTAGAATCCTCCTTTTGTCCTCCTTCCGAAAGCACCAACACTCAGATCCATATATCAGTACTGGGATGACAGATGTCCTATACAGTTTTATTTTTGTTCTTGTTGATATGCTGCTTGTCTACCACATCCTACTCAATCTGCCAAACATCGCTGCCGCCAGGCCAATCCTGCATATTATGTCCTTTGTACATTGGCCATCTTCCGTTATTAATCCTCCCAGGTACACAAAACCTGTGACTTGCTCTTGTCCATCCAGTCCCACTTTATGAGTCCAACTTTCTACTGCTAGAAGGTTCGACTCATAATTAATGAGTAAAAAACGAAGACAATGACTATTGGAAAGCAACATAAACGGCTAAAAGTAACTGTCAAGCATTCTCTCAATCAGTTCCTGCCGTTGGTATGGCGAATCGCCAACCAAGTCAATATCACCTGCAAAGCGCAGATTGTCAAGTACCTGTCTATTTAGTGTCACTCCAGCATCAACAGAATTCAGGAAGAAGCTCATCATGGCCTTCAGATGTAAGTTAAACAGGTCTGGCAACAGGCCGCATCAGTTAAAGAGGTCTGGTGACAGACCGCAACCTTGCCCTAACGCCCACTGTGATCTTCTCCACCCAGTCTGCGCTCACTGACTTCACCCAGTCTGCGCTCACTGACTTCACCCAGTCTGCGCTCACTGACTTCACCCAGTCTGCGCTCACTGACTTCACCCAGTCTGCGCTCACTGACTTCACCCAGTCTGCGCTCACTGACTTCACCCAGTCTGCGCTCACTGACTTCACCCAGTCTGCGCTCACTGACTTCACCCAGTCTGCGCTCACTGACTTCACCCAGTCTGCGCTCACTGACTTCACCCAGTCTGCGCTCACTGACTTGCTGTATAGATCCTATCGTACCTAACTTCACGAAATCTAACATCACCTAAGCTATCCTTACCTTAACTTACTTTAATTTACCTAGCCTCCTTCATCACACTCCAAACTCATGCCTCCCTGACCTAATCTAAACTTTAACAACTAATTTACCTGACATTTAACATCGACAATCTTAGAACAGACGCATACAGACCTGGTCGGCGTTGGCGGAGCTACTATTATCCATGTTGTGTAACAGGTAGGAGGCAATAGCGTCCTGCCACGGGGGACTGGTGCTTCTCGAATCGTCACCAAGACTATCGACTCGATCCGGTGAAGGCAGCATATTTCGACGCAAACACTCGACCAGACTGTTATACCGCACTACAAGTATATTCGACACTTTAACCCGGATGTACGACTTATTCTGATCTGAGCCCTCAGCCCAGAGCATCACCGCCTTTAACCTGTTGCGGCGGAGGGAGGGAGGGCGAAGGCATGACTAGTACTTTTCGCAGAATGGCGCCAAATTCGTTAGTGTCAGGCAGAGTCCGCGGCTTAGCCAGTCGTCGGTTCCTCTCGTAGGCTGGCTGTCAATCATGCGAACGCCCCGCCCACCACGGCTTCAGACGTTCGTGCGGTTGACGCAGCTGGTCTAAGTGCGACGGTGACAACTGTATGCAACGCAGCCGAAGACGTCACCGGCTGCTGCTGTAGGTCGTCGAGTCAGTTGCTGGATAACAAGTAAAACGCACCTGGTGGGATAACAATTAAGCCCAGGGTACGACGGTGTGGTCTTGCATGATTGGAAAATTTGTCGCCGAAATCTTTTGGGGTAACTTCCAACTTCAATTGGTTGTATTGTCGGATTGCCCCAGGTCTTTTCTGTTTTGCTAAACAAGAAGTGACCGTGACTGTTCTTCAGGGATTTTGTTGGATGGGTTTCTTAGCCATTTAATTTTTATGGTCTATTGACGACTTGTATAGAAGACTGTATAACGTACTAATCTCAGAATCAGACTTCCTGATACATCGTCAAAATTGGGAATCGGTCTGACGATTCTCACAAAAAGGTTCAAGTCGTTACCCGCGCTACCCACGTATATCTCTGTACAGGGCCTACTACGTAGGGGGGGAAGGAATCAGACTGCTTCCAATTTGTGCCAGGGGGGGAAAGTTTCCCCCCTGGCACAGTCACTAATTTCTAATAATTAGTGACTAATAAAGTGACTAATTACTAACGATTCTTAAAGTATTGTATTGTGATGTATCAGTATTATGGGCCATGCAATATTTGCTGAGGTTACCATACAGTGTCTAATAGGGTGGTCCACAAAAATAAAGTTTGAGCTAGAGACCAGGCCACCCTCTCAGCTTTTTACACCTGTCAATAGTATTATTGAGACAAAATTTCAGCTTCTTATTCCGACTGGTAGATGGTGCTCAATGACAAATAAATATTACCATATAGTAGTATTTGCGGCAAATCTAGATGCCTTATAACTTGGTCAACATTTATCATAGAGATGAGCTTGAAATAGTTTCTGTTGTGTTATCAGACTTAATTACTTACTGGTACTTGAAACAAAAAAGTGTACAGTCCTTGTTTCAACAAGGACTGTACACTTTTTTGTTTCAAGTCATAGTGCCTACTTCCTGTGTTTTGGGCTGACATGTTTTCAGAAGTGAATTTTTACATTACAATTGCTGCAGCGCTTGGCTGTGGTCCTTCTGCCCTGCCACTTTCGCGTAACAGAGTGCGTAAGAAAGCCAGGATAGAGCATGCTGAAGCTGTAAGATCTGAATTTGTACCAGATTAACCACTGGTACTACACTGGGTTGAGTAAACCCTGCCTAAGATCTTTGGAGCAGGAAATGTCGACCGCCTCGCAGTGCTGCTTTCAGGTGATGGTGTTGATAAGCTCCTCTTTGTGCCAAAATTAGCCTTTGGGACAGGATACAATGAATTCATGGTCGTTCATATTCTTCTGAAGTTGTGAAAACTCACAGTTGACAAGGTTCAAGCCTTGAGCTTAGATACAATGTCTGTCAACACTGGGCATTTCAACGGATTGTGTGTTCTGCTGGAAGACAAATAAGCTGAGAGCTCTTGTGGTTGGCCTGCCGTCATCATGTAATGGAATTGATTTTAGCCAAAGCATTCACCTTGTGCTGCAGTCCACCTATTCTCCATAAACCCCGATCTTCAAGATATTTAAATCTGCTGGGAAGGTGTGACACATGTCAACTTCCGAGGACTGGAAGTCATATCCGGAACTGCAACCCTCCATGAAACAGCGTCAGTTTTCTCAAGGGGTTTGCTGAAAGAAATTCAGAGATCAGAGACAACTACCAAGAGCTCATTGAGCTGACAGTGGTTGTCCTTGGAAGTCAGTCTTCAATCATTCACTGGAGAGCCCTGGGCCAATTCACCATGCTCATTGGATGGCCAAGTTACTGTATGCAATCAAAATCTAACTTTTTCGTGATCAGATTAATTGATTTTTGAAGTTTGGTGCCCTGTATTACGCAAAGGCATGGACAAAGGCCCCAATTGCTGCTGAAGCTGCAGAACAAGATCTGTCACTTTGGATTGGTCTAGGACAATATGAGTCTATTGACTATGAGATCAGCATTGCTGCCAGGAACGTACTAGAAAACCACTTCTGGTACCTTTCAGATGACGCTGTAGGTCTGGCACTGTTATCAGACCAACTTCCTATAACACATAAAGTGAAGACAGTCGACAGAATGACTGCAAGGCCAACTTCCTGTAAGAGATAAAGTGAAGATTGTCTACAGAATGACTGCAAAGCCTGGTGAAAGAAGGTGAGAAGTGATGCTAAGGTACTGAAAGAGGGGTTTTGGGTGATTTTACAACCCACTGAGCACACACCTGAAGATGAGTAGTTTTTGTGTTACACTTCAACCACAGAAATGGATCGAGAATGAGGATTATAAGCAAGGCAGATAGATAATTCAGCAGTTGAGAGTGGTGAACGACACGGCTGAGAGGGTGTGAAGTTGTTCGAGGAATTCTACTGACTCATCACCAATGATGAAGAAGAAAAGCTATTTCTTCTTCAAGTGGTCGAGGCAAATATTATGAAAGCTGTTCTTACTCACACAAGAAAGAAGTCTGCTGTTGACGCAGTGCTTGTAAAGCCTGGCAGTTTCTAGAGTCAAATACTGTAACGGGTGTTGAAATTATAAAACAAGAACAATCGACATTCGATATTCATGGACTGGACGATGTTTTTGACATTTTTGGATATTTCCAATTCATTAAACCTTCTGAAATTTTACAGTTCTATCTGTCTAACTATTCTTGTATTACATATGTTGTCAAATTACAGTAATATTTGATCTGTCTTGAAATAAAATGCATTTGTATGCTCAACACAATCATTTCTACAATTAATGTGGGTCTTTATCGGAATATGACTAAGTAACATAGTCCGTGAGCATCGTCTTCCAGCTGGAATAGGAAGCTGAAATTTTGTCTCAATAATACTATTGATAGGTCTAAAAAATTGAGAGGGTGGCCTGGTTTCTAGCTTGAAATTTATTTTTTACCATGTGTCTGTGGACCACCCTAGTGTCTAAGCAGTGTTATCGTGGATCATTATTACTTGTTTTTCTTTAGCTATTGGCCATTATGTTCTGCAATTTTTTGTTGATGAAAGATGCAAAAAGTATTTAAAAAATTGAAGAAAAGCATTCACAATCCTGTTGATTTAGAAATTTCCAAAATATGGGACACATTTTAAAATATTGGGCAATATAGGACACTGTTTAGCAAATATATGGGGATTTTAAAGATTGCATTATGAATGCACATTTCTGGTGTAATGCTGCAGTAAAAGGCTCCATCCCTGCCTACTGCAGTGTTATCCAGCCGACAATTATTTTGCAGAAATATTTCAAGACCTGATAATCTCATTTCCACTGCACTACACAACAATAATTGTAGCACTGAAATTTTGTGCCATATTTATTACAGCTTGTCCCATAAAATTTTACAGTGCACTGGGAGCCCTGCATAAATTAATTCAACAGTTCAGTTGAACTAAAATGTATAGTTTTCCAGAGCCGGTTTTGTTGCTCCAAAAAATGTGCTAAAACTCACCTACGGCGATATAGAAATCCAAATTTTTTCCGGGGGAGGACCCCCGGACCCCCACTTCAAGGGGGAGGGGAGAAGGGGAATGTACAGGAGGGGAAGGGAGAGGGGTGTGGATTGGGAGGGGAAAGGGAGGGGGAGGGAGTGGGGAGGTGTAGTGGAAGAAGGGATGGGAGATAGGGGAGGTTTACAGTAAGGGGGAATTGCTTCCAGCTTACAGGGGGGGATAGTAGGCCCTGTCTCTGTACATTCATTCATCCGTCAGTCCGTCCGTCTTTCTGTTTGTCTCTGCACTGCTATAATAGTTTCGTACATGTGTGCAAGTCTACACGAGGAGAGGGTGGGACTCCAGTCGTTTCTTACTTATCTCTTGCCACTGCCAATATTGAGTGCAGGTCTACGGACGATAACAAAAGGCCTAGTCGTTCGTTGAAAAGGAAGTTAGTGTAAAAAGATTACATTATCAGGAGATCAGATCCGAAGACAGTTTAACTACTCGTGTTACGCACGAGAAAAAACTGACAGAAAATGTTGGCACGAGTCCGAGGAGAACCTGTATCGGTCGTAACTCACTTAAGTATGTATACGTGTGAAATATGAAGTAGCTGTTAGAATCCAGGAACAATGATCACGAAGGCGATGAAGCTCGTTGACTATATGACAATACGGGTTTCATTGTAATTGTGACGCGAGAGTGAAACCTTAATTGTAATACTCCGAAAGCTACCGTACAAGCGAGAAGTTTGATATCAGTCACTTCAGGCACTCGCAGGTTACGTACAATGTTATGAAGAATGAAGAAGGGGATTTCTCTTTCACTGCCACGGTTCAGACCATGCATATATGCGTGGAAGTCCGCGGGGGGAAGGGAGCATTTACTCCCCTGGATTTTGCGCATGCTTTAAAAAAATAAAATCTTTTGATTGATATGATTATTACAACAGTCCCAACGCGATTTTCAATGCGAAAAAACACTTAATTATTCAAGTAAGTCCTTGACCATTATTTATTTTTAAGGTTGTCACGTGTTCTGTGTTAATGACTATAGCAATTCAATGCAGAAAACGTCATTTTGTTTACGTCATCTCACTCCCTGGCGAATTTCTAAAATAGGCCTATATAAATCTCTGAAATAAGCCCAGTGTTTCAGTTGTCAGAGGGTTAAAGGGTTCAACCCCTGGTTCTTCTTCTAACCCCTTCAGCCAAGTAACTGGAAAAATTGGAGGAGGGTCAGAAAACTAAAATATCTCATAAGTTATCAGCTCAGGGTGATAATTGTCGGGGAGTTTGGGGGGTTTAACCCCCCAGTCTTTCTTAGGACCCCAGAGTAAAGTCTTCATTGCACACCCAAACTCCACGTAAATCAATGTCTAACCCCCCAGTCTTTTTCCTACAATTTTCATACTGGTTATCAGTTGTTTCGTGTGCAACATTATTAACAACATTAGATTTCGACCTGCGTTCGTATACTTTGGTAATCCCTGTAAAATTTTCGACTCCGCTCTTTTTGACGATTATAGAATACTAAATAAGCCAGCTGGGTTGAAAGCATATACTTTCCATGCATTAGCTTTTCCTCTGAGTAAAAATTCTCACCGGTGCCCATTATTGTCAGTTCAGTCCGCTAGATGCTTTCTTGTTCCTTTTTTCATGCACAGACTAAGTCATATTCGGTTTCTCTGTATTACACACATGAATAAAACTGAATATGACTTCCCTACTTGAAGTTACAAAGGCTTCAGCCATTCATGACGATAGTATCATAAAGTTATGCACTGAATGGCGCTGTGGCATATAAATGTAAATTGTGATGTACACACTTTTATATAGCGACCATCGACAATGTATGATCGTTTGTCAACGAATTGATCAGGTGTGATCCATCACCACCGTTGCTCGTTTGAATATACTGGGGTGTGTATGCACTGGCGTAAACTTGTCCAAAATATTGGAGGGGCACGGGGTCTCGACCACAGGTGAAAAGAAATTTTTTTTCCAAAATGAAAAGTTGTTTTGTTGTTTTTTTCGTTTTTTTTGCTTTAATTTTTTTGTTTTGGTTGTTTTCAAAATTTTCGGATTTCGGATCATAAAAATCATGAAAAATGGCATGAACAAGAGCTCCTATTCAGTTTAATTCAGTTGCGATTTCCGAAAATTAAAAATTATTAAATCAATGTTATTAAAAATAACTTCTACAAAAATAAGAAATTTATTTAAAAAAAACAAATTTTGTGGTTTTCTTTTTCTTTTGTCTTTGCTTAAAACAAAAAAAAACAAACAAACAAGCTTCTTTCACATCTGCAGTCTAGACAGTCAGTAGAGGCTTCCGGTGTTACGTTAATGCGTATGAAATGGGGCGTTTGGTTTACATGTAAATTTGTTTCATATTGAAGATATTGAAGATAATAATAAATCTTTGTTTTCATTATGAATTTCTGATAGTATTTCAGTTCTGTGTCTCTATTTTTCTGTTTCTGAAGAAATTTGTCTATATTAAAACATAATATTTTAATATTTGAAGAAATTCTCCTCTCGATTTTTGGGGGGCATTGCCCCGGCTCCTCAATTATTGGGGGGGCACGTGCCCCGGCTGACCCCCCAGAGTCTACGCCTATGTGTGTATGTATGTGTGTGCATGTATGTATGTATGTATGTATGTATGTATGTATGTATGTATGTATGTATGTATGTATGTATGTATGTAAGTATCTATGTATGTATGTATGTATGTATGCATGTATGTGTCTGGACTTTTGTATAGTGCATTTTCGAGTCCAAAACATTTTAGCAAGGTCGATCGATATCAACAGCCTTGGCAAACATAACATGCTGTTAAACATACCTCTGCTCCCAATCCCATCACTTTTAACATTACCAATACTACTTCTTAAACGACTGCTATGTTAGTTTGGTTCCTGCTTATACTACTATCCAATCACACTTACGTGGGTCTATCTAATGTCAACACTGATTTGTATGGCGACTGCAGAAGCCTAAACCAACTTATAATCGATGGGCACATTTGAGCAGGCTCAGACGAAACCTACATCGTGCGCTGTTCCGTGCGATTGTCTTGAACGCAAGGCGAACCCGGAACTTGCCTGGCTGGTCGATCAACGCGCTAGTCAGAGTCATGGTCTCCTATACAGTTGGGGGTCCTTGCCAAAGCCCAGGCCTTAGCCCACACTAGAGCTTTGACAGCCTGGCCTGGAGACGGGCTTATTTTTGTCTGAATATTACGAAGTCAAGCGGTTTGCACTACGGGCTCTGTCGGCCTAAGAAGGATGCCAACTTGTTTGCTAAGATAAACACAAATATTAGACGGCGACCTTTGCGCTTATTTTGCAAGCACAAGTTCTTCTCATATGGAATTTTAATAGACTCGATAAGACAGGCTTCAGAGAAAAACGCTTACCAGATGAACTGGTACTTCCACTTGTAGGCCTATACCTGTAGGCCCTGCTTGTTTTCTTCAACTTACGCGCGCACACAGAATAATAACTAATAGCACGCGCGTGCACACACACACACACACACACACACACACACACACACACACACACACACACACACACACACACACACACAACACACACACACACACACACACACACACACACACACACACACACACACACCTACAAACACACGTGCGCATCCCCACACACATACACACCACACACAATCTTTGCACACACACCACACACAATCTTTGCACACACACTGATTGTGAATGTTCTTCCTGTTTATGGTGTCACGTTCGAGCCAGGCTGTTGAGCTAACAGCTCCAAGCTCGTTCACTTTAAGTCTAGGCTAGCTGCATAGCTTTATTTGCATATGGAAATTCTGTCGTCCTGCAGCAGTGATTGTAGGCCTATGCCTCTAGGGTCACAGGTATAGTCTAATAATAGCTCTACACGCTAATCCTCCAGTCTCACCGGTATTATATTGCTTTATAGCTCGACATTTGAAAGTCTCGTTTAATGCTCTACAAACTAATTCTCCAGTGTGACCAGCAGATAGCTTTATAACTCGACATTTGAAAGTCGCGTTAAAGGCAGGAAGATATTTCAATGGTCCTGCGCATAATGTTGGCATAATTAATCAAATTCCTGAAACAATTTAAGTCATCTGACAAATCTGTTAAATCACGTAACCTCGTGCCTGTATTATAGTGAATAAGCTACGTCGGTAGCAAGCCAAGCCTCTCCGTAACTAGAAGTTGAGTTGTTGGATCGTTAAACACAATGTGTATACATGTAGTTGAGCAATAAGTATTTCGGACTAGCACGAGGACCTGGTCCCCGGTGAGAGGATTAGGAGATAAGCAATTCCAGAAAGATGACAGCTGCGCTGTTGCATTGAGAACCAACAGAGCGGAAATAATAATATATTCGTTTATATCTTCAAACTTACAATAACGCAGTATGATTACAAATCAGTATGAACGGATGATCACAAGTTATTATAGGAGTCGAATTTAACTATACGGCAGCCATGCAAGGCGCCCATCACGTCCTACATCTAATTTTTAACAACGCGCTATCTCGCGAATGAAAATAAGTTGAGTGGACCTTTTTGGGAGGGTTGCGGGAAGCGATCCCGCTACCGCTTGCTCTTCACGCCAGTGATGTTACCACTACTCTATGGACCCCCCCCCCCGAAACAGCGAACTCCGTGTGCCTCGGGTCAACTATGGAGAAATCTTTCCTGAACCAGATTAGGGGTCATTCATAAATGTAGGACGTCCGCACGTTAATGAAAATAGGCGAATAGGCCTAATTACATGGACTCAGGATAAAAATTGCCCATGGGGAGTAAAACATCGTATTTAATACCCGGTGAGAAATTCTAAGCCTGGCGACATCTTTGGGCATTAGTACACCGAATATACATTTATTTCTGCACGAGTTTTCCATTGCTGTATAGGCCTATATAATATATAAAAGCCTATATGTAGATTGCTCGTAATCGTACTCTCCAGACTTCTAAAGCGCCACTCGAAAGCCAAGCGCAGGGCACCAGCCTATTCACGAGCGCTGCGTCAAATCAAAGAGGGTTTCCAAAGAGTAGTCCAGAGGAAGTCCAAGTCCGGTAGAGGAAGTCCAAGTGGCTTGAAGAGTGGGTCGTCCCACTTTTAAAAACCTTTCCGCCGCTTATGGCCATTAATCTTTATTAGGGCCTAATATAGTTAGGCTACTATTCAAAAACATCTTGAGTTAGACGCCCACGAGACGGTTTTTTCATCGAAGGCGCCCGGAAGTCGGATTTACGATTCTCGGTTGCCCATCGCCAATTTTTTACTTGTTTCGAAAATAGGGCCTAGGTAAAAAAAATAGTGTTTTCCCTTAAATCCTTATATATGATATCGACCATATCAACCAGGTTTATAAATACATATATATTTCGGCAGAGTAATAAAAGTCAGTCATTCAAAAATTGTTTATTGGAGTGTGTGCATAAAAACTAACCAGCGCTCGTTGAGCAGACAACACATTTTCAGAGACCCAACACATCCACTACAAAAGTTTACCTCCTACCTCCAGTACCCTATAAATCTTCTTACGAATATTCGTCAGCTATTCACTACCCAACAACCCATATTTACTCATTATTGGAACACCATTTCTTTCACTATCTCGACTTCCAGGCGCCTCACGAACTTCCGAAAGATCTCCCCCAGTTCCCTCACCCTATATATCTCATCTGTCAATCTGAGCTCTCCTTCGCTCACCCTCCCCTCCCCACGCCCGAAGCTTTTCAATCGGACTGAAAACAACACTTTTCAATTAGTATACCATAACCTGGTTCGACTTCTGCCCTCTCCTATGACAATCATCGCCAACGATCTCGACCGTAGAACCGTGATATGTCTCATTGGCTTGACCCTCGGTCCGGGTTCTGACCAAAAGTCCTGTCTCTCGCGGACTTGATTTTAAATGGTGTGGTAAATGTGCTTGTCTCCGTGACAAGGCTTTGTGTAATTGTGTGACGCAGATAAATTTCGCAGATTTACAACATTACTATTTACATTTACATTACTACTAGCTGTAGGCTAACCCGTGAGAAATCACGGTATATATAAAAAAAACAATTATTATTGCAGTGATAACAATAACGTCATATTATAGGCCTATAGCCGTCGTCAAGACAACCGTCAAGACAACCGTCGCCAAGGCGGCAGTATAGTGACGTCACAATAGTGTTTGTTTACGGGACAGACAGACGTACAACGGTTATTATGTAAGTTGATGGCCTACTTACACAGCTTACAGTGAGCGTCTGCGCACTATAGTTTTGATAAAAAATAAGATGATTTTGAAATTATAGAGTAAAAACTGAGAGTGCTAATAAATTAATAAATATAATATGTAACTCTTAGCTGCATCGGACAAGTGCAGATGCTTTACTTTGCACAGACTGATCACATAATAGACCTACGTATTGAGATGGGTTAGACTTAGCCCTATAACGCGAGAAAGAATATCTATATTTAAATGCATGACCAGAGGCGTCTACTCCTCTACCTTGGAGCAAATGCTACATCCAAACAATAGGGGGGGGGGGGGTGGAGATCTGTCAGTGCATGTGCCATCATTATGGGGGGGGGGGGTGGGAAGGGGAAGAGGAGGGAGGGAGCGGAAGTTGCTCCAATGACTTACGGGGGGTAAGTATGCCCCTGTGCATAACTAAATATAGGCCAACTAGAGATGCATCGATTAAAAACTGTTTAAACAGTTTAGCTTTAACAACAGATAACGTGAACTGCTGTCGTCTCTTTCGAATGCGTGGGCACAACGCACGTTTCAGCAGTATAGGCCCGTCGACGTAGGCCTAAATTGAATTAATCGATAGTAAAGATACACAGGTTAACTGAGTAGGCCTATTTAATACGTCACCGCTATAGCATGCGCATGACTGTAAAATTAAGTCACTGCAAAATCCCTAACAGCTCTGATCTAACTGACGTGCAATCACTGTAGCTCCAGATGCTGGCTTATTTCAGAAATTTAAATATGCTAATTACGCCTCCTCTGGAACATTAAATGGGTAGCACTTATTCAAATGGAGAGCGGTGGTGAAGGATTTCACGTGATCAATTCACTGAAAAAATAATATTCGTTTATTAAATTCAAACTGACATGTAGGCTACGCAGTAAGATCACATGATGTAGCAGTATCAGACAGTGGCGGCGCCGCCTATGTTTGTTGTACGGCTTTTACTGTACCACTTTTAAAGGTTTTACGGCAAAAGCATAGGCCCTATGCATAATTTTTGCCGTACACTTTTACCAAGATCCTCTAATTTGCCGTACCACTTTTCAAATTGTGGCGCCGCCACTGGTATCAGATGATAACAAGTTTAACAGAAGTCGAATTTAACTGAATAGCAGCATGCAAGGCGTCCATCAGTCGTACTGGTCATTTTACAGTCGCCCCCTAGGGAGCGTAGGGATTGAATTGGCTGAGTCAACCTTTATGGGGCTATCCGGTATCGAACCCGGGTCTTTCTGATCTTCGTGCCAGCGTGTTACCATTCAGCCATCATTCAAACCGCCCCAAATGAGCAGGGTCGAGGCCAGACGGTCGCTTTACAAAATGTGTACATTTACATTTGCTGTAGCCTAATCGTGTAATTGTATGTTCCGTGTACCTGACTGTACCACTACCCACAGGATTCGCCACGCTTTTACACCGGATATTAAATACGATTTTTTAATCTTCACAGACTATTTATGTACTGTAGAAATTAATTACTCGGAGATATTATTTTCTTCATAGATATAATAAATTGTAATGCATTTGTTACGCCTTCATGAGGTGCGTTAGGTGCTATATAAATAGCCAAATGCACACGAAGACGTGATACAGATACTCTCTTGCACTCTCCTCTGCTGCTTTCAGATTTCTACTCACGACTGAAAACCGAACTCTTCAAGCTATCATGTCCTGATTCCAATTCTGCGCCACCACACAACCACGTGCACCATCATCACTCGGACTACCAACGTAGGCCTACATCGGTTTCTAGACAACCCCTCGGATACGACGCAGCGCTCGTGTATAAGCTGGTGCTCTGCGCTAGGCTTTACAGTGACGTTTCAGAAAACTGGAGATTACGATTACCGATTACCACCGTACACCATGCTGTCTCCTCGGCCTGACCTCCCCGAACTAGGCTATGACCTGGCACCGAATCGGACAAAGCGGACATGGCTATTGCGGATTTGATTTGATATAGCACCGGTGAATAAGCTGGTCCCCCTGACGTGGCTTTTGTGTGGCGCTGAGAAATTTCGGAGATTTACATTTAAGTAAGTAAGTAAGTAAGTAAGTATATCCTTTATTAATCCAACGGCTAACCGCATTTTGGTTTACACATGTATATCACGTCCAGGTTAAAGTACTAAGGCCTATATTCCGGTGAAAATCATCCTAATTATGAAAGATTTGCGAGCTAGACTGTCAGCAGTCGGGAGAACCCGATTATGAACACGGGGTCGCAAAGTATAACCAGTATGCTTAACAGAAGGTAGGCCTAATAGCACATGAAGCACATGTGTAGGACATGTAAGGACGGCCGTGAAAAGTTTAGAATCAGCAGTACGGATCAATTGTTCGAATCCAGGGTAGTCCACAGGAAGATAACAAGCTTTAATCAGTCTCCTAAATATTGCCTGTAGTCTCTCACGTCCCCTCTGCCCCACATAACCCCATTACATTGCATACTATCTGATTGCCAGAGGCGCTGTAGTGCATAGGTGCTCAAACTAGTGACACTCATTTTACTGAGAACCTTCCAGTCTTGTGTAATATTGATCCTTGCTGTGCCGGGCTGCGATTCGTAACGAAGATGGCGTCCCATGTGGTTAGAAGGTCGTTGAAGGTTTTCGTTGGAAATATTAGCTGGACTGTCTCACAGCGTACGTAATGCATGAATTGAAGTTTAAAATGGTAGTGTGATGAGCTTTTTAAACTTGCGTGATCTTAACTGGATACTTATAATTGTATGAAGTAGACTGAAACTCCACCCGCGCATACTGATTCCATTTAAGCACTGCGTGTAAGTAAGTAGCTTTAATTTGCATCTGAAAGGCGCCTATGCCCGAGTTAGTTAATTGTCCATGATTGGGTTCCTGTTTTGTTTAACTGCCTAGTAGGCTTTACTTTTAAGTTACCTGTGGCCGATCACCGTGTAAGATATGGGTGCCCAAAACCTGGGACTAAGATTGCTGAAAGGGATATGAAGCGGCAACGCTTCAGCCAGTCAGAGCTCGTCTTTTACGATACATCGTAGGCGATGTTTGTGGCTGTCATCCGGGTATTTAGCAGGGGACGATTTGAAGTAAATACACCACATGGCAGCAATATTAGTCCCAGCCAAAACTAAAGCTTTCCACCGGGTGTCTATCCGAATCCCCAAAAGTGGTGTAAATGCTAAATTGGCCGCATTCCCGAAACAATTTTTACGAAACTACCAAGTGTTCGAATCCTGAAACTAAAACTAGTATGGACTAGTCGACCAGAATCCTGAATAAGTGAAGGTTTACGTTGGTCGGTGAAATCGTTCATAAAGTAAACATCATGGCCGCCGCAGAAATGCACAGAAATAGAGTGCTACGACCTACCTACCACAAGTAAGTAAGTAAGTAATGGTTCACTAACACAATATTTTAAGATAACAATTAACTTTTATTAGAAAATGTACACAATATTTCCAATGGTTAATTTTTATCTTCAAATATTGTGTTAGTGAACCATTACTTACGTACTTACTTACAGCCATGACGTAGGTAGGTCGTAGCACTAAACATTAGGATCATACCAGATTCACCTGCAATACATGCCCTACTAAATCACAATAATTATTTGTAAATTTAGCAATGATTGACTGATATGCATACTGTTGTTGTTTCGACAGGTGAGCTAGGAGACTACTTCACAAAATTTGGCAGTGTAAAAGATGCAAAAATTATCTTTGTAAGTATTACTTGGTAGAGTATCATGCACTACTGGCCTGTTTAGCTACTTTCTGAGCCCGAGGACACCAGTTTGCATACAAATGGTGGTTTATTTAACCCTTTAATGACGAGAGGGCTTAGTTTTCCATACATTTAGTACACACTCGTCGTTAAAGTGTTAAAAGGTTTAAATCTTGAGCTAGTACAGTACATGGGGGCCTTAAATAGTGTGGCACCTTTTCAAACATGTAGTGGAGGTGAAAGATCTCACCTGATAAGTTCATTGAAAAATGAGCAGGGTCAAGGCCTTATGGTTGCTATAGAAAAACGTGTACATTTACAGCAGTGGTGCACAAAGTCCGGCCCGTGGGCCAAATCCAGCCCGCGATGAGTCGTCATGTGGCCCGCGATGTCCAGTGGGAAAAGTTTACAGTGACGTGCATTTGGTCATTAGAAAAAACTATCAGTATTGTTGTGATATAGAAGTACTATGAGACCCCTTTCTCAATAACTCTTCATGTTAATTTTTAAATGTGTTTTACTGCATACGTCATCTTCATAAATTTTGGCATGTATTCATCCGAACCAAGCTGAGTTGTCAGACTTGTTTGGCCCTCAAAGGGTTTAAGAATTCATTTAGTGGCCCTTGGCTGAAAAAGGTTGTGCACCACTGATTTACAGTAACTTGCCTGAATGAATTGACATGGATCATATAGTCATCCTTAGGTTATATTCTTGAACATTCAGTTCGAATCTTTGCTGGTGCTGTGTCCAGTTTAAGTATGTATCCAGACATTTGTATTTTGCCTTTAAAGCACCTCTCAGAATGGTGAACAGTAAAGGTATCACCTTTCCAGAAATATTGTAGGTTTTAGTTTAAATTGGTTATGGGAAAAAATGGTTATTTGTTGCTATGTACTTAAGAAAGTTGGCTGTGTCTTATCAGCCCAAACCGTCTGCAATTTGTTGTGTGTCACAAAGATTTGAAACAAAATGAATTGGAAATTATTTTTGTAGAGGGGAGACACCTTTTGACAATGAAGTTAATCCAGTACCTATGGAGCATAGCTTCAATACCTTTAGAGAGTGACCTTATTGCCTATACTCTGACCTCCAAATTTGCAGCAATAAAATCTTAGAAGACAAAAATGCTTGTGTGTAAGCCTTTAAATCTGCTGCGCGGTGACTGCAAGACACATGGGCAATCATTTTTCATCTGAACAGTGACCGCGTGATGCAGTTGAAAGTGCCATTGTTTTAAAGCACTGCATAGGGTGCTGTGCAGTGTGACTATGATGCTGTGCAATTTAATTTGTATTTAAATTTGAACTTTAAAAAATGATTTTGTTGATTTAAAGCATTAAAAAATTCCTACCTGTGACGTCCACTGTGCGGGCGTCTTGGGTTTGGGCGGGGGTGCAATGGCCGTGCAGCTTAGAGGGAACATTGCTTATGCCACACCCTGTCTTCAAATTGATGTCAGTGCTATCTTGACAAGCTGCGGTTCTGTTTTATGTTGCAGGATAAAAGTGGTCTCAGCAAAGGCTATGGCTTTGTCACTTTTCAGAATAAGAAAGGTTATGAATCAGTACTAAACCAAGAAGCTCTCAATCTCAGTGGGCAAACGGTAGGATAGTTTTCTTGCTTTGCTACATGTCCAGTTGTTTGCCTCGTGATCTAACAATTAATGCCAAGTGTACAGTACTTAATAACTTCTTCAAGTTCTCTGCCCCGAGGCAGGTTCAAGCATTTAATGGTGCCAATCCTCTCGATGGTGGTCTTCATTCTTTCAGTCTCCTGCCATCATCATCATCCAATTCAGCAGCATCTGTCGAGGTCTTCATCTCGTTCTGTTGTCCTCCGTTCTTCCCTCTACAGTAGGGAGTCTCCTCTCAGTACGTGATCAATCCACTTCCTCTATCTCCCTCTTATTGTTTCCATCAGAGATCTTTCCTCTCCTGCCTTTTTCTCTTCGTGTGTTTGATTTGATCACTAGAGAGGTGAAAATGTCTACAGGTAAAATATAGCCTGGTGTATACGAATCCATTCTGAGCAGGTGCCAGACTACTCGTCACTGAATAACGAAACAGTGGTTCTACCGGTTTGACCAAGCGCATTTTTCAATGGATTGGGTGAGATGCTTCATCACTGCTGCCGTTTGAATGGATGCCACGTCATTTAAGGTTTCAGAGCCAAGCCAGCCCGAGATTTAAATTTCTGAATGAAGCTGCCATTGGTATGCGAACTGGCATTCTGACGCACATTGGGTGTACAGTGTACACTCTTACCAATGGAGCTAACTGGGCCGATATTACGTGCTAAGCCTACCCATATAAACATACACTGAAAAAATACTTAATGTTATGCCCCATTGTTTTAAGTGACTTGTTGTGTTGACTTGCCATATCATCGAGTACTTTAAATGTTGCATATTGTTTTAATTGTTCTTAGTTAACGGTCAGACCAGCCATAACGAGACCTGCTACGAAACAGAGCCCTACTTCTGAAGACTCCAACACAACATCAGCGTAGTGTGCATCCTTGTGCCAAGAGGGGCAAAAAAGAGACCTCGTTCTTGTTCAAGCTGTGTGTTGGCGTTTCTTTGTCGCCAGGAAACAAACATGTGGTCAATAATTTAGTGAACTGCAATGTCATGAAGAATTTTGTAAGAACAAATCGTGTATAAAGTTAGCGAATTGTCTGAATTTCTTTCACGCTTTTGCCATGGTTTTTGTTTCTGACCAATTCTGTCTTGCGGAAACGGGATAGAAGTAAATATTGAATGTTGTTTGTGTCTTAGTTTATGATCTCTAGAATTATTTCACTGACCTTGACTGGATATTTACCTGGCAAGAAAACGGTCCATTGAGGAAGTCAATACATTCAGGTGCATTACTATTAATGATAGTGACGATTTATATAGCACCCTAGCACAGCCATTTCCAAAAAGGCACTGTACACGAGTTCAGATGTCAATGACGGTTATATGACTTGGTCGTTCTATTATTAAGGTACTGGTAGTCAGTCCTCAACTGTTCTGCCATAGTTGGGGCATTCCACGTCAAATCAACACAGTCATCGTGCATCACCATCTCCGATTTTGTTAAAATTTGGTATGATGATAAACCACCATGAAAAACTCTCAAAACCAAAATTTTTGATTTTTTGGTCAACCGATGTCCGAGATATGGGTCAATGAACATTGACCAAAACGGGCCAATTTTCGCTGACCGCCGATGTTCAAACTGCTGTATCTCAGCTTCTATTGCACCTAGAGACACAATTAAAATACCAAATTGAAGGTATTAAATAGCTCTATGTGGGCAAAGCATTTAGAAACATTCATATCTAGTAACAAAAATATTTTGAGCAACTGTAACCTAGTGACACTGACCTAGGTCAGTTTGTCACTTCAGAATTTTATCAAATTTTTTCCATGTAAAGCTTTCATTGTTCTTAACATTTGGTGAAAATTTCAGAGTGGGCGCTCTTATAGTTTTTTTACAGTGATTTTTTAAAGGTACAGTCATGGTTGCATTCGCGACCATCATTTCTCGCCCTATAGATCTGAACTGTTTTGAAGAGCCTGGATTGCTGCAATAGTTTCCTCGGATGTCAGCAAATACATTCTTCCAGTGATGGTTGTTGGTTGAACAGTTGTTAATATGTCCTGGAATGACATTACTAAGATGTCTATTGGAAGCGGATATCGATATGATTGAGCTGGTCCACGTGGGTGCAAAAAATTGACTTCACCTCATTTGTGTCCAGAAATATTTGCAGAACACGGCCAAGCCACCAATGCCCATCATACTTTGCAGTATGTGATGTAGCCCTTGATATCTGAGAGTTTAATCATGGTCTTGTTGTCGATCTCTACAGACTGCTAGGCACGTTCAATTCTACTATCCAAGCTGCTGGAGCAGTCTTTCACTAACTGACTCAGCTGATACTGGGCAGATGCAGTGAAGCTTTTGTGTGCCTGCCAGATATACTTGAAAATTGAAATATTTAAGGTTCTCCACTTAGCTGTCTATTTTAGGTAGTTTCTCATAACTTCAGTTATAATAACATCAAAAAAGTTCTATAAAATTGTAATTTATGTCATGCGAACATTTAGACAACAGGAAATACTATGAAACCTAGAACTGAAACAAGATTTCATTTAAATAAGAAAATAAGTAGGCATGTAAGTAAGCCTAATTTTTGTTCAGCATGTTGTGTGAGATAATGTTAGTACACTGAACAAAAATCATTGATGTTAACAGCTGGGATTCAGCAGTTACACATTCATGGCAAATCAACGGTTGTGATGATGGTCGCGAAACACGACCACGACTGTACCTTTAAAAAATCACTATAAAAAAACTATAAGAGCGCCCACTCTGAAATTTTCAACAATTGTTAAGAACAACGAAAGCTTTGCATGGAAAAAATTTGATAAAATTCTGAGGTGACAAACCGACCTAGGTCAGTGTCACTAGGTTACAGTTGCCAAAAATTTTTTTTTACTAAATATGAATGTTTCTGAATGCTTTGCCCAGATAGAGCTATTTAATACCTTCAATTTGGTATTTTAATTGTGTCTCTAGGTGCAATAGAAGCTGAGATACAGCAGTGTGAACATCAGTGGTCAGCGAAAATCGGCCCATTTTGGTCAATGTTCACTGACCCATATCTCGGACATCGGTAGACCAAAAAATCAAAAATTTTGGTTTTGAGAGTTTTTCATGGTGGTTTGTCACCATACCAAATTTCAACAAAATTGGAGACGATGACGTCCATTTTTTTTGTAAAGTGTGTTGATTTGACGTGGAATGCCCCAGTTGTAGCCAACTGCCTAAAAAGACAGGATTCAAAATCCTGAAGCTGGTATGGGCTTCATTTGTGCCCCTCTTAAGCAAATTCATCAGAGGTGATAGCGATCTGACAACACACAATCCTTTTTCAAACGAAAGGACTTGAACCTTTTGCAAAATAGCAAAGCTAGTCCGATACAAGACCAAACTGGAATCCCACCATTTAGCTGAGCTGCAGTGTTTACAACAGATCGAAGCTGATTAATAAAACGGGTAGAACTGCATACATGGCATTACAACAGTCCACCTTAGTACATACGAATTTGTGCATTAAGGTAGAAGATAATGTCACTATGGCAGACGGCAAACGACGTATAGTGCAGAACCGACACAGATGATGAAAGCAAGTTCAACATATTCGCTTCAATGCTTAAAGGTTGATTTCTGGTCCACTGGCACCCAGGTCATGCACAGAAGTAGAGAGCTTCCAAAATACATGTAATAAAATTTTTTAAGTAGACCTCTGTTATGCATTCATTCATAGCATTTATTGGTATACAACACCTATTCAACATGCCTACTCAAGTTTGCAACTAAGCCATTGTACTAGTTGTAATGCATCTGTCTTTCCATTTAATCATTTGGAGAATGACCAGGACTTTATAAATGCAGTTTCTGAATCCAATTTTAGCAGTGTAGCCTATCCTCGTGCACCCATAGATCTGGTCTTTCATCCTGTGGACGAATACCCAGAAAACTTTTCTATTCTAAACAACCCTGATATTGACCCTGACACCAACTTCTACAACAGTGTAAAGCTGTGCACGAGTAGTTACGTGTGTACTGAAGAAATCAGAGCTAAGCTCAATGCAACAGAAAAATCCTTCTCCATAATGCACCTTAATTGTAGAAGCCTATTGCATAAGGTAGCTGAAGTAAAGATTTTGTTAGTTCAATCCCAAACAACAATTCTAGCCTTAACAGAAACCTGGTTGGATACAGACACAGCCGATACTATCTTTATACCCGATTATACCTTTGTATACAAATGTAGGAAGGATGGAAGAGGGGGAGGTGTGGGTTTCTTTGTAAGGACGGGTACTGAATTTCATGTGTTAGAAACTGATTGGGCATCATCTAAGTCTGGTTCTTATGAAAGTATGTTTGTTAAAATTAAGCAGAATACAGGGAAGGACCTATTGGTGGGCGTGATCTATAGACCATCAGGAATTGGTCTTGATATATTCAATCAGGAATTTGACCAACTTTTGTCACATTTATCTCGGATGAATAATGATACTTTTCTGGCTGGAGACTATAATTTAGACCTACTCAAGGCAAATACGCACCTACCTACTCGTACATTCTTTAATTCACTAACTTCCAATCGGTTTTTGCCGACAATTTTAAGGCCAACCAGAATAACTTCAGATACGGCTACCTTGATCGATAACATATTCACAAATACTTTGTCCGACTGTATTGAATCTGCTATAATTATAAACGACATATCTGATCATTTGCCCATTATATTACAGAGTAATTTTGCAAGGATCTCAGTGGACAAAACTCCCATATATGAGAAAAGAATAATAAATGAGACTGCCAAACGCAAATTTGATGCTTTGCTATGTGCTGCTGATTGGTCAGCTGTCAATCAAGCATGTGAGCAAAGTGACCCATCCCTTGCGTATTCCTTATTTATTGAGAAGTATATGTCATTATATGAACAATCCTTCCCTAAAACAAATTATTCTTCGAAAAAGAGCCATAGAATCAAGAACCCCTGGATGACTACAGCCTTGTTAAAATCCTGCAATAAGAAATCACGTCTGTATAAAAAATACATTAAAAATCCCACACCGGATAATAAGACCAGCTTTATCACGTATAGAAATAAATTTAAAAAAATACGCAAAGCTGCTGAGCGGAACTACTACATAAACAAAATTCTGAATTGTGAAAATGACTTGAGTAAGACGTGGGGTGTAATTAAAACACTTCTACGTGGAAAAGGAAATTCTTCGATCACAGATAGTTTTCTTATCAATGATGTAGAAACTAAAGATAAAAGCCTTATTGCTTGTAAATTTAATGAATTTTTCACTGAAATTGGACCCAAATTAGCAGCTAAAATTCCTGACACTGAAATTTCATTCAAGACTTTCTTAAAACATCCGACCATCTTTTCCACGGGAATTGAATTAACAACACCTACAGAAATAGTATCGATTGCAAAAGAACTTCGTCCCACCCACAGCAGCGGTTTAGATGGCATTGACCCCCAAATTGCCAAATTTGCCATTGAAGCCACTTCGATTCCTCTCGCAAATATTATAAACTGTTCTATTGTAACTGGTATTGTCCCAAATAGTCTAAAAATTGCCAAAATAATTCCAATCTTTAAGTCTGGGGACAAAAACCAATTTAGTAATTATAGGCCAATATCAATTTTGCCATACTTTTCTAAATTTTTTGAAAAAATTGTTCATGGAAGGCTAACGTCATACTTAACATTAAAGAATATCTTATTTAAAGGCCAGCATGGCTTTCGCTCAGGTCATTCTACTTACATGGCCGTACTAGAAATGCACGACAAAATCTCCGAAGCTATGGACAACAATCACTTCTCTATGGGTGTCTTTTTTGATTTATCTAAAGCGTTTGATACTGTGAACCATGACATTCTGATAAGGAAACTTGAACATTATGGCATCAGAGGAGTTTGTCTTAACTGGCTTTCTGACTACTTAAGAAATAGAAGGCAATGTGTCTCATATAATGGACATATTTCTTATGTATCTGATGTTACCTGTGGTGTACCACAGGGTTCTGTTTTAGGCCCTTTGCTGTTTTTGATATATGTGAATGACATCTCAAACGCCTCTTCATTGCTTCATTTCGTTATGTTTGCTGATGATACTAATGTGTTTATGTCAGATAAATCAATTGATGTACTGGTTAATAAAATTAATGCCGAATTAAGTCTAGTAGGAGAATGGTTTAAAGCCAACAAACTGTCGTTAAATCTCATGAAAACGAATTTCATATTGTTTCATTCACGAAGGAAATGTGTTCCAACTTGCAATCTAAATATCAATATTGATAACCAAAACATAACTAGGGTATCTTCTACTAAATTTTTGGGTGTTCACATTGATGAGCACTTAACATGGAGTGAGCATATAAATGTCATATCTAAAAAGATGTCAAAAAATATTGGTATAATTTCTCGTATTCGGCACCTTCTACCGCAATATATACTTGTGAATTTGTACTACTCCTTAATATACCCTTACATATCGTATTGTAATATCTCCTGGGCTTCCACGTATCATACTCGCTTAACAACTCTTAAAACTCTGCAGAAGCGAGCCATTCGGACTATATGTAATTTACCCTTTAGAGCTACAACTCTGCCGTTATTTCTTAGTTTGAGAATATTGCCTTTTGAATGCATAAATAAGTTGCAAGTTGGATTATTTATGTTCAGATTTCAATCGAATCTACTGCCTGTGAATTTTAAAAATTGTTTTTGTAAAAATTCTGACGTACACAATCATTACACGCGATCGCTCAACAAGTACCATCAACGTAGTGTCCACACTACTGTTAAGCAGCATAGCATCAAAGTCTGTGGCCCGATACTCTGGAATTCATTGCCTATTGAAGTTACTGGTATACCTACTATGCATCAATTTAAACAAAAACTGAAACTCTATCTCTTGGATGCACTCACATGACTGCATTAGGCCTAGGCCTATGTGTTTATTTACACAGGCACTGTTGTTTGTTTGTTTTTGTTTGTTTGTTTTTGTTTGTTTGTTTTTTTTCATCTCTTTGTAACTAATGACAATTGATCTGTATACCTTAGTTGGAATCCATGTGTACTGGTAGTTAAGTTCTTTAGTTAAGAGTTCTATCATTGTTTCTTTTACTTGCTGATCATATAACTTGATCGATGTTACCGTTAAAAGTATTGATTGTGCTGACATTTACTTGTATTACGATAAATGTTAACTAGGTGGCCCTGTTAAGCGGGATCAAGATCCCTTTTGGGTCTCCTCTTGTTGCCAAAGTTCAAACTTTTATGTTGTATTTTCCTTGTACTTCAAATGGCTTCAATAAAAGGATTGATTGATTGATTGAAGGCAAGTTTTAGAGAAAGACTGAGCACAGACTGTGTTGTGCCTTCAATGATGAAGTCTTGGGGGAAAAAATCATTAACTGTTGACCCCACATGCATGAGGAATGGTTCTATGACTGAAGGAAACCAAGTCCTTGCCAAGTGCATTCCCCTTTAGCAAAACAGACTGACCATAGTAGTGTAAAACACTGAATCATCAGAACTTCCTTTTCACTATAAAACTACTGTATGAGATAAGAGCCAGATGAGATCCTAAGTACATGAATTGACTGCCAGGTTTTGAACATTAAATAACGTGTATCTAGGAAGTGTATCTAACTCAAACTCCGATGCACAGTAGAAGAACGATCACAAAATCAGACGATTTGTGCTAAATTCATTCAGTGTGATTAATCCAGTTTGAATCAGAAACTGTCGTATGATCCAGATAATAGCATTGTTTCAGCTGCTCTACACAGGTTCAATTTATTGCATTTCCTAAACAAACGATTAACAGGTCATTTTAACAATTATGGTTGTATTTTCATTCTGCTTTTGTCATTTGCAGCATTTGTCAGTTCCAACACACCATCACTGGCAGCGGCAAGCGTTCTTTCGTGTTCATGTCTGTGGGCAAAATCCTCCCATTGTCTTAAAAATGCCGGCGTCTCTCCACCCTCGACTGATTCTTCGAGATCAGTTCCGCTTGTGTAGTCGATGCCTTCAATAACGCACTTGGGCATCGCTTCTTCCAACATCAAAGCCATCATTTTCTGGTGTTTTACCTTCGGCATGTCATGCAGGAAGAGCCGTTTGAGATTGCTACAAATGTACAAACATATTAAACTGTTACTAATTTAATACTTCTGGAATTTTAGAGCAACTACAATGTGCCTTGCTGTTTGAAAGCAGCTACAAGATGATGTTTTCTTTCTGTTGCTTTTTTCTGCAAGTCATCTTAAATTGTACATTGCCACATATCAGACACAAGTACAAAACCTGAAAGGTGCACCTAAGCAAAAATTGCACTACAAATCATTCCAAGAAGGCACACAGAAAACAGAAATCTAACAGCCTTTCAAGACTAGAGCAATAACCTGACAAGTGCAAGTTTCACATGATGCGATGGCGCCAAAGTCACAATGACCACGAACCACGTTATTTTACCACCATCTTGCACTCTTGGCTCCATGTTGCTGCCCCAAAGGAATGAAACTGACTACAAATGTTTTTCCCACGCTCGAACTCTTTCTTGTCTATTAAGAAGCGTCTCAAGGCTCAGTATTCCTCATTGGCTTTTAAACATCTCAATATCTACCGGTCTTCACCTGGCAGCTGACTAAATGCGCCTCACATTCGCATTTTCTGTGAACTTGTGAATGTGAATTATTTAAAAAAAATAATAGTAATAATAATAGGCACAAAAACAAGTGAACAGCAATTTTACTTATAACTGAACTTACTGAAGTTTGTGTAATGAAGCCAGGCCTCTTTCAGTCACCTCTGGACAACCACTCAAGTCTAATGCTAATAACGTATCACGAAAATTGACAAAGCGATCCAGACACCAGTCATTGATGTGTGGACAGTTGCTTACATTGAGGTACTTCAGATGATGAAGATCAACTACATCAGACAAAGAGAAACAAAATTTGCATAAATTTATGCTTCTAATCAACAATGATAATTAATATCAACTTTAACAACTAACAAACTAAAGTTACGAGTTGTATAGCACGGAAAACAATTGTCAAGGTACCGGTATGGTTCACAGAACTTCAGACACCTTTTTCATTGATAGCCAAATACACAGAACCTCTGAAACCTTCTGAGAAGGTGCTTCAAATGCTAGGTAACAGTGGTAATTACAGTGGTAAGTGAAGTAATCTCTCATCTATTACTTGAAAACAACTCCTAATGCAAGGGCCATGAAACAAAGCAACTTCAGACAATGCACTGACAAGACATTGTTGCACAGTACCAATTGTGCTTTGACTAAAGGTTCAAACCCTGATGCAATAAGTCTAACTGAAAATTAGTTGTCAAGCAATGTAAATTCAAGGAAAGTGTGTCTGGTTGTTTGAACACAATTCTTGCATCTGCACTTCAACGAAAGATCCCTCACCCTCAGCACAATGTCTCTCAGGACTAAGCAATGTTATACTCCGTCTACATATATGTACACCAAAGCGCAGAACTTTATGCATTGGTACAATAAATAATATACTTACTTAAGTCACTAAATGATTAATTATTGAGCACTTTGCCAAATAAAAAATCAGTTTCATACCAAAATTATCAAAACTGGTGTACATCATTTTGGTGTTTGATACGTCTACCGCTTCCAGTTTGACGTCTGCTTGAGCAGAAGAAGGTAGGTAATATTTTCCTGCTGCATTTTTTCTTATCCACCTCTCAATGCCTTCGAACCTGACAGCTCCACCACGGGCAACAACGAAGTGTGCTGTAGCCAGGTCAGGCCCCAACGTATGATGCCTTTCAGGGAGATATCTGAAAATTTGAAGGAAGAAATTAATTTGGAAAGCAGTGTTCAAAACTAAACAAAACGCAGTCCTGACATTTTGTGATCTAGAAAAGATACAGCAAAACGTCTATAACTTATTTATACAAATATACGTTGTCAGCAGAAAACACTGAAATTAGGTTCTACACAGAAGTTACTAAACTAATGTAAAAAAACATGTATTTCATCTATAAAAATACATATTGTCAGCAGAAAAATCTGGAACTAGGTTCCATGTAGTACTAAATTAATGTAAAAATCATTTTACTAGACAGTGTTTAGTCAAAATTCATATATTCATTCATTCAGTTGGAAATTTAATATAGCACACCTTTAAGAAAACCTACTCAGAAGCGCTCCTAGCCCACCCACGGCAATAGAGACTAGACTTGAGCAACTTGTAAAAAGCAGACGTGTTACCCCTGGGAAGTAGGTGAATCTCTAATGGAAGACTATTCCAAATGGAGGACCCAGCAGTTAGAGAAGCCCGGTGTTGCCTAATTATGAAGCGAGCCCGGGAGACTAAACTAATTGTAATTGTAATCGAGGATTTATATAGCGCCACTCATAATCAGAGGCGTTCTCTCCCAGAAGGTCGAAGGGTACGCCGGCCAACTGAATCTATCACAATAAGCTCAAAATTGTTACCAATACAACCTGTGTACTGAAGCTACCTGTGATCTGCTACCAGAGCTTCCCATTCTTTCTTTCGCAGCCATCGTCGTATGGCACTTGGACTGAGGTCTATCGGTTGCTGGAGCCATACAATCGTATCACGACTTACTCCCTTCTTCCAACTGTACAAGAAGCCACGCTTGACTGTGTGCTGAACAAGACTCTTCTTCCCGGCTTGAAACAGTATAGTTGCCTGCAAATTTGTAAGCACCAAAGCAAAAAATTAGGTGTACCTCTTATCACTATGTTACCACAAAAGGCATGCAGACTTCATATTTAATTGTGTTTACTGCATGTCTGTAAATCTGGACTTATACAGAGACAAGTAATAAATGAGTGGCTGCCTTATGTCCTAATAATTAATAATATTTTTAGTAGTAATAATAGTATTAACTAATAAATAAAAGAACAAGTAAAAAGTGAGTGGCTGCTGTATCTTCTTAATTATCTAAGTGAGGTATGTTAATCCTTCCTAAAGTAATCTCCAGAAACACTGAAGAAACTGGCCTTCAATTTCATGATTTCACCCATTAAACAGTAATCTATCAGTCTTTATTAACTGATCATTATTAATCTCTATTAATCTGGAAATGATATTGATATGTTATTAAACAAGTGTCGAAAGATAGTCTAATCAGCTGTGAGTTTAGGTCATATCAGTGGAGGTCACTGGATTGGCGCCATTCAAAGATAATCTGGAAAATGCTTTCTTGTTGAATAAGTGATCACACAGCAGAGTCGCAGGAAGGGATACTAAAACATTCTTCCAAGAACTTGATACTACCGACGCATGATTGAGATACACATGTAAAACATAGGGAACATATGGGGGTGTGTGCTAAATGGGAACTTAAAAGAAAATTTGGTACATGTCATGAGTTGTTTCCAACAATCTTCAGGTTGCTTATAACCAAATCTGTTGAACTACATTTTGGTGTTAACAGATTTCTGTTACCCAGACTGTGTCCTCTATAAAACAACTCTGACACGACGCAGCGCTCGTGAATAAGCTGTTGCCCTTCTCTTAGCTTGAGAGAGGCTAACATTCACCTATGTATTTCAGCAACATACCCCATTTAATATTTTTCATGACATAAATATTCTTTGTAAACGTGTGCTCTGTTCTGTGCTCATTGATTACTTACTCACTTACGAGATTTCCGCTATGCGGCGTACTATACTCTCTCAGTCTGTGGCAGCCACATTGCGCATACGTGATTTAATAACTGGGTGATTAATTTTATGACTGGTTGGCTGAGGTCAGCCCGAATCCCCGAATCCCCGAAAACGCTGAAAACCCACTAAAGGCCGATTTCCCGAAAACAGTTTTACAGAAAGCAGCCGAACTCCCGAAAACTATTCAAAGTTAAATTGTAAACTCTTATACGTGACATAGATCTAGCGTGGCCTTACATTCATCCGACTTCTACTTTCAGTTACATTTTCATCACTAATTGATTTCGGGGATCCGGCCGAAATTCGTTTCGGGGATTCGGGCCGCACCCGGTTGGCTGACTGACAAAAAGGGAGATAAGCTGCACATTGCTGCTGCCGCGGTCACGTATACAGCGCACAAGATATCATTTACGTAAAATTGTAAACAGATATTTACCGGCTTGAACATGGCCATTGTTTTAAGTTAAAGCAGTCGCTTGTAACCAAATCACGCAAATACATAAAAGGATAAATTTAAAACCGAAAAATCACATCTACAAACATCCTTGACTGACATTGCATGTTATTTACTTCCGGTTTAAAATTCACGCTTATAATTATTATATAGCGCATTAAAAGTACATGAAAAATATTCCTTAGCAAGCATCTTGCTATTAATTTATTCATAAACTGTAATTTAGCAATGTGGTAAATTGCTATATCAATAAATAAATGGTTGAGACAGAGAATTTTAATTTTGAAAGATAATAATAATGACAACGGTAATCATACAAAGAAAATTTATAAACATAATAATTTATGATTCTGTCTTAACATTTTATTTCTTTCATTTAAGAAGAATTCGATTAACATGATCACATTTTCTTATTCGCTGCTTGTGTGATTCGGCAAAGAATTGTTTAAAGTTACACGCTATATAGCATCGGACCGTTCGGACGTAGAGTTGTAGGCCTATGGTAAGACCAAAGGCCTTCGAATCTACTCGAAAATCTCGAATTATATATCTAGGCCTATAGGCCTAGTTTATCAACATTAACACAAAGCCATTAAGTTCTACCTTTAAGTAGCCTAAGTCTGGCGCATTCAAACGCCAATAGTAAAAGAATAGCAGTCTCTTAAGCTAGCCCTGAGCTAGGCAGCCATATGGGTATGGTGTTAGTGACTTCATTTTCTTAGCCACGGCATAGGCCTATGGAGGCGGGTGGCCAATCCAGTCCTCTCCATGGCCGTCTCATATCTTACCACCGACAGTTTACCCTACTCACTATAGCTGAGTTTTGCTAGGTGGCACACGAATCAAACTTCTGCCCTGGCGGGGATTTGAACCCCCGACCTATCAAATGTCAGTTTAGCACGCTAACCATTACACTATCGTGCACTCCCCAAACACCAATGGTAGTAGGCCTATAGAACGGAAATGTGTCAAGCTCAAAACTGCGTCGACTAGTATGCGGTCTAGGCAACAACACAAACAACTAAGCTTATAAGTAGGCTAGGCCTACCGATGACAAATAGGCCTATTCCCTCTTCGGAATCTTCCCATGCTCTTCCATTAGGTAGCCTGGGAAGAGGGAATAGATTCTTTAAAGGTCTGCTTTAATAACAAATTAACTGGTAAAAATCCTGACTTTGCGTTCATTTAAAATTAATAATTAACTCAGTAATAACTATTTAACTGGGCGATTCAAACCAATAGCAGCCATGCACACATCCGCATTAGTCCGTTTAAAAGCATCTGCAGAACTAAAAATAGATACTAACCCAAAGTGATTGAGAGAGTTGTGATAATGAGTCAGGCGGCTGTATCTACGAAGAACTAAGTCGTCTACGGCGGACTGATCAAACAGTAAGTTATCATTTTAGACGATTATGGAGTTTAATTCTGTTCTATTGGCAAACAGGATTCGATAGCAGAAGATTTGTTGCTGCCATATGACTGTCACACGCTGCCCGCTTGAGTGGATGGATGTCCAATGGTTTAATAAATAAATTATATTGGATCACGTGATGCATTAAAATTAGTTAACTTTAGCCTATAGGCAATTTGTAATCGGCCATAGCTTTGCCTAATGAAATTCACTCCCTACACAAGAAGGATGTTAGGCTTGACCGCTGTAGGTATAATAAAATTTATTAATTGGTATATATATATATATATATATATATATATAACATACACACATGCACAAATACACACACATAAACGCACACACACACACCTACACACACACACACATATATATATATATGTGATTGTGTGTGTGTGTGTGTGTGTGTGTGTGTGTGTGTGTGTGTGTGTGTGTGTGTGTGTGTGTGTGTGTGTGTGTGTGTGTGTGTGTGTGTGTGTGTGTGTGTGTGTGTGTGTGTGTGTGTGTGTGTGTGTGTGTGTGTGTGTGTGTGTGTGTGTGTGTGTGTGTGTGTGTGTGTGTGTGTGTGTGTGTGTGTGTGTGTGTGTGTGTGTGTGTGTGTGTGTGTGTGTGTGTGTGTGTGTGTGTGTGTGTGTGTGTGTGTGTGTGTGTGTGTGTGTGTGTGTGTGTGTGTGTGTGTGTGTGTGTGTGTGTGTGTGTGTGTGTGTGTGTGTGTGTGTGTGTGTGTGTGTGTGTGTGTGTGTGTGTGTGTGTGTGTGTGTGTGTGTGTGTGTGTGTGTGTGTGTGTGTGTGTGTGTGTGTGTGTGTAACACTGTGTATGCATTTACACATGTTTGTGTGTGTGTTAAGTAAGTGAATACTCATAGTCATATGACTGCATTTGTTTGAAGCTAACCAAACAAAGTGTGATTGTGACTTAGAGTAATCATGTATCCATTTATTCGTAGATAGAAAAGAGAAAGTGCTTTTTTAAATGCTGAGAAGTATTGTTCGGATATTGTCATTCATTCTGTGATCTGTGCTTGGATATATAGCTGTACGCTATTCCTATTAGGTACGTAGTCTTTCTTTCTTGTGCTTGGTGGGAGTCAGTGTTTGAAGCTCAGTCGTTATATGGGTATGTCATTTAATACTGTATGTGTTGATGCACTGACATATCCTTCTTGATGTATGTGGCATGTTTTGTATCAGAGGAAAATGTATGGTTGACAAAGTTTAAGTAACAGTAGAGTTACTATGCATGATTCAATATTCATTTATTTGTCCATGCATCAGAATCAGTGTAAAGAGGACGTCTAATAAATAAATATATAAATAAACGAATGTGCTTCGCTAACTATACATTTGGAATTACGGCTCTGTCATAGTGCAGGCCAAATATTACAGTCTAATAGTCGCTTTGTATGTGACAAATGGCTCTACAGTGAAATGTCAACTTGCTGTGATGCATTAGGAATTGAATACATAAGCTAATGGTTATAGATAGGGTCTGCTTGCCCATTTACATTGATGACACTGTGGTCGAATATCACGCCAAGTCTTTCTGATTGAGTTTCCACTTGCTCTCGAATGCATGAAGATGACCCAACACATTTAGCATGTGACATCACGATGTATTGGTAACTTTTCATCCGCAGGCGTACTAGACCTTGTTGATATTATTGCTGTATTATTAATATTATTTTTTTATTTTAGTTCACTTTCCTTGCTGCATCGGCGGTAACTGACTCTCGGCTGTAACAGACTCACTCAGGCACGTCAATACTTTAAAGAATATAATGCTCATATATCTTCACTGATTCATGATTATATCAGATTTATTTGATTTAAATCATTTTAAATATGTTTGGTTAGCACAATCCATATACGGGGACCTTAAATTGCCTGAGAGGGCCTCCTTGCGATCCTTGGCCTGTGGTTCTATGGCTGTTCCACGTATGTACTCTTCCACGGCCCAATCCAGGAGCTTTGCGTATGTGGGTCCTTCAGTCTGGAACAGTCTTCCCTAGTCCCTCCGCCAATAGCTTCTTGCTCTCTCTCCTCTTCAGTTCCATAGACACTTGAAAACCTTTCTTTTTGCCGGTGCTGGCACTGATGCAGGTCAAGAGCGCCTCTGATCTGCGTGGCACTATATACATGTTTGGTTACAGTTACAATTAAATATGGTGGTATCAATTCAAACAAGTAGCGGTGGTGAAGGATCTTGTCTGATCAATTCACTGAAAAATGAGCAGGGTAAAGCCGATATGACTATATAAAGTACTATAACTTGTGTACATTTACATTTATTTGCTTCACTTTCCTGATTGATTCATTGGTATGTACCGTATGTTACATTGTTCCAGATTCCTGATTTAGTCATTGTTGCATTACATTTTTGTAGATTCCTAACGATTGTCAACGACAGTGTGCTGCATCGTCAATTAATTGTCATCCTCGACTGTAGTCGCAGCTAAGAAGATACAGAATGGCTGGTTGTGGCATCTGTTGGTCACTTCTCTGGTTCTTCCTGATCCTGATAATCGCCTTGCCTGTTGGATTTTTCTGTGCTGGGTTCTACCTGCTCCTCAGCCCATTTTCCGCCTGCATCGAGGCATGTTCACCCCTTGTGGGACTGCTGGAATCAGGTCTAAAGTTGCCCCTGCAGTTTTCCCTAAACCTTGTTCACCAGAAGTCTATGTGCTGAGGGAAACCACCAAAACATTGGTGGTACAATGTTTATGGTCATGCTGCTCTTGTAAGGAGTAAATTTACGCAATCATCATGTAAATTCAGTACGTGCAAAACTGTGACCTGATGCCACCATTTTGGCTGCTGACATTATTCTTACTCGTTAGCTGCAGCCTGCAGAAAGCCTGGTGTTAGGTCACCTACTGTAGCTTAGTTGTTGAGGATTGGCTTATTAGTTTAACTTTGTTCATGCTTATACTGTCAGTAGATGTAAACTGTTACTTTCTTTTTTATATTACTTTCTTTTTTATATAATTTACGTTTAAATTGACTGAATGTAAAAGGTATTTTAAAAACCTTAACTAATCATGTGATCACACGAAGCCCACCAACCTATCACAAAACACTTGGCTGAGAATAATAATGTATGCTTTATATAACCTTATAAGATCATCAGAGAAGTATTACATGTGACTGGAAGGGAAGAGTAAAAAAGCACAGATTTGTGTTGTTAAAAGAGGAAAGACACCTATTTTTTTTATTTTGAATTGAAATTGGCTTTTGTAAAAACTGATGGAAGTCATTTTCATTTGAAAATTTCCATAACACATCTCATGTTTAACAGTTCTACTCTTGTTCCCACATTGCAGATAAATATAAAGTATTTGGGGGCAATGCCACTACTTCAGGTGGCATGGCCACTACTTCAGGTGGCATGAGTAGTTGTAATCGTAGCCATAAACTCAAAATTTCTAAAGCACTACTCTTAAGCTGAGTGCAGAGCACCTGCTAATTATTCACAAGTGTTGCATGAAATCAAAGGGGTTGTCTAGAAATGGTCAAGAGAAGTTCCGAGTCCAGTTGCCAGCTTGACCATAGAAAGGAGGCAGAGGAGCTGCTATGGAGGGTTTTGTTGAGAACAAGAATGCTTAGAAGGCAAAGGATTTGACGAGACTGGAAAGGAAGCAGAATTAGCGATTCTTGAAGTGGTGGGATTTCAGTTCGGAGTGGAAAGCCTGTGGAGTGATAAGTAGAGGAGCCTGAGGCAGATGATGTTGGGCTGGCGGCAGTAATGGCGGGGAACTGAGAATAGGAGAGGGACAGGATTACCTTTATAACCCACTTATCACCATATGTACTATTAGAGCCATTTTATTTAGTGTTATTAGTATAATTTATCCCAGAGATACATCCCTCAGAACCTAAACTTCTACAGATTAGCAACAGCAGCCACTGGCAAAAGCTGCTGCAGGAAGTTATTAATTATACATGCATACATACCTACATACATACATACATACATATATATATACATACAATCATGTCATACATACATATATACATATATATATAATATATAATACACAGACCAGTACCGGTATATGTATTCTAAAATTCTTATGTATACAACTATACATACATATATGCATGTAGTCCTCAAATATTGTATTTAGTATTAAATACCTAGTCTAAAACTGTGAGTGCAGATTGTTACTTGCTTTGTGTTCATAGTTGTTTTGCTTCGTATTCAAAATACTATCAATTGGAGCTGAGAAGGCTTAATTGAATCGTCTGCTTATGTTTCGAGCCTAGACTTCTGTGCCTTGTTACAGTTAAATATTGAACTATACAAGTTACTGGATATTGTATACTATTATACTATTTTTACTGGATATTGTATACTATTATAATGTATACTATTTTTTATAGCTGTTTGTGAAGATATCTTTGTAAAGATTGAACTGCATAATGAGTAATAAATATAGAACATTACAAGTTACTAAGTTTTTTGATCCCATAGTATAACATTATACTATTTTTACACCGTTTGTGAAGAATCTTTTGTAAAGATTGAACTGCTTTATAATTTAATACATACTGAACTGCTCATGCTACTGGGTATTTTCGTTCACCTTTTATACTTGTTTTTGAAGAAACTATTGTAAAGATTGAACTGTACAATGATCTGGATATTCTATTCTGAAATCAAAAATATTTTTAAAAATAAATATATTTAATATATATTATTGTGTGTTTCTGAATCACAGTATACACAAAATGCATTGGGTCATTAAAAGTTCAATCAAATTAGTTCAAATATGATACTGTAATAGCAGTCAGTTACAAAAAATCCATTAGTGAGTGCCAGCCTACATACTGCCAAACACAAGCAGAATAATACATGTAACAAGCGAGATATGTTCTTTGTTTGCACAAAGAATTTAATGTAAAGAAAGCTTACATTTATATAGCACCTTTATACAAGGCATATTAAAATATTATTCCACCAGGTAGTTCAGCTCTGCATACAAAACTGCTTTTGCAGAACTAAAAAAGGGATTCAAATTGAATGGAACAGCACCAATCATAATTTCAATTATCAGTTTGCATCAGAATTATCTTGCTTACTAAACCCAGTTTCACCCCATTTGCTTTGGATACACTTGACATGCGAGAACTCAGCTACTGTATCTAAAAAAATTACAGTACGATTATACAAGTACTCAGGGCTGTAGTGGTAAAATTAGAGGCGAGTACATGCTACCGGTTAGTTTTCCTAAACAAATTAGAGGTGAGTATACGCTACAGTATTTTGTGTGTATATGCTACAGTATTTTAGTATAAATAAATATAAATATTTTGTGAGGCGAGTATACAGTCTCTAGAGGTGAGTACACGCTGTATACCCGCATATACCCTCGACTACAGCCCTGCAAGTACTGCTCCTGCATACATGTAACAGCTAGGCACTTTAAGCTTTAAGTATTCAACAATATTTTTATTCAGCACATTTGACAAGTTTTCAGAGAGTGACTATAAATACACCCATGAAAATATTCGAAAACAATTTTGAAATATTTATGTTACGTATATTTTATACATATATATTTACCTACAAAATATGACACATACATATCACACAATAAAAGTATACACCTAGTATATTTTATTTACACGTTAACATAACAAGAAAGCAGATGAGCAAAATCCGTTAAATTGAAGCACAGCATGACATTTAAATCTTAAAATCATCAAAACATAACCAGTTCTAGACATAATTTGCTAAATATTGACAAAAATATTACACAAAAAATGGTGCAAGACTAGAGACACAAAAACCAGAGATTCATTCAAATTCTAATACTGTTGAATACTGTTGAACTAATTAACGTAAGCATCGAAATGAAAACGTACCCCTTAATTTGATACACTGAGCAAAAGCAGATGATGCAATGACTGCAACACTCAGACGATTGCAAATGTAAACATACACGATTTTCTATAGCAACTGTATGGCCTCGACTCTGCTAAGCTTCAACGAACTGATCGGGTCAGATCCTTCACCACCGCTGCCTCTTTGAATAGGCACCACACCATTTAAGGCTCACCGTGTACGGACCGTACTAGCGGTACTACTAGCCTGAGTTTTAAATCTTTGAAATAAGCCATGTGAGCAATTAGCAGACGGACTAAGATATCCTAATTTACTAAACTTCAAAAGGTATATCACAAGGGTTGAAAGTTCAACTGGATGTAGTGCGGCTCCACACAACTCCACTAGCCAACAATGTCTCAAGCTAACTACACAAAGACATAGGGTCTGAATCACAAAGCATTTTTTGGCTCATAATGCAGACAGCAGCAGCTAAACCACTCAAGAACAGTTTTAATTTGCAAGGCTGGACAATAATTATTAGTTAAAATATGAACTGCAAAAAACAGAAGTCAGAGGCCATAATTCTATTAAATCATAGGTTTATCAATTTTAGAAATTTACTGCTCACTTTAAGTGCAACTGATTCATAAGATCTGCAGTATCATATATTCAAGAAACATGAATTCGAATCCCAGTTTACGTCAAAGACACAGCAGTTGATCCCTCAATGGCTAAGTATTTTAAAGTCAATTATAACTGTTTAGAACTAAGTTAACAGTGTCAGAGTTCAACTACTTACACCAGACTCAAAACTGACTAGACAATTCACATATGCATCAAAGTCGACTAGATGTGTCCAAAGTCTAGGTTACATCAAAGACTTAACACCGACTAGTAATTAGACATTAGGTATATGCATCAAAAATAACTAGAGAAGTTCAAAGCCACAGAAGTTTCTTTTGTCCTGCGCAAAACGTTTTTGGCAAAAATTTATTTTACCCGCAGGTAAAGAAATTTCCTTCCTAAACAAATGTCTTTGTACATACCCAGTGACACCTTATTATACCATTCACTCATGGAACCATGCAAAATACACCAGTTTATCTAAGTACATATTTGGTTGTTTATACAGCATCTTCTAGGAACCTCATAGAAGTGCTAAAGCACATTAAAACAGTACTAACGCAACATTACACCAGGTTACGTCCACAGCACATCTATGAACACAAGTATGATGATGGACGTATTATTGGCTACGGGGCAGACCAAAGTAAGTCTTGTATATCCTACAGTTGTGTAATATAAGCACCAGTATTTGCACAGAAAGACACGAATAAACAAAGAACTTTGTTAATTATGTGCCATAAAAAGTCTTGATGGAGAAATTGAAAAAAAAACCAGACTTATTGCTCAACAAATTCAAATTTACACTGATGATACAACGCAACCGAAATCTGGCAAAGCCCTTCTTCCAGTTGCTTAGAGATCTTCCCCCTTGGGAAAAAGGAACTATGTACGCGTTTCTACCACATAATAACAGAATAATGTTGCCTTAGACTTAAGCACTGTGCAGGAGTCATGAACGGAGGTCATTGGACTAGTTAAGTAAGTCTGCCAACAGATCTTCCAGGACTTGCAAAACGTTGCAAAGAAATTAGCAAGACTACTTTACAGTACACAAGCAAAATTTCACAGGGTTTACCTACCTATTTACATTACATAGTACACAAAAATATATATTCAAACACAGACGAGTTTATACATGTTTCATATAAAGACACGCGACGTAATACAAGAGGCACTTTTTATGTGAAGTCTGAGAAACGAGATTCCTTTGCGTCATCACTGACAATCAGAAGCAATCGGATTAAACAAAGAGTGATCCACGTTCAAATTGTCGTCCTATGCTGAACGAGTTCGAGACAGTTCTAAAATAGAATTACATCAAACATGGTTCAACCACTAATGATTTTCAGTGTTTTAACATGCTCTGAAAGGACTTCACAGTCAGAGCTATATCATCAGTCTTCAGCTCAATGATGGGCGACCAATTCAGAGGACTAAGATATCAATTGCTAGTGACAGCGAGAAATGTTCACCAGTTCGATTCCACATTTGAGAATATGTTAATTACAATCACCGTTTCCTAGATTAAAAAATTCCACACTACCACTTCATCGCTAATGAACTTGTTATTTGATATGACACTATATAGCAGCATAATTTCTTACATTGCATTTTCTACTGGCACAACGCTACCGGAATGATTACGTTTTTCTAATCATATTACGAGTTCCTGTTGGCAGGTAAAACTGTGACAGAAGAGAAGAATGTTATCTATCACTGTAAGAAATGAATATCAAGATAACCATTTTAGTTGAATGAAAAAAATTTACAAATTCAAACAGTAGAAATTAGTTGCTAGAAAAACTCACCTGAATTTTAAAGCACGTCTCATGACGGCATTGCAACAACTTGTGTGAATCAGTGTTCAGAAAAACCAGAAGTTCATGCAGTTCTTGCATACAGCTGCAAACAACCAAAGTAGAACACAGTTAACATAGAAGAAGAAGAGCTGTTCCTAAAGCTAGCTGTTGGTATGAAGTGTTAGCGGCTTCATTTTCTTAGCCTCAGCATATGAGGGCAGTGGCCAGTCCTCTCATCTTCCCACTGACAGTGTGCGGTCAGTAAACTCATTATAGCCGAGTTGCCTTGTGGGTGCAAGTGGAACAGAAATCTTGAAACAAATTTCTGCCATGACAGAGATTTGAACCCCCCCCACCTCTCAATTGACAGTCCACTATAGTATCGAGCACCCCAGTTAACATAATGAACAGCTAAATTTTCAATATGCAAAAAACCAAAACAGAGATAACATGTCTATAAACAGTTTGAAAAGCTGTTGTAAATTCTGCAGCCTAAGACCAGTGCCATTCAAATATTTGAAAGACACAAGATTTTAACAAAAGCTGGCAGGCACAGATGCCACTGGCATATGCCACTTTAAAACAGGATAATTCCAGTAATCAGTATAACAATCAAACTCATTAAAACTTGCACCTTATTTGATCACGTTACCTGTCATAAAGCTGGCATCTTGGAGGTGGAATCTCACACAGAAAAGCTTCAATATAATCCAAAGCTTTAGACATATAGCTGAAGAAAAAAACCATTTCACGTGTCAGATTCCCAGTCAACTCAGATGCAAAGAATTTTTAGAATCTGAGTTGCTCAACAACTTGCTCAAGCAAATCAAATGTTAAGAAAATCTGTATTCAGAAGAATGGTCTGAACTATGTTGGGCCACAAGAAAAAAGCTAGCTTCTTGCTCCTGAATCCATTGGTTATCACCACAAAATGGCAACACATTGTTTAGTCTGTGTACTGTACTTCACTTACGATATGCCTCACCTGTAATCCTGTATGTCAGTAACTGCTATACCTTTTACATGGTATAATATTACCATATCTTAACTTTCTTAGGCATGAGACACAGCTGACACACAGTAGCCGATTGTGGGACACAGTAGCAGATTGGTTAGAGCTCTTGCCTTGTAACGCAAAGGGTACAAGTTCGAGCCTCCCCTGAAACGAATACTGCGTGAGCAAGTCCTTTATTCACTACCGATTCTTGGCCATTAGATAGTGGTGCTTAATAAATGCATTATAACAAAAATAATAATAATAATGAGAACAAGGCAGTACCCAAGTAAATGACCGTAATTTCATAAACTTTTTTACCTGCAATATTTTTAATTACTCGATGTTAAAATCCTGATTTGCTATATAATAACAGTGGAAAAAACTGACAATATGCTCATATTTACAGACCAGATAAACTTTGTGGTTAAAAGTGCTGTTGGTGATTTTGTGTTAAGTGGTTGCACATATTGAACACTTGGTGATCACACATTCTGATTTAAGCTTACACAGTTGAATACATTACTTTTCAACACTTTGACAAGTGTTTTGACAAGATGTACAAAACTGACAGCAGATAAATTTTGTACATCATTCCTTACATGAAGTGCACATGGTCAGAGAATTCCATGGCTCAACCAGTTTCAAGGACTGAAATGGAATTAAGTAAAACTTCAAGACTCACGGAAAGGGAATACAATAAATAAGAACTCACTCTTCGTATCGACTTCCGAGCAGAGACAAGACGGATGGAATGAGATTTAAGGCTAGCATTGGTGAAATTCTAGTTCCGTCATTTCTTCTCTTCTGCAACCTATCAGACAATCAACCAGTTCATTTAAATCAATCATCACACAATAGCCAACAGTAACTAGATAAATCAATCAATTAATCCACAATTACATCAAACAGATGAATGATTTGACTGTGAAGAAGCTGCAGCCATTCTCTTCCAAGTCACAGGTCTCTTCCTTCTGCCACATCATGATATGCTTGTTCCTCAATCTTGAATTCCACTACACAGCACGTAAGCTTCAGATATCTTGAAAAGGCACTACATAAATTTACACGATGACTTGGCGTTTTATACCAGAAGTGCTCCCCATTAGTTTCCTTGATGCAAATGTCCATTTACATTACATTTTAACTTAGTAGGCATCATCATCGCAGTAATTCATCCTAGCAGACGAAAGTGCCTACTCATAAAATTTCGATTCAACCAAGTTTTGTGTAGTGGCAACATATCAACGAACTGATTAAAATCAAGCTTCTCCCATTTCAAGCCAAGTTGCAAGATCTGTTGTTACTGTTTTGAGATTCTTAAAAGGTGCTATATAAATAGTCAAATACACGCATACACATATACATACACACATACATCATACACACCCTTTACATAGTTGTGGAAGGACGTCGACAGTGAGAGTGTCTTCTTTGCTTGTGATGAGCCACATCAGTAAGCCATCATATCCTTCGTGTTCCAGTTTCAACTGGACAGTTTCAATCACGGACTTGCGTGATGTTAGAACTCTAAGCATCTTGGAATGATCCTACGGAAAGGTAAAACAGTTTTAGAATGCTACCTTTAAAGCATCAAAACTCCAAATTGTTCAGTAGGTTTGGTTTTATTGCTCATTATGAAAAGTCAAGTCTACGCACAGGCACTTAAAAAATAGATTATGAAATACTTCTTAGATGCCATGGTAATATTAGACAAGATATTCAACTCCAAATAAAATGGACATTCTGCGCCAATATCAATGTTGAGAAGCCTGAAGGGAAGTCACTAAGACCGTCTTACAACAGCAGTAGCTGCAATAAATGCTTTCAGCGGTATGGTAATACATTTTATTCTAACACGTTTACAGTTCAAGTTTACTCTTTCTCAGCATGTTAATTTGGTCACCCGGAGTTGTTACTACCAGCTCCGGCAGTTGCGTGTTGCAATGTGGTCCCTTTCTTATGACGTGGCAGTGATCCTTGTTCACGCTTTTATCTCCAGTAGAGTTGACTATTGCTGCTCTGTTCTCACTGGACATCCATTGACTCTAATTGGGAGGCTTGACCGGGTCCTTCGCTCTGCCGCTCGGCTCATTGCCCATATCCCAAAATATGCACCAGTTTTAGCTTATATGCGTGATGTCCTGCATTGGCTTTCTGCCTCGCAGCGCATCTCCTATAGGATTGCTTCTCTTGTTTGGCGGTCTCTCTCTGGTGAAGCTCCGTCTTACCTATCTGATCACTGTTGTCCGCTCTCTAGCCTAATGTCGCGTCGAGTTCTACGTTCTGCAACTGGGGGTGAGCTGTTGGTTCCTCGGTCCCGCTCCTCAGTTAAACAGCGTCGTGCCTTCTCAGTGGCTGGCCCCTCTATGTGGAATGGGCTCCCACCTTGTTTGCGCTTATTTCCACGAGGAAGTTCACCTGTTTTCTACCGCCTCCTTAAGACTTCTCTTTTTAACCGTGGCTGGACTGGGAGCACCTCTGAGTAGGTTTCTTGAAGAGGTGCTATATAAATTATCAAAATGAATGAATGAATGAATGAAGAATTGAAGATAATGCAACACTAACAACACATCTTTCACTTGTATCAGCCAGTGTTTAAAGCTAATATTTAAAGGGACCATCATTATGAAGTGTAAGCAACTTCATTTTCTCAGCCTTGGCATTCATGGGTGGCTTTCACACATCTCGCTCACTGTCTGATCCTTAATCAATGGCGTTCAGTCTACGAGCTCAATTTACAACCGAGTTCACCGGAAGGTGTATCAAGTGGAAGGCCACGAGATAAACAAAAGGTTATTTCTAAACAAGTGTATCTATTGTACTGCAATTTAAATTTAAAACACAAGATGGCAATAGCAAGAGGTGTACACCCATAAAATGTATAACAACTATCCACTTAAACAACTCGTTAAAAAGATATTGAAAAAACAACCTTTTGCAGTCCGTCAGCTGCTGCTAATTTTATGGATAGCTGTACATCCACATCTTTCTTTATCCGATTTGGCGTCATGTCATCTTTAAAAATCTTCTCTTTGCCACACTCAAATACTACATCACTCCGATCCTTTAAGTTGTTGCATGAACCCCAGGATTCAAGACCGTTAGTATTGCGAGCTTCCTAACAAAAACAGAAAAAATACAAAGACATAAACACACATACACACAGACATAAACACACCTAGGCACAGACATAAAAACACATAAACACAGACATAAACACACATAAGCACTGACATAAAAAACATATAAGCACAGACATAAAAAACACATAAGCACAGACATAGACACAATCATAAAAACTAATAATACTCATCGCTTCATCACCTTTTCAATAATGTTGTATCATATGAACAAATTCATCACTGCAACATTTTGATTAACTTTCTCCTCAATAGCTGATAAAATAGCAAATACTAACTCTCTTTATTCTATCCGCTGACTGTCGTGGATACTGGAAAGACTTTCTCCTGGGTACAACATTTTTACTTTCTGAAATCTGTAAGCTTCCAACAAAACAAACAATATCTCAAATCCAATACGTCTTACTCAGACATTGCATTGATTTTGATACTTAGTGATCTGTTATACACGTTTCAAACAGTTGTACTTTGTTTTGATAAAGAAATGACTGATTTTGAGAAAATTGAACACAATAGCAGAATAAATAAAAAGAAACTG